>CM061063.1:247426034-247944277 GCA_030762895.1 Sophora flavescens | reverse complement strand
GTACAGGGCTGTATTAACCGATTTCATACTGGTAGTTCTGATAGTTTTGAAATAAGATTCTACATCAGCGTCGTCTTCAATCTTCAGGACTCGTAGTTGATAGCAGACGAGTTCCATATGCCACGTCATTGGACAGAGCTTCTCATTAAGGACTTAGCAAGTCCAAAGACTTGTGTGGACGAGCGCTTCTGTCACTTGTGCGGACGAGCACTTCTATCACTTTAGTGGACGAGCGCTTCTGTCACTTTAGTGGACGAGCACTTCTGTCACTTTAGTGGACGATCGGAATTAGAATATCGTGTATTATGAGTTTATCAGACTAAAAACACGGGGGATCCATTCCTGATCAAATCTATTTCTTATCTCCAAAAATTATTTTCATTAACGAAAACTTATTCCTTTTAATGCAGGTTATGAAAGTTGATTTTCTTCATGCATCTTTTTAGTTGAGCTATTTTGTGACTAAGAGATTTCTTTCTCTTACAAATCATCTAAGACTTAAATTTAAAATTCTCCGTTAAGCATGGTCTTGATGATCCTTTGATCTTTGACTTTGCTCTTTTGATTTCTACTTGCAGCTCCTTGATTCCTTCAAGTTCTTCCTTGAATTTGCTTAATGAACTTGTTGATCACTGCTTGATACTTGTCTTTGCAATTTGACACTAAAACACTTGCACACACATTAAATTGTATTTGTCATATATCAAATTCTCTAGGTCATTGAGTCTTATATTATGGAAACAGCTTATGACATGTTCATAAGCTGCTTTCAGCTTATTTTGATAAGCTCTCCAGGATAGCTTATAAAAATAGCTTATATCTTATATAAAACAATTTGACTATATTTTCTCTTTGATTATAGAAATAGCTTATAAATAAGCGCTTAATTAAGACGTTTTCCCAAACATGCCTTAATTACTAAATATGTTTGAGGAATCTAAGATTTACCCAACAAAACATTTAGTAAATATATGATGTGAATGTTTTTTTTTTTTAAGTGGATCCGGCCGGGTTTGTCATAGTAGATAGCGTGACCAGAACTTGATGGAAATCAACATAAGTGTTTTTTTTTAACCAACATATTAAAAATATTAGTAATTTGATCATACTCCGAATGTGAATTAATTAATATAGAGTTAAAATTTGTCTAGTTGTACCAACGTGTGATTGATATAAGTGATAACGAGCTTGAGTCCCTTAAGCAAGTAGTGAAGGGTTCGATCTCTGGCTCTTGCATATAAAGAAAATATGGTTGGAGAGGTCAGTCCTTAAATGTCGTCCAGTACCTCAAGTGATTAATCTCCACGATAGCGTGCGAAGGATGCCCGAAAAACCAAAAAAAAAATAAAAATTGTCTAGTTGCATGCCGTGTAATTTGCAGGGAATTAAAACTATGAACAACACTATCAAAGGCGCATGTATAGCTAACTTGAATTAAAATAAAGTACTAGTTGCACCTAAGTTTGTCTTTGTATTCTGATTTTTTTATATTTAATTTTAAAAAATGTTTGTCTTTCCGTTGTTTTGTGAAATAAATAATAGCTTTTAATTAACTGTGCGAGATAATGACTCTTCCGACACCTTTTCTTCGAAGTTCAAACTATCTTTTCTCCCTTTTTAGACGCTAAGATCTTGCATGGAAAGTTGTTTATATTTAAAGACAAAATATAAGAAAATTATGTAGTCTCTGATAAAAAAAAAGGGTACTGTATATAGTTAATTTTATAATAACTTTTAAGCATTTCATATTATTATCTTATAATTAATTTAAAATTAAGTTTATTTTTGGTAAATAATTAAAAAAAATTAATTTTAAATTTTAACCTTTTTTTATGCAAGAAAAGTGATATGCAGAGGGATTACAATAAAATCTAACCTCCCAACTAGATTGATATCTTAGACTTCATCTATTATTTACAGCATATTACAATTGTATTAAAAAAAGAGGAAAAAATTCCAAAAAAAAAAAAAACATGAAAGGACATAAAACCAAACCCATGAAAATAAAAAGCAAAACAATCAGTTGATTCTATAGTTTGAAACGCCAAACCTATTTCTTTAAAAAAAAAAATCCTCCCTAATGAATCTTGGGATTGAATCCTACCATGTAATTCCAGGACGAGAAGCTCCATAAACTCCCAACTTATCTGCACAAGTTGCCCTCCCTGTATATGTTAGAGACTTTGAATTGCATTTTTGAAGTCAAATAAATACACAGTTATTCCATTGGTTTCTTAATTTCTAAGGCACCGTTTCAACATTATCAAATGCTGAAATAATTAAGATAGAATCACATTCTAACGGCCATCATAGCTCCATTGAGTTTAGCAATCAAAGATGAGGCAATACCAAGGTAAGCTGCAAAAACATCCCAACACAAATGCCCTATAATGTCGAAAATCCTTCCATAAGAGGTTCATCCTTGAGATCCCTTTGCAGCACCATCAGAATTACACTTTATCCAATAGGACATAGGAGAATACCAGTCTATTTGCTTGGCTAAAGGAGCTGCCCGAGCATTACATTCAATAGAAAAGGCTTTCAAGACAGAAAACTCTTCAATTGTAGAGAACATTGTGCCATGAGATAAATTTTCAGAATTTATAACAGCTACTTTGATCAACACAATTGAACTTTTAGCAGAGATAAATTTGTTTTCGAATCTGCACTTGTTCCTACAGCTCCATATAGCTAGCCCAGATAAAATAAATGACAGTAGCAAGCACCACATCTTTCAGTCGTGTGCTTCAATACATGCAAGAAATACGAAGAAAACTAGAAACAGAAGATAGATCAATAGCACAATGTAGTGTATTACTCAACCCATCCCAATGAACAAGATTTTAAAACAGGGTTCAAAAAAAGGTAAGCCTCTCTAAATGTGAGCAAACCCGAGTCTGAGCTACTCCATACTAACATATAATGTTCAGGGATATATGGAATTACTTGATTCTGAATTTCTAGAACAACATTAGGGCATATTGCAGAAAGTTCAGATGGAATTTTCCATTGTCCATTAGCTATAAATTCACATACCTTAGTCCTCAAGCAAGACTGATAAGAAACTGGAATTTTCAGAGTTTTATGCAATTGATTCAAAAAGCCATTTATCTAACCAAAAGTTTATAATTCTACCATCACCCAGCTGCCAGGATGTTTTCTGTTTTACCATAGGATAATAAGTTTTCACAGCAGGCCATATAGAAGATTGCTAGTAATATGAAATTGGTTTTAAGTTCCTTAAAAACCTAGTTGTCATAAAACTAGCCCATTGACTGTTTGATGAAAAAAAACATCCCAACACAACTTTAACATAGCAACTGAGTTTATGGCTCTAATAGGCCTAAGACCAAGTCCTCCATCCTCCAAAGGTTTACATACAGATGAAAAAGGTAGAGAGCCAACAGAGAAGCCAAGCATAATACTAATTTGTGAAATATCCTACTAGCAGACATGCATCAAGCGTAGAATCTACATTTATTGATGCTCAAAAACTGACCAGAGACAATAGCATACTCATTAAAAATGTCATCAATTTTCTATGTCATTTTTTTCAAACCACTACAAAAGACCATAATACCATTCGCATACAAATTATGACTTGAAGTGCAAAATTCCCTAGTACTAGACATAGGTTTTAAAGATCCAGAATTCAATAAGAAAGCAATTCCTCTACTAAGAACCTCTTTTAACTATTTGCAAAAAGGAAGAGGGTGATAGAGGATCACCTTGTCTCACTCCCCTCTTACAAGAAAAAATCCAATTGCCCTACCATTTAAAGAGGTTTGAATAATGGTTTTTATTGTATTATTCATGAAACCGCAGCTATGAATATATAGCTGAAACTGATACAAGAAAATAGGATCAGATCCTACAAGCTAGGAACAATGAGCCGATGCAATCCTAGATTTGAATTTAAATACAACAAATTAAAAGGGATAGATTCAACGGATGTTACAACAAGAAAATCAAAACTGAGTCAAATGTAATTCAAACTGAGATCATCCAATACGCCCCCTCAAGAAAAAGTTACCATCTGTAACTTTTATCTTGGCTCGAAGGTCCTGAAACCTAGCAGTTGGCAGAGGCTTTGTCAGGATATCAGCAAGTTGGTCCTTGGTTGAGACATGAGAAACTTGAAGCTTTCCTGTCTGAACTTGTTCTCTGACAAAATGATAATCAAGTGAATTGTGCTTCATTCGTGAGTGGAGAACCGGATTGGCACATAGGTAAGTGGCTCCAATATTGTCACAGAGAATGCGAGGTGAATGATGTAAAGGGACCTGAAGTTCTGTAAGGAGATTTGTTAACCACATGATCTCAGCTGTGGCAGTAGCAACCGCCCTGTATTCTGCCTCAGTGGAGGATCTGGCCACCGTACGTTGTTTCCTTGAAAGCCAAGAGATGGGGTTGCCTCCAAAGAGGATGATATAGGCAGATGTGGAAGTTCTGTCATCAGAGTTGCCACCCCAGTCGACATCTGTAAAGGCCAACAGATTGAGAGTGGAGGAATGATGAAGCATGACACCAAAATTAATGGTATGTTTTAAGTAGCGAAGCAGGCGCTTGAGGTGTTGTAGATGGAGAGTAGTGGGCTTGTGCATAAATTGAGAAAACTTATTGATAGTGAATGAAAGATCAGGGCGTGTAAGGTTGAGATATTGAAGAGCACCAAGTATTTGCCGATATGTGGTGGAGTTTGTGGAAGCAAAACCATCATGAAGTTTAAGAGTAGCTGTCGTGGAGAGAGGTGTGAGTGCTGGTTTCGCCCTCTCCATTTCAATTTTCTCAAGGATCTCACGCACAAACTTGTGTTGAGACAAGAAGAGACCAGAGGTAGTAGGAATTAGTTCAACACCAAGAAAATAGTGAGGAGTACCCATGTTTTTGAGAGCAAACCTTTGGGATAGAGCTTCCATGAAAGCATGAAGAAAGGCATTGTTGTTTCCTGTGAGCAAGAGGTCATCTACATAGACTAAGAAATAAGCCTTGACTGTGGCAGTAGCAAAAATGAATAATGATGGATCACTCTTGCTTGTGGTGAAGCCATAGGAGGTGATGAAGCTCTTTAAAGCATCATGCCAGGCTCTGGGAGCTTGACGAAGACCATAGATGGCTTTGTGCCGTTTGCAAACATAATCAGGATGATTAGGATCTTTAAGACCTGGGGGTTGAGCCATGAATACCTGTTCAGAAAGGGTCCCTTGCAAGAACGCATTATTAACATCCAGTTGATGCATCTGCCAGTGGTGGTGCAAGGCCAATGTAAGGATGACTTTAATAGTTTTAGGGCGCACAACGGGAGCAAATGTTTCTTTGAAATCTATTCCAGGACATTGAGTAAAACCCTTGGCCACAAGACTAGCCTTGTAACGATCTATGGAGCCATCTGGATGTCGTTTAATTCGAAAGAGCCATTTGCAACCCACTATGTTGTGGTTTTTGGGTGGTGGGACAAGTGACCATGTGCCATTGCGAATGAGGGCATCAAATTCTTCAGATATAGCTTTCCTCCAATGAACATGTTGCATAGCCTCACGAACTGTGGAAGGCTCCAAATTCTCTGGTAAAGGATGTTTGGATGCTGCAAATACTCTTTTGGGTTTATGGATATTGTTTTTGGATCTTGTGATCATGGGATGACCCTGCTATGGAATTGATTGCTCATTTGGAAGTGAAGACTGCAGTAAATCATTAGTGATAGAAGAGGAAATAATATATGGAAGAGGGATAGATGATGTATTACCTGATGAAGGAGCTGAATCCAATGGAGCCTCTAGGCAAGAAGAAGGGGATTGTGAAGTAGCCTCGGGTGGTTGAGTTGATTGAGGGAGTGGTATAGGTATAAGTTGGTGCAAAGGTAAGAGATTGGTGGTTGGATTCGGATCAGGTGCAGAAAAGTGTTTAATGAGGGTTGGATATGGAAAAATGTTGTCATGAAATGCAACATGTCTAGAAGTGTATGGGCGGTTGGTAGTAGGATCAATGCAGTGATAGGCATATTGGGATGGAGAGTAGCCTACAAAGATACAAGGTTTTGACCTTGGTTAAAGTTTGTTGGAGGTGTATGGTCGTAGCCAGGGAAAGCAAAGGCAACAAAAGGAGTGCAAGTGAAGAGGGTTAGAGGTGTTGTTATGAAGGACTTCAAATGGTGATTGCATGTTGATAATTGGTGTTGGGAGGCGGTTTATCAGGTAAGTGGCTGTGATGAAGGCATAGGACCAATATGAGGATGGTAAGTGTGCATGATGTAGTAGGGCTCTACCGGTCTCAACTATATGTCTATGGCGACGCTCAGCGGTGGCATTTAGTTTAGGAGTATGTGGTGGTGTAGTGAAATGAGAAATGCCATGTTGAGTTAAATAATTTTTGAGTTTAATGAATTCCCCCCCATTATCAGAGTATAGAGAGACAACGGAAGTATTGAAGAATTTTTCAACCAAGTTTTTGAATTGAGGAAATATTATTGAAACACCTGATTTATTTTTCGATGGATACAACCAAACATATTTAGAAAAATGATTAACAAGAACAAGATAATAGAGAAAACCATCTAAAGACCTAACAGGAGCGGGGTCCCAAACATCAGTATAGATAATTGCAAGAGGCTTCTTGGAAGAAATACTGGAATTAGCAAAAGGCAGCTTGTGACTCTTGACACTGCTACACGTGATGCATGGAACAGGTTTGCTCAACTTTATTTTGTGAAGAGAGATCAGATGCCTGAAGATACGTTCAGAAGTATGACCAAGAATATGATGCCATGGAGGGTGTGATGAGGAGGTGGTGACAAAGGCTTTCGGTTGGATGGATGATGATGGGAGGTGGTAGAGGCCATTGTTATGCAACCCTTTGACTAGAGGCACCCTTGTCTTCAGATCCTTCACCAAAAAATGGTCATAAAAGAATTCAACAGAGATAGAGTTAGTATTGCAAAGAGATGAGACAGATAATAGGTTCTTCGAAATATTGGGAACATGTAAGACTTTGGGTAATGTAAGTGGGTGATGAGTAGTGTGAAGAAGAGTTTTACAAGTATGGGCTATAGGAAGAGAGTTACCATCTCCCACAAAGAGTTGATCAGTTCCATGATAGGGATTGGTGAGATGCAAGTTGTCAAGATCACTAGTGATATGATGAGTTGCACCAAAATCCATAATCCAATTTGATTGGGCTGGTTGAGGCATTGCTTGTGCATGATGAGCAGCATGTTCAGGATTCCTCTTGGGATAACCAACAACTCTGTAACAGACCTTGGCTGTGTGACCAGGTTTGTCACAGTATTGGCAAGTGATTCTCCCAGAAGAATGAGGAGAAGAAGACCTGGTAGAGGATGAGGAATTCGGAGGGTTCCAGTTATTGGAAGAGGGGGACTTTTTGTGACAGTAATGTTTACCTTTGTAAGCAGCATGAGTAGATGGTATAGAAGCATCAGTGGTAGTGCCAGTCCTTTTGAGATAAGTTTCATAATCACAAAGAAGATCATGTAGTTCTTCAAAAGCAATCGGAGTGTCATGGGCATGTAGAGCTGCTGTCACGCCATATGGATGACAATGTCCACATCATCCAAAGGAGAGTTGCTAACAGCTAATTCATCAGCCATAGTTTTTATAGCATGAAGATATTCAGTCATAGGGGGAGGACCTTTGTCAAAACGAGAGATTCTCTCCTTCAGGTGCATGATGCGTGCTCGAGTTCTGCTAGCATACAATTTCTCTAAGATGTCCCATGCCTTCTTAGAGTTACTGACATTGCCAAGCATGGTGATAACATTCTGATCAACCGAGGATATGATAGCATGAAGGATCATTTGATCCTGACGTTTCCAGAATTTGAAGTCAGCATGAGTGGGAGCTGGGCAGTGAGTTGTGCCATCAACATAGCCAATGATGTCATAACCGACTAGGAGAGCATTGAGTTGCACCTTCCATGCAGGGTAATTTGTTCCATCAAGTTTGATAGATGAATGGTTGTTGAGAACAACAACAGATTGTGAGTTTTTGACAGGGATGTGATTTTGGAATTGATTAGAGGAAGCCATGGCTGAAAAAAAAAGATTGGACCGGAATAGCTATGAAGCAAAATCTCTTGATACCATAAAGAGGTTTGAATAATGGTTTTTGTTGTATTATTCATGAAACCGCAGCTATGAATATATAGCTGAAACTGATACAAGAAAATAGGATCAGATCCTACAAGCTAGGAACAATGAGCTGATGCAATCCTAGATTTGAATTTAAATACAGCAAATTAAAAAGATGTTACAACAAGAAAATCAAAACTGAGTCAAATATAATTCAAACTGAGATCATCCAATACCATTAACAAAGAATGACAACTTAGCAGATTGCAAAATAGACAAAATCCATTTGCAGAAAATGGATTTAAACCAATTACAGAGAGAACTTTTAAAAGAAAATCCCAATCAATAGTGTCAAAAGCTTTTTTTTATGTCAAACTTAAGTGTCAAGTTCCCACCAAAATTTCTATGATCTAAATTACTCAATATTACTTTTAAAAACTCAAATAATAAAACTTACAGTACTGTCTAATTACTTTTTTATTTTTATTTTTCCTACATCCAATACATTTTTCTACTCACATTTTCTCCATCTCTATTCGCTTTCTTTTTCTTTTTGATATGTAAAAGGTATATTGGTTGAGAGTGCAAGAAATACTGAAAAAAGAATACTGAAACAAGACCTGATGTAAAAAGAATACTGAGAAATCTGACAATATGCGTATTATACTAGCCTAGAGCCAAAAGAGCGGCCGTTGTCTCTCCTCCTTTCTTTTTAATTTTAAAATCAATTTAAGTTTTTAACCATTTTATACGTACAAATGCATGCGGTTTTTTCTAATTAATACAGATAAAAGTAAAAAATTATAAACATAATTAAAAGTGTGTGTAAATGTTACATTCTTTGTTCGAGTGAGAGAAACACATTAGAATAACCTTGTTAAGTCCTAGCTATTTCTACAATGATTTAACTTAGCGAATGAAAATCACCTAACTCATTTGTTAGCCAACTAACAGTTTTTCCCCCTCAAAATAATCTATAAATTAAACTAGAGATGGGGCTTATTATTTGTAGGTCATCCAGTGTCATATCACAACCATTGTTATCCGTAGCTATCCCAATCTCTAGCTAATCAAATTGATTTTTATGTCACAAATATTTTAGTTATAATTATCTCTCTCCATTAAATTTAAATTAATAAAGAGAAAACACACACACATGCACTGAGAATGAGGACATTTCAAACGACACGTTAGAGCTAGGACCGGACAATTTAGAGGTAATATTTTAATAAAATAGAGGAGCTATGTCATTGTAAAAGATAAATATAATGTATGAAAATTTATAATGTATGAAGCAGGTATGCGTCTTTTTTAATTTGTCCAATACTTGGGGAGAGAATAACATAATATTCGTCTTAACTGCAGCAGGAAGCAACATATCCAATTAATATTTTTTCTCAGTTAAAAATTAATTTAATTATTCTAAAAATTTCGTGATTTGTTAATTGATTATTACAATTCAATGAAGAAACTTGCATTTGTTTGTCACACTCAAATCCTTGTAATTTCAGATAAAATCATATTGTACACCAATTTGATATTTTCAAAATTTAAATAGACATAATGACAAGGTTAAGACAAAATATGGATTTAATTGGCATAAATTGGGTGTATAAAAAAATAATTTAATTACAATTCAATGAAGAAACTTGCATGTGTTTTTCACACTCAAATCCTTGTAATTTCAGATAAAATCATATTGTACACCAATTTGATGTTTTCAAAATTTAAATAGACATAAAGACAAGGTTAAGAAGGAAAAAAAATATGGATTTAATTGGTATATATTGGGTGTATAAAAATTATTTATATTGTCAACTATTTGTAAATTGATTTATCATTGGAAACATTTGATTTATCTCCGCCGTCGGCCTCTGGTCTTGGTCTGTGTTTTGTGTTTTGCGTTGGCTTTCTCTCCTTGATTTGGATTGTGACAGTTGTCTCATGGCTCGTCCTTGGGCGTTTCTCAATCTGGAATCTCCTTCAAAAACTTTGCCATTTCCACAGCAATAATCTTTTGCACAGGCTCTGTTTAGTTAGTTTGACATCCCGGTTAGTTAGCTTCCTCGGCCGTATGTGAAAGGAGACTCTGTCTCTATCAAAATTTTCTAGCATGAATATCAAAGAGGGTTGGAACGTTTCAAAAACAATCTTCACGACCGCTTGTTGTTGTTGAAGGGTGATATCCCTGTAAAGATCTCCGACTTATGTGACAAACTTTCAAAACTATGGAAGTCGTTGGGTCAATGGAGAATGATTCCATAGGGAAATGGATTCTATAAATTCAGTTTTGTTTCTTAAAAGGATTTGCGTAGTGTCTTGGGTGTCAGGGCTTGATTTTATTCCTAATCAGCAGAAAAAATCTCACGCTCAATGCTAGATTATAATTCATGACTGGCCACAGGAATATTGGAGCTCGAAATTGTTGTTTGAAATTTCATGCGGTTTAGGTACTCCAATAAGTTTGGTTGAAGCTACTCGTACTAGGGTATATGGTCACTATGCTCGAGTTTTAGTGGATGTTGATCTAACAGGGATGTTGCTCAAGGAGATTATGGTGGAACGTGAAGGTTTTGAATTTTCTGTCGGTATCGAATATGAGAAGCTTCCTTTTTTTTTATTCTCGTTGTAAATCAATTGGGCACTTGGCTTCGACTTGTAAATTTGGCAAGGAGAACGTGGTGCATGATGATCCGCATTTGGTTCAGAAGACTAAGCAAGCATATGTTCCTAAGGTCCCATAGCAAAAAATAGTTGACAGCCAGATTGATGCACCACCAAATGGAAATTTGATTGACAATGTTTCGGGTTAAGGTTCCAGAGCAAAAATCAGATGAAGACAATGATCAGATTGATACATCTCCGGGTGAAAATTTGAATGACAATGATTTGGTTGAGACCAATATTTATGATAAGTCTTCTGATCATGTCTCAAATTCCATTCCACTGATCTCAATTTCTGTTGCAACTAATTCTGACTCTACAACCATGAATACTCCGACTCCAATGCATGGTTTCAGGGCTACATGTGATTTAACAGTTAGTGGTAAGAATCTTGAGACTCTTGAGACTAATCCAATCCCTATGCATCCCAATGTTGCTCGTGATATGAAGATACTTGCTAAGTTTCTGGGAAATAAGGATGAGGATGACTTCGAGAATGACTATCTGATGTCGCGTGACTCCGGCAAGTGTACCGGATTCGTCACCAAGTAATAAAAAGATCGATCCCACAGGGACCGTGATCTCAAACCACAACTAATTATTAAATCGATAAAACTGGACTGTATAAAAAGGGATTTTGAAAAGGTTTTGATTTTTGAAATAAGAATCAAGTAACAATCAAATTTAATATCGCAATTAAACAAAACAGGGAAGCAACTCAAATTGGGGGTTTTCAAATTCAAAAGGGATTCCTAGGAATTGGGTTACCAACAAGATTATTTATGTTACTAAATTGATTACCCCTTGTTAATTATCTGAATTACTTTGAAGGCGAATTTATCCTAAATAAGTTAATCTCTCGGGTTACAAAAACCGTTCCCAATTAAACCAACCCCTACTCTCATGGTAGTTGAATTTAGATCGAACCCTTTAAGTTTTGTGACAATTCGTTAATCCTCGAAGGACCGCTTCTAACTCTCATGATTTAAGTCCTAAGTATGATTCTATAGATCCGATACATAAGTTCACCGCTAGGTTCCTCCTTAGAATATCTACGACACGCAAATAAGTGGCTACCGAATTTACGAGTAATTTAAAAATTGAAATCAGATCTAAAGCAAAATCGAAATTAACAAAGGTAAAACATCAATTCACAACATAAAAACAGATGGGCATAGCCCCAATCCCTAGAAATAAAGCTACTACTCAAGCATTGCCATGGTGATGACAAGCTTGGTTAACAAAAACATGAAATAAAACCTAAAAGAGGAGGAGGAGAAGAAGAAGAAGAAGAAGAAGAGAATCCTAATTTTGCTTAAGTGTAGCAGCCCTAAAAGTCTCCTGGTGTCTCTGCCTAATTGCCCTATTTATAGATTAGGGTAATTTGAATCCCAATCAAATACAAATTCAGATGAAATCAGTTTCTTCAGATCCAAATATTGTGTGTCACGGCCGTGATGGCGTGATGGCCATCACGGCCAGGCCTGACGGATTCTGCCTTGGGCGCTGCTTCACTGATTGGTCTGTCACGGCCGTGATGCTCATCACGGCTAGGCCGTGATCAGTTCTGCCTGTGAGGGTCTGGTTCAGCTGACATGTCACGGTCGTGATGGACATCACGGCCTGGCCATGACCAGTTCTGACTTTTCCATTCTTTCTTTTAAGCTCTAATCGATCACGGCCATGATGGTCATCACGGCTAGGTCGTGATGGGTTCTGTTTGGCTCAGTTTCTTCACTTTTCAAGCCCTATCTTCATGCAAGCTCCATCATGGCCAATCTTGAGCATTTTAATCATTAATTCCTGCACAACAATACCACAAAACCGCCTTACCCGTTCCAAGGTAAAAACTAACAAAAATCAAATTAAATATGCGTAAGCTATATGAAAATGCATGCAAAAATGATAAACAAATATGAGGTGAAATCACACTCATCACTATCACAGCAGAGCAATTGAATAATGATTTTTTATAGGCAAATACTAGATTGTTAGTATTTATCATGTTAGTGGGGGGAGTTGAACTCATGACCTCCACCCCATCACTCCAAACCCTATCCCTCCCCCTACCCAAAAAATCACCAAGTCGCCTTATAACTCCCAGCAATTGAATAATGATAAAGCTGCTGAAGTTGATTATGATATCACGGTGGTTATGTCTAAGTCTCAGAAGTATAATCTGAGGAAAAATAGAAAACGTAATGTTAGATTTAAATTATTGTTTCCTTTGCATGAGTTTTGGTTTATGTCCCCAATGATTTTGTTTTCTTTTGTTTTTCTTCTTTTTATCAATAAATTATGATGATATAGGAATGATAGGATCACATTACTTAAAAAAAACTTATCATAATTATATTAAAAGTCACGCATAAAATAATTTGTGATTGATTGTTATTATAAAATGTTTTACATTGAGTATAAAACTAAACCCAAAAAATATTACAAATATTACTTTATTATAATTTTACATCATTGTTATTATTTTTCAAAATCTGTACTTGTTTTCTGCCGGGACCATGCCATCAATCCCACCTACTTAACTGTAATCACCTTTTAAAGAACCAGATAATAGTCCATATATTGCACACTAATTGACCATAATTTTAATTTTTTTAGCAATAACCATAACATAAAAATAAGTATATCATATTTTGCGACTTTTTTTTTATATTTTAATCCCATTACTTATCAAACAAAATAAGATATAAACTATCAGTCGAGCCAAAAAAAAAATATTATTGAGCAGACAATTGTACGTAGTGAAGGAGAAGATAATGTAGGAGAGAGTATGAATAATGCAACTTTTTTTTTTTTTTTGCTAAGCAAGAATTGTATTAATTGATTACAAGGGTACCCAAACCCAATATAGAGGGACACACACTAGTGGAAAATATACATTAGACGGTAAAGGTTTATGTCAGTTAACCAAAAACTAGACGTTAAAAAGGGGGCTGTGGCAGTTTTGTAAATATTAGACTTCATTAACTCACTGTTAACGTCAGTTGTTTTAAGGACTGACGTTAAAAGTGAGGTGGTGGCAGTTTTGTAAATATTAAATCACTATTTGCGTCAGTTGTTTAATGAACGGACGTTAATTAACACTTTTAACGTCAGTTGTTTATAAAACTGACGTTAGAAGTGTGATTTTTACTTCAGTTAAATAAATAACTGATGTAAATAATCAACTCATTCCTATCTTTCTTTCGTTGTCATCTCCTTGTTGTCACTCTTAACGCAGATCATCACTCCATATATAGTGCAGTTTATTTCTAATCATTTTTTTAAAAAAGTTTATTTTTAATCTTAATTAATTAGCTTGAATTAGTAAACAAATTCTTGTGCAAATTAAAATAAATAAACACTTAACATAAAACAAGTTATATATGTATAATCAAATCGTATCTCATTGAAGCGATTCATAAGTTACAATTACATGATTAAAAGATAAAAAAATTTCGCAAGATAGCACTAAAATATAAAAAAGTTTCTGCTTCAACATCATTTTCTTCTCAGTCCTGTCCTCAGAAACTCCAATATTGAATGCATCTCCTCCCTTACTTGAAGTCCTTGATGCTCCATCTGAATCCACAGTCAATTTGGAGCCAAAGCAGAGTGAAAGGTGCACTCGATCTGTTTCAGCAATATTCTTGGAACAGCCACTTGGTTCCAAAGCTAAGGTTTTGGAACTGTAGCTGCTGATTCTCCAGAAGGATGATGGTGTGTGAAATTCACATAATGCGATTTACACACCCTTATCACCCATGTAATGTGATTTACTCAAACTCAGAAGTTGTTTGACCATTAAGACAGAGACCTTTAAGTCTAGGTATAGAAAGAAAGAGTGATGAAGTTAATCTGCATGGCACAGCCATATTGTGAAGCAGAAAAATTAAAGGAAGGAAGGAAGCTATTTATAGGAGTAGGGGATGAAGTTACTAGGCGTTGTAAGTTGCTAAAAAAAATAAATGGATCATTAAGAGCATTAGGTTCCAAGGCGCATTGGGAGTTGGCAATCATATATTATAAACGTGCAGAAAAGAAAACGCCCGAAGGAATAGGAAGAAATAGACCTTTAAGTCTAGCTAGGTATAAACTTAGTGCTCATAAAAGGAATGAATGCTTTAAATTTGCAGAAACTTATACACTTTTAACGTCAGTTTTTGAATAAAACTGACGTTAAAAGTGTTTTTAAAATAAAAAATATTTATTTTTAACGTCAGTTGTTTATACAATTGACGTTAACAGTGTGATTTTTACTTCAGTTAAATAAATAGCTGACATAAATAATCCTACTCTTAACACAGGTCTCAAGAGCCATTTTGTGAAGGAATAGAAATATAGAGGAAAAGAAGAGGCAGTATTACAGATGATACAGAATAATGGTACTTTATATAGAGAATGATTTTTACACAACACTTTTAACATCAGTTGAATTCAACAACTGAGGTTAAAAGTATTTTTCAAAAAATATTAATATTTAACGTTAGTTGTTTAATACAACTGACGTTAAACAATTACTTTTAACGTCAGTTGTTTAATAAAACTGACGTTAAATGTTGTTTTATTTTTTGATTTTTGATTATAACGTTTACACCCGCGCGCCTTCTGAACTTCGCTGCATGACGTCGTCTCTTTTCTATTTTCATCACGCTCAACCCTAGATCACTCTCAACCCTCACTCTCGCTCTCACCCAGCACAAAAACCTAATCGCGAGCTCGTCTCCACCGCAACCACCGCGAGGGCTTCTTCGCCACCACCGTGAGGTACACTATTAACTCTAACTCTGTCTTTCCATTCATTCTTTGCAATAACTTGACATCTCTCTTTCCCCTTCCCGCGCACTAACTCTCCTTGTCCCTCTGCTCTCAGTAACCACATCGAACGTTGGCCACCACTCGAGCGATTCCTCCCAACCACCACGCGAGCACCTATTTCTGGTGAGTATTTAGGGCACATTTTTGTATTTTTGGTTTTGAGTGTATGTTGAAACTGTAGTCTCAGTAGTTGAAACTTGAAACCGTGAGTTTGAGTTGTTTGGAATGTACGTCTCTATTTTTGGTTTTGAGTGCATGTTGCTCTGCTGGTTGATCTGCACACGGCCGTGATGCTCATCACGGCTGGGCCGTGATCAGTTCTGCCTGTGATGGCATGGTGCAGTTCGATTGTCACGTCACGGCCGTGATGGACATCACTGCCAGGCCGTGACCAGTGCTTAGCAATCTTCAAAAACTATAGTTTTCAATCTCCCGTATTGTCCTTATATTGGATATATGTTTTGTATATCTACAGAACCTATCTAGTTATGGATCGTAGTTGGATGGTTTGTAAGCGCACTAGTGCTGAGTATTTGAAGGGGGTGGGAGAATTTATAGAATTTGCTCAAAGGAATGTTCCTAATAGTAATGGAATGTTCCGTTGTCCTTGTGTCAAGTGTTTGAATACGAGGAAATGTACGGTGAAGGATATACGTACTCATTTGATTTGTGAAGGGATTTGCTTGAGTTATACAAGATGGATATGGCATGGTGATGTGTTGTTGAGTAGTACGGCGAGTGTCTCCCAAAGTGAGGACGTTGACGTAGATATGGAGGATGATCGAGTGGAGGACATGATCCGTGATATTGGACAAGAATCTTTTCATCGAGCTCATGTGTATGATAGGTTGTGCGGTGATGCGGATAAGCCTTTATATCCAGGGTGTACTACTCATACACGGTTGTCGGCGGTGCTAAAATTGGTTTGTGTGAAGGCGAGAAATGGTTGGAGCGATAAAAGCTTCACGGAATTGCTTGAAGTGTTGAAAGACTTGCTTCTGGAGGACAACACATTGCCTGACCGTAACTATGAGGCCAAGAAGGTATTGTGTCCTATGGGTATGGAGTATAAGAAGATACACGCATGCCCCAATGATTGCATATTGTACACCGGTGTTCATGAAGACAAACACGATTGCCCCAAATGTGGGTTATCACGATACAAAGTGAAGGGTGGTGATGATGATGATGATGTTGATGATGTGAGAAAAAAGGGTCCTCCTACGAAGGTGTTGTGGTATCTTCCAATAATTCCAAGGTTCAAGCGATTGTTTGCCAATGTGAAAGATGCGAAGAATCTTAGATGGCATAATGATGAGAGGAAACGTGATGGAAAGGTTCGTCATCCTGCTGATTCTATTCGATGGAAGAATATCGATACTATGTTTCCGGATTTCGCCGATGAGCCAAGAAACCTAAGGCTTGGACTTGCTACGGATGGAATGAATCCTTATGGTAACATGAGTAGTATTCATAGTTCATGGCCTGTTCTGTTGGTGATTTACAACATGCCCCCTTGGTTGTGCATGAAGCGCAAATACATCATGTTGTCTATGATGATTTCGGGCCCAAAGCAACCGGGAAATGACTTAGATGTTTATCTAGGTCCCTTGATTGAAGACTTGAAAACGCTGTGGGTGGAAGGTGTTGATGTAGTTGATGGGTATTCTCATGAGACTTTCAAGCTTCGTGCCATGTTATTTTGCACCATCAACGACTTTCCAGCATACGGTAACTTGTCCGGGTACAGTGTCAAGGGGCATAAAGCATGCCCTATATGTGAAGAAGGCACATGCTACACTCAGTTGCATCATGGAAAGAAGACGGTTTACCTTGGGCATCAGAGATTTCTTAGACGTGATCACCTATATCGTAAGATGAAAAAAGCTTTTAATGGATGCCAAGAGACAGAAGAAGCGCCGACGGCCTTAATTGGAGAGCAGGTTTATCAGAGGGTAAAGGACATCGATGTTATATTCGGCAAGTCCAAAAAGAAAGGTAAAGCTGTTGAGAAAAACATATGGAAGAAGAGGTCGATATTCTTTGATCTTCCATATCACGGCGCAAGCTTGATGTCAGACACTGCATTGATGTGATGCATGTGGAGAAAAATGTGTGTGATAGTGTGATCGGGACGCTTCTCAACATTCAGGGCAAGACAAAGGATGGTGTGAATGCTCGTCTCGACCTCGTTTCTATGGGTATACGAGAGCAGTTAGCTCCAGTTGTTGAGGATGGTAAGCGGACTTATTTGCCGCCAGCATGTCATACTTTGTCAAAAAAAGAGAGACAAAGTTTCTGCGGGTGTCTTCAGGGCATCAAAGTTCCACATGGTTACTCTTCAAATATGAAGAGGCTTGTCTCTAGTGATCTTAAATTGGTTGGCTTGAAGTCTCATGATTGTCACATCTTGATGCAACAACTTCTGCCCGTTGCTATTCGTGGTATTGCTACAAAAAATGCGAGACATGCCATTACTCGGTTGTGCTCATTCTTCAATTCTATATGTAGCAAAGTCGTTGACCCCCGTATGTTGGATGACTTGGAAGTTGAGGCTGCTACAATCTTGTGCCAATTGGAGATGTATTTTCCTCCTTCCTTTTTCGACATAATGGTTCACTTAATTGTTCATTTGGTGAGGGAGATTAGATTATGTGGGCCGGTTTTTCTGAGATGGATGTACCCATTTGAGCGCTACATGAAGATCTTGAAAGGGTACGTGAAGAATCATCATCGTCCGGAAGCATCTATTGTTCAAAGGTATGTTGCAGAAGAAGCTATTGAGTTTTGTTCGGACTACTTTCATAACATGGATCCTATAGGGGTTCCTAAGCCTCGGCATGATGAGATCAGATGTCAAGGTAAGGATACACATGGCTTAAGAATTAATAGGAAGGATCGGGAGGAAGTGCTTCAATCACATTTGTATGTATTGAACAACATCGAATGTGTTCAGCCTTTCTTATTTGAACATAAAAGAAAAGTCAATCAAGAAAACCCTCGAATGAGCGAAAGGTGGTTGTTGAACAAGCATAACAAGACTTTCTTACCATGGTTCAAGGAAGAAATGCTTAAGGATGGTAGTACTGCTTCTAATAACGTAAAATGGCTAGCACGTGGGCCTAACTTCAACGTCATATGTTGGAGCGGATACGACATAAATAACTTTTCCTTTTATACAAAGGAACAAGATAACAAGAGTACCATGCAAAATAGTGGGGTTATGATCGTGGCCGAAGCAATGCACTTCTCTAGTGCAAAGGACACAAAACCCGTTCAAGACCTTTGAGACCTTACTTTGGATATATTGAAGATATTTGGGTGCTCGATTACACTAAGCTTACGGTGCCGGTATTTAAATGTAAGTGGGTTGATAGTAACGGTGTTGTACAAACCGACGAATTGGGGTTTACATTGGTAGACCTCAACAAGTTAGGTCATATAAATGAGCATTTCATAATGGCTTCCCAAGCAAAACAAGTGTACTACATCACTGATCCTTCTAACAAAAGGTTGTCCGTGGTTCTCCAAGGAAAAAACATGTATAATGGTAGTGATGAAAATGAAGATTCAAATCTTGATATTCCTGAGACTCCTTCTTTTTCAACAAACATGCCTACTATAATCGAGGAGACACAGGTGGACGATGTACATGCCACTCGTGATGATCATCACGAAGGGATATTGATATAGGTAGTTTAAACTTAGTATACATTTATTTTTATTTCTATTTATGTATTTATTTTGAGTTATAACCAATGTTAATAAATATATATTGTTTCTGAATACATATATATGGATCATTATTCCATTTTTCCTTTGCAATTCTGTAATGTGTGTGATATTCTGTGTTACTGGGATATTTACTGAATGCAGGGATGGCTGAGGGGAGTGATATTTTAAAACTGAATTTAAAAAAAAACTATTAACGTCAGTTTTATCATACAACTGACGTTAATAGTATTTTATAAAATATACAGTACACTATTAACGTCAGTTGTTTATTACAACTGACGTTAAAATTAAGACCTTTAACGTCAGTTCTTGATAACAATTGACGTTAGTTTTAACAAAATTCACGTCATTTTTGTTAAAGAACTGACGTTAATTTTGACAAAATTAACGTCGGTTGTGTTAAAGAACCGACGTTAATAGTGTTATATTTAACGTCAGTTCTCAACTGACGTTAAAAGTTTAACTTTTAACGTCAGCTGTATTTACGTCAGTCAGTATTCTGACGTAAAAAATCAATTTTAACTGACGTGAAAAGCACTTATTGCACTAGTGACAAAAACAATAAAAACAACATTAACAGAAGAACTATAGGTATTTTATCAACCAGGAGCGGATTGCATACTGGTTGAAGAATAACTGCAGTTCAGCCCCTAGACACTCTGCTAATGCGATATAAACCAACCCCCAACAGTGTGACCCCTACACAAAAACAGCCCAATACAAGATGATGCAGTAAAACAACACTTCATGCACTTACAAGGGTGACTTTTAACGTCGGTTATATTAACGTCTGGTGTTTTATTGACGTTAAAAGCCACTTTTAACAGACGTTAAAAGTGCTTCCTGCATTAGTGAATTTATAAGGACACCTAACATACATCCCCAAAAAAAAAAAAAAAAAGTAGATCTGGACGTATATTTCCAACCTGCAGCAGACTAGAGAATTTTCAACCAAACCAGCCTTATAACAGAACAGTTGCTTTAGCAGGATTGAACATATGTGGAAAGACTGCTACCCCGAATGCTGTAAGCATGTTAGCGGATTTATAGTCCACTCAGTAAAGGAAAAACCTCCATTCTTAACCAAAGCATTATGCCAAGTTCAGATCCTAATTTTGATAAGCTCAGTCACCTTATCGAAGTTCAATGATTCTTATTTGAATATCATTGCATTTCAGTGCAACCAGAGTGACAAAACAATAATAAATCAGACCATCCTCCATTACTTATCAGCTGCCCTTCCATTCATCAAGCCCACATGTTGTAGAAGTAACTCCCTTAAGTTTCCCGCCAATATCGTGTCAAGACCAATCCAATTATATACAAACATCCAAACAACATACGAGAATCTACATGACTGAAAAATATGTGCAGCAGTTTCAACATTTGTTTTACGCAATTTACACAATAGAGCTTCGTCAGATGGGATAATTCCTCTCTTATGCAAATTTGTTGCTGTTGGGATTCTATACATCATTTCCCTCCAACAGAAAGCACTCACCTTCAAGGGGATGCTCCTATCCCAAAGAAGCTTGTAGTGATTTTCTTCCGAAGATTCCTGCCTCAATGTGATCTGCTGATATGCTGACTTAACAACATAGGGAGCTTCAAGATTCCCCAACCAGCACCGAACATCTTCAGCCCCTAACACCAAATTCTGCTCACCCAATATCTCCATCAAAATCCTAAATAGCTCTTCCTCCCAAATGAACAGACTTCTTCTCCAATTAAAAGTCCAGCACCACACCTCATCTCTCCACTCTCCCATTTGTGCTATGGAGGCATTTTTTGATACTAAAATATTGTACAACCTATTGAAGGAGACCGACAAAGGAACCTGTGCAGCTCAAGCATCATTCCAAAAGGAAATACTAGACTCACTACCTATCTTTTTTGTGATTCCACTTGTCAACCATCCCTCCCTAGGTGAGTCTTCACCCTCCAACCTACCTAAATCTCGCCACCAGTAGGATGGCTTCCCCCCCTCACACCCCCCACCCCCACCCCACCCCCAACCCCCCACCCCAACCCCAACCCCAACCCAATTGTGAATGCTCTCCATATCTAAGCCTAAGCACTTGTGACCAAAGTGGCTCATTTTCCATGTGAAATCTCCATCTCCATTTTCCTAAGAGTGCAAAATTGAAGGCATTAATGTTCCTAATCCCAAGCCCGCCATCTTCTTTAGCCCTACATACCACCTCTCACTTTACCTAACAAATTTTCCTGCACCCCCCCCTCCCCCACCCCCACCCAAGAAATCTCCTTTGTACCTGGACAATTTTGTTGAGAACCTTCTTAGGAGCCCTATAGAAAGATAGGTAATACACTGGAAGGCTTGGAGAGCACCGAGTTTAATAGAACCGCACGACCGCCAAATGAGAGAAACCTATTTCTCCAACCCAAAAGCCTTTTCTGTAATGAACTTATCAAAGGATCCCATGTCGAGGACCTTCCCGGATTCGCCCCAACCAAAATGCCAAGGAACTTGAATGGTAACTCATCAATCTTGCAATTTAGGATACCGGCTACATGCTCCACCACCCCATTCCCCAGCAAACCTATGAGGTCACTCTTGGAGAAGTTAACCTTGAGGCCAGCTGCTAGTTCAAAATTTCTCAGTATACATTATTGCCCACGCGTTCTGAATGGTTATCTCTCCAACCAAAATCATGTCATCAGCGTATTGAATGTGAGAAATCACCAAGTGATTTTCTCCTTCAGACAAGATGAATAGATGAATAGTTTAAATACATTTCTCTCCACAAAACTCCTAATTAGACCATTTAATCCTTCAGCCGCAATAAGGAACAAGAAGGAAGCCATCAAATCCCCTTGTCGAATACCCTTCGACATGCTAAAATCCTTTGTAGGGCTGCCATTTACTAAGATAGAAACCGAAGCCGAATGTAAACAGGAGCTGATCCAGGATCTCCATTTTGTGTTGAACCCCAATCTGAAAAACATGTAATAGAAGTACTCCCACGATACCGAGTCGTAAGCTTTCTTAAAATCTACATTGAAAGCCATACACGGTTTCCCGTTCACAACCACAACACCATCAAGAATGTTCCTTCCTTTCAAGAAAGCTGTTTGGCTTTTTGAAATGATGAACTCATCACCTTGCCCAACTTCTCGGTAAGTAATTTTGTCAAGACCTTGTAAATGCAACCTACAAGTGATACCGGCCTGTAGTCATTTAAGCCAATCGGGTTATCCTTTTTAGGGACGGGGACCAAGAAATAAGCATTGCATCCCCTTGCCAACTTTCCTGAACCATGAAAATCATTCACCATCCTGCAAAAATCAGAAATAATGGAATTAATTGGTTACCATATTGCATTGTTAATTATGAAGTAATAAAACTTGGGATCTGGGTCCTTTTATTATATTATTATTATTATTTGACTTGGGAGCGGGGTCTTTATTTGCTCAGAAAAATCAATAGTAATGAATTAGGAAATAGACTCACCGGTACTCTTTTTTTTCGGTAAGCAAAGATTGTATTATAAAAGGTACTAGGGGTACCAAACCCATATACATTGTAACACAAAGGCTGCTAAAAAAACACAACCAAAGTAGTGTTAATTCGTGTACCCAAAAAGAATTTACAAGTAATGCCTAGTAGTCCAGTTGTTAACATCAGAGAACTAAGAAGACTCAAGCTACTTGAACCCCTTCTCTTGGAACCAAAGTGGTTCTGGTTTAATTAATCTCTAGGTTTTGATGTTAACAAAATGATTAAATTTGCTTGGCAAAGTGTTAGTTGAGATCTAACAAGTGAGATCAGTTTATGCAAGAATATCCAAAATAATATAAGGTATACAATGCTTGGACTCTTACAAAGAATTACCAGCCCAAAGGTTATTTAAACTTTTTATATTTTAATCGATAAGTAGACTAGCTTTCTTTAATAGACGATGCTATAAATGAATACCTAAATAACTTGTTAGATACAGCAAGTCCAAAGACTTGAAAATAAGTGCGTCCATTTTACCACGTCAGCAGACGAGTGCTATCCTTGAAACTCAAGTATACATCCATAGTGCCTAACTAAAATTCAGTAGAAGTCCATAAGTGCCACCTCATTGGACGGAGTTTATCTAAGGACTTAGCAAGTCCAAAGACTTGTGTGGATGAGCGCTTCTGCCACATCAGTGGACGAGCAGAATTAAACCTTGTGTAAACACGTTCTTAAACTAAGTGCCTGTAGACGGTTGTATATGTTCTATATCTTTACTATCTTGAATATGATTTAATGCAATCTAGTCCACGATGAATTTATTTCAAATGATTGATATTTATTTCAAATGAATATTTGTTCTTCCCATTTCTTTTTATCCGATTTATTGTCTTGTTTCCTTTGAGAAAATTCATAGTACTATCAAGGAAATACAAAAAGCAAAAAGTACAATTGGAATTGCAAAATGATCTGTACGATGACATCTTTATTGTTGAACAAAAGATGGGTTATACACAAAGGAGGAAATAAAGTTTTTAAGGTACAATTGCTGAGAACGGTGAGCCTCCATTTTGTGATATTTTGATAACCAAGGATGCTTTTCAACATGGCCAAAATCAAGCTATCAGTCTCAACGGATATCATGCATTTAATGCTATCTCTATAACGGGACTATTCAAATAACCGTTGAAGATTTACAAGAGAAGTTGAAGACCACTATATATATAGAAGGTCTCAAGCACTGAAGAGCAACTTTTGCCATTTGAACAATTACAAGATATTCAAAGCTCATGTTCTCGTTGTAAAGCAAAAGCCTGTAATTCTCAAGGTTGAATATTTGTAAAAATATTCAGTAGATCTTAAATCTTCATACTCTCACATATAGTGAGTTAGAAAGATCTTAGAAAAATCTGTGATAGAGTTAGAGCCTGAAGGGGCTTGACAAGAAAGCGGTACTTGTAGCTTGGAGAGGTGAAGAATACTTGTTGTAGAAACTATTTGGAAATAGTGGAGAAAATCCTTCAAGTAGAAGGGACTGGACATAACTCTTGGTTGGAAAAGAGTGAACCAGGATAAAATACCTGAGTCGATTTTCTATCCCTTATCTTTTACAGTTTTATTTATTTTTACTAACTGTGGGATTTGATTTTGGTTTTGTTAGTCTTTTAAAAAGGATTTCTTGTGTGCTTGATCTTTTTATCTTCTGCTTGTGAAAAAGTTTCTCAAAAAGGGTTTTTGCGAAATTAATTAACAAACACAATTCAACCCCCCTTCTTATGTTTGCCTGTGCCAACTTCAGTTGGTATAAGAGCTCAGCCTTGACAGGGTCGAGCATCTAACAAGTGCTTAGGTAGTACGATCCTACAATCATGGATGCAGAAGGACAAGCTATCAACAGACCCCCTCTCTTTGATGGAACTGATTATGATTATTGGAAAAAGAGGATGATTGCATTCTTGGATGCACAGAATGCTGACATCTGGGAATTAATAGAAAATGGCTACATTGAGCCAAGGAGTGAAGCTGGAGCTGTAGTGCCTAGAGCGGAATGGACTCAAGAGCAGAAAAGTCAACATCAACTAAACTTGAAAGCTAAGCACTATCTCATGTGTACTATCACCAGTTCTGAGCATGATAGGGTTCATAGTTGCAACACAGCTAAAGAAATCTGGGATACTCTTGCACTAGTTCCTCACAAGTGAAGGAATCAAAGATAAGCATGCTGGTTCACCAGTATGAGCTATTCAAGATGGATGATCATAAAACTATAGACCAGATGTTTGGAAGATTTCAAACAATCACCAACAGTCTCAGGTCTCTTGGAAAGGTTTATGATAGCAGAGATCATGTGAGAAAAATTTTGAGAAGTCTCTCAAAGCAGTGGAGACCTAAGGTAACTGCTATCCAGGAAGCAAAGAATCTGAATACTCTTTCTCTGGAAGAGCTTCTGGGTTCAATAAAAGTTCATGAACTTGAACTTAATGAAGAGGAAAACTCCAGAAAAGGGAAGTTCATTGCCTTAAAGGCCAAGAAAGCTAGTTCCTCAAAGATGCTTAAAGTTGCTGAGTCCTCAGATGAAGCTGGTTTATCAAATAATGAAGATAACTCAGATGAGGATGAACTATCTTTTATCTCCAGAAAAATCCAACACATGTGGAGAAAGAAAGGCGGAGTCAAAAGGAAGCAGTTCAACAAAAAATTCTCCAAAGAGAAGTCAGATTCCAAGGAGAAAATCCACCCCTGTGCTTTGAATGTAAGAAACTAGGACACTTCAAAGCTGACTGCCAAGAGCTGAAGGAGAAAAATAAATTCTTTAGAAAGAAGAGAGGCTTGATGGCTACATGGGAGGATCTTGACCTGTCTTCTTCAGATGAAGAAGATGAAGAAGGAGAAGAAGCAAACATTTTCTTCATAGCTGACACTGCATCAGAAGTGAATTCACTGATACTGAGGTAATGGACTCTGATCCATCTACTCTTCAAACTGTTTTTGATGAATTGTTGCATGAATCATGCATACTATCTAAAGAGTATAAGAGTTTCAAAAGGAATTTTATTAAACTATCTAAAGATTATGATAAGGTTTGCACAGTGAGTCAAAATCTTAAGGATGAAAATGAAACATTAAAATCAAACAATGTTAGTCTGACTGACAAGACTAAGTGTAAGTCTAATAGCTCTTGTGAAGTTGAACAACTAAAACAAGATGTGACATACCTGACAGACTCTCTGTCAAAACTGGTTGGTAGCCCAGATAAATTAAACCTTATATTAAGATATTCTAGATTACCACATGACAAATCTGGCATTGGTTATGATAAAGAGAAGCAAGATGCATCTCTGAATAAATCAAAAGTTCATACACAATATAAGGATTTTAAAGTCCATCGACAGTATACTAAGTCAAAACCAATCCCTTCCAATACTTACTGCAAAGTATGTGGAAAAAATGGGCATGTGTCATCTAAATGCATACATAACAAGCATGCAAAGCATTCTCAACCTTTGATCACTAACAAGAAAGGACCCAAGTCAATTTGGGTACCTAAAGATAAGATAATCCATGTTGCAGATCTGCTTAACAACAGGAAAGAAACAGAAGTCCTGGTACTTGGACAGTGGGTGATCACGACACATGATAGGAGAAAGGTATATGTTCCAAGCTTAGACCCAAAGATGGTGGCTGGGTTACTTTTGGAGGAAACCAAAAAGGAAAGATCATTGGTATAAGTAAAATTGGTAAACATCCTTTTGCCTCCATTGATAATGTTCTGTTAGTAAATGGTCTTAAGCACAATCTTCTTAACATTAGTCAATTATGTGATAGTGGGTTTGCTGTTTCATTTAATAAGAATATGTGTTCTGTCAAGAAAGCTGATGGATCACTATTATTTACTTCCCAAAGGCAAAACAATCTGTATAAGATTTACTTAGAGGACCTCTCAAATCAAAGTGTCTCATGTCTAGTGTCCATTGAGGATGGACGATGGATTTGGCACAAAAGGTTGGGTCATGCAAGTTTGAGATTAATCTCAAAACTGAAAAAGCATAACCTTGTAAGAGGTCTACCAAACCTTAGTTTCAAATCTGATGGTCTTTGTGATGCATGTCAGAAGGAAAAACAAGTCAAAGGTTCCTTTGAATCTAAGAATGCTGTTAGTACCAACAGACCACTAGAATTGCTACACCTTGATCTTTTTGGTCCAACAAGGACTGCCTCTGTCAGTGGTAAGAAATATGGTCTTGTCATAGTAGACGACTACAATAGATGGACATGGGTTATGTTCCTTGCTACAAGGATGAGTCATTCAAGGTCTTTTCTGTATTCTTCAAATGTGTACATAATGAAAAAGACATGTGTATAGCTTCAATTAGAAGTGATCATGGGGGAGAATTTGTCAATGAGCTATTCCATGAGTTTTGTGAAGAAGGTGATATTCAACACAACTTCTCAATACCAAGAACACCACAGCAAAATGGTGTGGTAGAGAGAAAGAACAGATCTCTTCAAGAGATGGCTAGGACTATGCTCAATGACAATTCTGTCCCTAAGCACTTCTGGGCTGAAGCTGTGAACACTGCTTGCTACATTCAGAACAGAATATACATTAGACCTATTCTGAATAAGACTCCTTATGAATTGTGGAAAGGTAGAAAACCCAACATTTTATACTTTCACCCTTTCGGATGTAAATGTTACATTTTGAACACAAAAGATCAACTTGGTAAATTTGATGCTAAGATAGATAATGGAATTCTACTAGGATTTTCTGAAACTTCAAAAGGTTCTAGAGTTTATAATTCTAGAACTCTAGTTGTAAAAGAATATATTCATGTAAAATTTGATGACAAACAACCTGATAAGAGACTATCAGAGCTAGATGAAGCTTTTGCAGATCTTGATCTAAATATCTCAGGAGAGAAACTAGAAATCAAGTCTGATATCCAAGTAGACGACACTTCTCAACAACAACCAGAAACGTCTACCTCTCAACAGTAAAATGCTCAGAAATATTAGTATTTCAGAAACTACCATCCTCAAGATCAAATCATTGGTGCCCAATGACAAGCTAAGAACTAGGTCAACCTTCAGAGAACAAAGTGATTCTGCTCCTGTATCTGAATGTGAACCAAAAACAGTGGACGAAGCTCTACTGGACGAAGGATGGATTCTAGCTATGCAAGAAGAGCTTAATCAGTTTGAGAGAAGTCAAGTCTGGACTCTTGTACCCCTGCTTGAAGATAAGTCAGTCATTGGAACAAAGTGGGTCTACAGAAAAAAGCTTGATGAAGATGGTAAGGTTGTGAGAAACAAGGCAAGACTTGTTGCTCAAGGCTACTTGCAAGAAGAAGGTATAGACTACACTGAAACTTTTGCACCGATTGCTAGACTAGAAGCCATAAGAATTTTAATATTGTTTGCTGCACATCATAGCTTTATGGTTTTTCAAATGGATGTTAAAAGTGCCTTCTTAAATGGCTTTATTAATGAAGAAGTATATGTCATGCAACTTCCTGGCTTTGAAAATACAAATCACCCTGAACATGTTTATAAGCTTAAGAAAGCACTGTATGGACTTAAACAAGCTCATAGAGCTTGGTATGATAGGTTAAGTTCGTTTCTAATGGAAAGTGGTTTTAACAGAGGAAAAGTAGACACGACTCTATTTAGCAAATCTATTAAGTCATATTTCATTATAGTACATATTTATGTTGATGATATCATTTTTACTAATGAATCTCTGCACAAGGAATTCTCTAAGTTAATGTAGAAAGAATTTGAAATGAGCATGATGGGAGAACTCAAATTCTTCCTTGGACTTCAAGTTAAACGGTCTATAGACGAGGTGTTCATCCATTAGACTAAGTATACAAAGGAACTTCTAAAGAGGTTTAAGATGGATGGTTGCAAACCAATGAATACTCCCATGCATCCCACTTCAATACTGAACAAAGGTAGACCAAAAGGTATATAGAGGTATGATAGGATCTCTTTTATATCTGACTGCGTCTAGACCTGATATAAGTGCAGCGTTTGCTTATGTGCTCGTTTTTAATCTGATCCTAGAGAATCTCATCTCTCAGCAGTTAAGAGAATATTTAGATATTTAAAAGGTATTACTAATACGGGCTTGTGCTTTAAGAAAAATGATGATTACAGATTAGTTGGTTTTTGTGATGCTGGAGATAGAATTGAAAGAAAAAGCACCAGTCGAGGATGTCACTTCATTGGAGCTAAGATAGTGTGATTTCACATCATAATTCCTGTACATTTTTGCATGCATTTCTCATATAGTTTAGGCATATTTGATTTTATTTTATTAGTTTTTACCTTGGATCGGGTGAGGCGGTTTCTTGGTGTTGTTTTGCAGGAATTCAAGGAAAAATGCTCAAGATTAGCCATGATGGAGCTTGGATGAAGACAGAGCTTAAAAAGTGAAGAAAATGACCCAGGCAGAGCCCATCACGGCCAAGCCGTGATGACCCTCACGACCGTGATCGAGCAATAATTGAGAGAAAAGAAGGCAAAAGTCAGAAGCTGTCACGGCCTAGCCGTGATACCCATCACAGCCGTGACATGTTAATGGAGCCAGACCCCCTCTTGGTAGAATCTGTCACGGCCAAGCCGTGACGGCCATCACGGCCGTGACAGATCATTTGGTGAAGGCAGAAGCTATCACGGCCTGCCCGTGATCAGCATCACGGTGTGATGCTCCAATATTTGAAAGCGCTCCAAGGCAGAAAGCGTCACGACTAGGCCGTGATGGCCATCACGACCGTGACGCGAATCCTGATCTATAAAGGAGCACGAGCAGAACAGAAGAGAGACAGTTTTTGAACCCTAAAATTCTCTCTCTGAACAAAAGGCAGTGGCACAAGGATTCCATGGAGTTTCTCTTCCTTCTCACCTCTATTTCTTTTGTAATGGCTATGATCATGAGTAGCTAAACCTCCATTGTTGGGGTTAGGTGTAGCTATCTCTGAATTCTCATGTATCCGACTTGATCTTGTAATACAGTTTTTGCTTCTTTATTGAGTGATTGATTTCTATGCTTAATGCTTGTTGTGGCTAGCACCCCCATGACTTGATTAGTGTTTTGATATGCAATAGGAAAATTTGTATTAGAACCGGAATTGAAATTAATCACCTAGTAAACCTTGTATCTAGGAATGGAACTAGGTTTATTAGCAATCACGTAATCCCTAATCTTAATGCAATTTCATTAATCTAGGTCACCTAAGGAATTAGGGTCTATTAGTGGATTTAGTCTCTTGTCATATGAGGAATCGGGGCTTGAGTAATTTAGTGGATTGATTGTCATACTTGAAGTAGAAACTGTTTATTAGTCATGTCATTGCATGGGGATGAAGTTTAGTGAACCTAATCCCAGTGTTGTTCTTATATTTGAAGAATCCTTTTTAGTGCCTTCCAAGTGTTCGACAGAAATTCCCAAAGAACTTTTCTCTTTATTTTGTTATTTTAGGTTTAGATCTTATTTGGGCTTGGTATTTATTATCGAGCTCCCTTCAATCCAAATATCCGCTTAGATAGTAATTGATTCGGTACGTGTTAGTACTTGTCACAGTCCTCGTGGGAACGATAAACGGTCTCACCACCGTATTACTTGCACGACTAGGTATACTTGCCTAGATTCGTCAACAAGTTTTTGGCGCCGTTGCCGGGGATTGTGTTTCAATATTAGCATACCCATTTCGGTTACTAATTTAAGCAAAAGCAAAAAAAAAAATTTGTGGTGATTTGTTTGCTGTCATTTTTCTGTGTTTTGGTTTGCTGTCATATTTTTCTGGTATATTTGCTGTTTGTGTACTGACTTTTACTGCTAACACTCTTGTTTGCTAGACTGTTTGTGTATGCGAGGTACTATCCCAGCTGACCAACTCCTCCACGATCCTGATATTGAAAGAACAGCTAGGAAGAATCGAAGGCAAGCAAGAGAGCAGAAACTGTTAGAACAGTAAGAAGAAGAACAAGAGACTTCCACCTCTCAAGTTCATCAAGAAAAACTCAGAATGGCAGACAATGGTGAAGGTGCTCCACCACGGAGGACACTTGGTAACTACGGCAATACAAATGTCAATCGGCATGTTACTAGCATAGTGAGGCCCCCAATTAACTGTAACAATTTTGAAATCAAGCCAGCTCTTTTGAATTTGGTTGCACAAAATCAGTTTGCCGGGTTGGAAAAGGAAGATCCTAATAGTCATATCTCCAACTTCATTGAGATATGTGATACGATGAAGCACAATGGTGCCTCTGAGGATGCAATCCGCCTAAGGGCGTTTCCCTTCTCTTTAAGAGATAGGGCCAAGGCTTGGCTCCAATCTCAACCAAGGGGGAGCATCACTACATGGAATGACTTAGAGGCAAAATTTCTGGCAAGGTTCTTCCCCACCTCAAGATTTGTCAAGACAAGGAATGACATTATAAGCTTCGCTCAACAAGAAGGTGAGACTCTTCATGACGCCTGGGAAAGGTTCAAGGAATTGCTCTGAAGATGTCCAAACCATGGGTTTGATGATCATACCCAAATGCAAACATTCTGTAATGGATTGAGGCCGTCAACCACGTATATGTTGGATGCCTCAGCTGGAGGTTCCATGAATACAAAGACAACAGAGGAAGCAATGATTTTGATAGAAACTATGGCATCTAATGACTATCTGATGCATCATGATAGAAGAGGAGTGTTGGAGTTAGATTCCCAAACTACGCTTTTGGCTCAGAATAAACTCATGACACAACAACTGGAGTCCATTACCAAGCAACTCGTTCAACTCCCACAACAACTCCAAACTGTTCAAGGGACAACAATGCCACCTCAATAGGTAATGCGATGTGATTTTTGTGGAGGTGATCATGATAATAGAAACTGTGAGGCGCCACCTAGTTCCCATGAGGAAGCTAATTATATGGGGAACTATGGGCGGCAAGGCAACAACCAATACTCCAACAATTACAACCAAGGGTGGAGGAATCAACCGAGTTTTGGTTGGAAACAAGATGCCGGACAAGCAAGCAAGCCTCAATCCACACCACCGCCTCAAGACCGGATTTCTATCTTGGAGAACACCCTCAATCAATTCATGCAAGTGTCCATGACAAACCAGAAAAACACAGATGCTTCTATAAAAAACTTGGAGGTTCAAGTTGGACAAATTTCTAAGCACCTAATGGAGCAATCTAGCAGCAGTTTTCCAGGTAATACTCAAACCAATCCTAAAGAGCATTGCAATGCTGTTGTGTTGAGGAGTGGTAAAAGTCTTGAGAATGTGAGCGGCGAGCCTTTGTTGAAAAATGAGAGAGTTGCTGAAAAAACAGAGGTGACTGCTGAAAAAACTGATTTGAATAAGGAAAAAGGCAAAGAGGTTGTAATAGAGGAAGAAGACAAGAGGGAGAAGCTAGTGGATGAGAATTCTATTTTGAGGAGAACTAAAAGTCAGATTTTGAAAGATGGAGACAAGCCTCAAGTGATCCCCTCTTATGTGAAGTTGCCCTATCCTCATTTGAGCAAGAAAAAGGAGAAGGAAGAACAGTTTGCCAAGTTCCTTGACATCTTCAAGCGGTTACAGATCAACATACTTTTTGCTGAAGCACTAGAGCAGATGCCAACCTATGCAAAGTTCATGAAGGAGTTGCTCACAAAGAAAAGAAAATTCAAAGAAGGTGAGACTATTGCCTTGACAGAGGAGTGTAGTGCGATACTTCAGAAGAAGCTACCTCCAAAGCTTAAAGATCCTGGTAGTTTTACAATTCCCTGCACTATTGGGAGTGTTGCTATTGGGAAGGCCTTATGTGACTTGGGAGCGAGTATCAACTTGATGCTACTTTCAATTTTGAACAAGCTTGGAGGTGGTGAGGTGAAACCAACAAGGATGGCATTACAACTAGCTGATAGATCAATCAAGCGTCCTCATGGTATTTTGGAAGATGTTCTGGTAAAGGTGGATAAGTTTATCTTCCCAGCGGACTTTGTGATATTAGACATGGAGGAGGATGCAGAAGTTCCGCTCATATTAGGGAGACCTTTTCTAACGACTGGTCGTGCTTTGATAGATGTACAAAAAGGCCAACTACGATTCAGAGTGCAAGATGAAGAAGCCACTTTCAATGTGTTTGAGGCTATGCATTGCCCGAGTGATGAAGAGGATTGTTTCCGCATGGACATTTTGGATATAGCGGCTAAAGAAGTCGTTGCATATCAGCACCATTCCTCTACTCCTGAGAAGAAGGAAAAGCTCAACATGAAAGCAACTCTGAAGCTCTGCAAGACAAATGATGCATCAATTGGTGATGAACTTGGATCTGCTCATCATGTGAAAACAGAACTTCCGCCGGGAGGGAGTAAGAAAAAGGCCACGAGGCTCAAAGTGAAAAGGCCAAGGCGGAAGTACAATTATTGGCGTTATAAGCAAAACCAGCTCTTTGAAGGAGTTCCACTGAAGAGAAGTGTTCTTGCACTTCTACGCCCAGCCGACCCCGGTTAATTGAAAGAAGCCCGTCAAGCTAGTGACGTTAAAGAAGCGCTTATTGGGCGGCAACCCAAGTTCTCTTTTCATTTTTCCTTTTGTTTTTGATTTTGTCCTCATGAATAATTTGAGAAGATCAAGAGGAAGATATCATAGATTAATAGTTTTGTTAATTGTTTTCAGGGAAAGGAGGAAGGAGAAGCAAAAAGGGCAGAGACAACAAAGCCAGCAACCACCACGCCCAGGCCGTGACACTGGTCACGGCCGTGATGAGCCAGAATTGAAGATCAGAAAGGATCACGGCCCAGTCGTGATCCCCATCACGGGCATGATGGAAGAACCCTAAAGATCAGAGAGCATCACGGCCTAGCCGTGATGGAGGTCACGGCCGTGACAGGCTACCCCTATAGACCAGAATGCATCACGGCCTGCCCGTGATAAGCATCACGGCCGTGACCCAATTTTCATGCAATTCTTCCTGACTAGCATGTGAACCAGCACCCGCCGCCGCCTCGGTAAGTCGTTCTAATTTTTCTTTCCTCTCTCCAACTTAATTATTTACATTGGGGACAATGTAAGTTCTTAAGCTTGGGGTGAGGGTATTTTTCCATTGTTCATGTTGCATTCATATAGTTTTACATGATAGCTTTGCATGTTCACATGATTAGATTGCCTCTTGCCTAAATTTTGCATCCAATTGTGAGAACTAAGTGCCAAATAAATTGTGATAGTGAATTGTTGAACCCAATTTTTTTTTATTCTTGTGATAAGGCTGTAAATGAAAATGCTTGAGATGATCTGTGATAGTTGATAATTAGCATATGGTGCCGTAGATTTGTGTTTCTCACTGATTTTTGAACTACTAAATGTGAGATTTTGAGCCAAAAAGGGGTACTCACTAAATCTACCCCATTCTTTGTGTTAGAGTCTTATTCCTCTTGGATTGCATTTCTCTAGAATTTGACTTGAAACCGTTTTGAAGCTTAAAAATTTTTGAAAACATTTTTGAAAATGATTGAGGCACTAGGTATTTTTCCGGCCTTCCGAGCTTTGAATGACTAAATGCTACCCCTTAGTTGCCCAATTTTGAGCCTGAAAGAAAAAAAATGCTTTTCTTGGTACCCTGAAATATTTTGATAAATATGCTTGGTAGAATACCTTCTAAAGTATTACAAAAGGGTAAAAAGGTAGTTGCAAAAAAAGTTTGGGATGAAAGAATCAAAAATATTTCTCTTGAGTTGAAAAATCTCCCCTTCTCCAAGTAAAAGAAAAACAGAAGAAAAAGAAAAACCTATGGAGAAGGGGATGACAAAAGAAAGTGAGAAATGAAATAAAAAGAAAGAAAGCGAGATGGAAAAAGGAATCAAAACCCAAAAAGGTATTTTAGAAGGTCATGCTTTGCAATGCTTGATTGTGTTTAGCCCTTTTGAAATGTCCTTTTCTTGATTGCCCCACCTAACGATAAATCCCATGGCCCCGTTACAACCAAAGCCAAAGACCTCTTGATTCTTAATTGTTTTCATTAATAAAGTAGAGATTTGGTTGATAGTCAAGCCTATGGTAGGATTCATTCCTTGAGGAAAATGGAGGGAATTGTCTTATATCCCTAACACTTGAGTAAGGTGAGAAAGAGAGCCAAGCAAATGAACAAGCTTGGGGTGATCTTCAGGTGAGAAAGAGTGCCCTAATCGGTGAGAATATGAGTCTAATAAACCTAAGCCTCTAATTGGACTTGAACTAATTGTCTCTTGCTGAATTTTTTGAGATGCCTGTTACTTGGATTACTTGCTACTCGGGTTCTTGGTTCACTATCCATGCGCTGATTATTTATTTCTTCCGGCCTTAGTGATTGCTTGAGGACAAGCAATTGAATAAGCTTGGGGTGATTTGATAGTGTGATTTCACATCATAATTCCTGTACATTTTTGCATGCATTTCTCATATAGTTTAGGCATATTTGATTTTATTTTATTAGTTTTTACCTTGGATCGGGTGAGGCAGTTTCTTGGTGTTGTTTTGCAGGAATTCAAGGAAAAATGCTCAAGATTAGCCATGATGGAGCTTGGATGAAGACAGAGCTTAAAAAGTGAAGAAAATGACCCAGGCAGAGCCCACCACGGCCAAGCCGTGATGACCCTCACGACCGTGATCGAGCAATAATTGAGAGAAAAGAAGGTTAAAGTCAGAAGCTGTCACAGCCTAGCCGTGATACCCATCACGGCCGTGACATGTTAATGGAGCCAGACCCCCTCTTGGCAGAATCTGTCACGGCCAAGCTGTGACGGCTATCACGGCCGTGACAGATCATTTGTTGAAGGCAGAAGCTATCACGGCCTGCCCGTGATCAGCATCACGGCGTGATGCTCCAATATTTGAAAGCGCGCCAAGGCAGAAAGCGTCACGGCTAGGCCGTGATGGCCATCACGACCGTGACGCGAATCCTGATCTATAAAGGAGCACGAGCAGAACAGAAGAGAGACAGTTTTTGAACCCTAAAATTCTCTCTCTGAACAAAAGGCAGTGGCACAAGGATTCCATGGAGTTTCTCTTCCTTCTCACCTCTATTTCTTTTGTAATGGCTATGATCATGAGTAGCTAAACCTCCATTGTTGGGATTAGGTGTAGCTATCTCTGAATTCTCATGTATCCGACTTGATCTTGTAATACAGTTTTTGCTTCTTTATTGAGTGATTGATTTCTATGCTTAATGCTTGTTGTGGCTAGCACCCCCATGACTTGATTAGTGTTTTGATATGCAATTGGAAAATTCGTATTAGAACCGGAATTGAAATTAATCACCTAGTAAACCTTGTATCTAGGAATGGAACTAGGTTTATTAGCAATCACGTAATCCCTAATCTTAATGCAATTTCATTAATCTAGGCCATCTAAGGAATTAGGGTCTGTTAGTGGATTTAGGCTCTTATCATCCTAGGAATCGGGGTTGAGTAATTTAGTGGATTGATTATCATACTTGAAGTATAAACTGTTTATTAGTCATGTCATTGCATGGGGATGAATTTTAGTGAACCTAATCCCAACGTTGTTCTTATATTTGAAGAATCCATTTTAGTGCCTTCCAAGTGTTCGACAGAAATTCCCAAAGAACTTTTCTCTTTATTTTGTTATTTTAGGTTTAGATCTTATTTGGGCTTGGTATTTATTATCGAGCTCCCTTCAATCCAAATATACGCTTAGATAGTAATTGATTCGGTACATGTTAGTACTTGTCACAGTCCTTGTGGGAACGATAAACGGTCTCACCACCGTATTACTTGCACGACTAGGTATACTTGCCTAGATTCGTCAAAAAGCTAACCTAGTATCATGGTCAAGCAAAAGGCAAAGTACCATTGCTCTATCAACTGCTGAAGCAGAATATATATCAACTGCAAGCTGCTGCTCACAACTTCTATAGATCGAACATCAATTGGAGGACTACAATGTATTTGTAAGTAGTATTCCATTTATGTGTGATAATACAGCTACAATCAATTTATCTAAGAATCCAATATTGCATTCTTGAGCTAAGCATATAGAAATCAAACATCATTTTATTAGGGATTATGTGCAAAAAGGTGTGTTTGATGTTCAATTTGTAGATAATGACCATCAATGGGCAAATATCGTCATTAAACCTCTTGATGAGGACATATTTATCTTTATAAGAAAGCATTTGAATATGTTGTATGTGGATTGAGCTAGTATATTTATTGTTAATTTGGTCTTCCATTGCATATTTTCTCTGCACGTCCACTAGTCATGACGTCCAGAGCAAGTAAAATCTAAGCATCCACTACCTATGTCTTTACGCGTCCACTCTTAGTCTTGTGTGGACTTGTCTATGCACACACTTATTGCTTATATTATTTTGTCCTTGAACATATTTACTTAAAAGGCTTCTCTTTCCTTGCTGAGTCATCTACTTTCATCAATCCCATCGTAACTTTTTACGGTCCCAAGTTACCATTGTCGTTTTACACTTAATAACATGTCTTGTCATTTTTTTTTGGAAACTGTTGGTTTTCAGAAATCTTTAAAAGTAACCTCTTTCCCTCTGAAAATCTTTTCGCGTCTCTTCATCCCTATCAACTTCTCCCTCTGAATCTTTCGAACTCTCGGTCTCCCTTGTTCTTTCAAAACTCATCTTACTCAACAATGGCTTCAACCTCTGCTCCCTTGCCTGCTTTTGCAACTGATACTGTGTCCATATCTGTGTAATATCACTTCAATTTTGGAATTCTACAAGAATACAATTTGGATGTGAGTAAGTTCATTAACGCTGCTGGATGGGATGGAATCTTTCTGGAAAAGGTCTCAGTGTATCCCGATTTGATAAGGGATTTCTGGAGAAGACCAAAGATCTCTGAAACAGAAGTTGTTGGGTTTGTGCTGGGAAGGAAAGTGATAGTATCAAAGAAAACCATCTCTGATGCGATTGCTTGTGCTCAAGAAGGATTAGTCTTTTCGAAGAACTGGGAAGAAGAACTAGGTGGTCTAGAAACAATTGTTGTTACCCTTATGAGGTAAGACAGCGTGAGTACTCATTCTTGGAAATCCTCTGAGATGAAAGATCACATCAGGATTCTTCACCAGATTCTGGACAAGGTGGTGCTGCATAAGATTGGCTCTAAGGACAACTTATCAGCTCTTCACAAGTTCTGCCTTTGCCATCTGGTTTTTGAAACACGGATTAACCTACCCTGGATCCTATTTCATCGCTTCAAGGATGCCATTACCAATAGAGAATCTGCTTCTCACATTACCTTCACTCATCTTCTGTAAAAAATTCTCAAGCAGCAAGGCGTTTACGATATTCTAAGTGCAAAGCCTAAGGATGAACAAGAAAGACTCATTCGTGATAAAGGATTGCAAGCTGTTGATTTTGGCAGAGTTAATCTCAGTGGCTTGCAACTCAGCACGTATAAGCAAGTGGAGTTGACCATGCTTGAGTAGAAAATGAAGATTAAGGAAGAATCACTTGAAGCCAATGAAGCTGCAATCCTTGGTTTAAAGAAAGGAACCAAGAGGAAAACTGTGGCTGTGAGGCAACCCATTTCTAAGAGGACTGCTAGAGGATCTGTCCCCTCTGTATCTTCAGGTGCTACTCTTCCACCTCCACCAAAAAGGACAAGGAAAGTCATCATGTCTGAAGAAGAGGATGATGATGAACTACATATTGCTGCCATTCTAGAAAAACAAGTTACTGTTGTTGCTGGTCCAATTGCCAAGAAGAAGAGGCAACCAGCAAAGAGGGCTAGAACAACTTTAGCTTCTAAGGTAGTAATCTCTGCTGATGATCCTGTTAGGTTAGCAGTAGATGAATTAGTGTCTAATTTTGGAACTCATGCTGATAATGTCTCTGCTCCACATGATGTGAATAATGTTTATGTTCCTACCCTGCCACAATCACCACCCTCACGACTACCACATATAGACAATAGCATTAATATTGGAGCCCCCTTTCCAAAACCCTTGAAAACTTTGTTTCCACCCATAATTCCCTCTTCCACTCTCTATAATGGCAAATTTGAAAATTAGGCCAAAGTACAGAGAGAATGGAAAATACTTTTCCACACCATTCCACAAGAACCAGAACTCATTCTAACTAAATGGTATCCCCTGGCTGAGTATGAGTATGAACCCCTCAACATCTATCCATACTGGGTCAATCCTGAACCCCACACTCCAACCGGCCCATTCCCTTCCCAAATGTGAAATGAACATGGACCTCTCCTCATCCACCTTCCCCAACAAAGTTTCCCTGCCAGGAAAATCTACCCTAACCTAGTGAAACTTCCACCCCTTAAACCATTCACCGATGGAGCAGAAAGAGTTATCATATCTGATTGGTATGCCGATCCCATCAAGAAGGATCTTGGGAGTGTTCTCGAGAAAAGAGCCAGATCCTTCAGGTAAATTCCTTTTGTCATGGACAAGACTACAAAATGGGTGACTTTCAAACACCCAAGAATATATGGAGTTGCTGTTGACCAGTTTGTGGACACTCTCATGTATGAGATGCTGAAATGGGAATTCAACCATTTCAGAACAGATAGAGCTGGTTGATTTGTCCCTCCAACCTGGTTAAGACACTCCACTTCTACAAATGTTGGAGTCAAGCCCAACAAGATCTGTCCTAGGTTGTCAATGATTGATCTAAACAAGGACAAGGACGGGAAGCATCCAAGGCACAAAGGAAAGATGCCAGTAGTTGAAGACATTATGCTGGATATCAATTATGAACCCTTTGACCACTCACAGATGGATTACATTCAATCTTTGCCAATTGAGATGGTCACTGAGGCTAACCATGCAGGAGCTTTCTGGCAATCCCACTTGATTCATTGCACCAGATAAGCCTCCACTTCTGGCCTGACTGCTGAAGAGAAGAAGGAAACTCCAAAATTCAGAGGCAGATGTGGACTCTCTCATGTCAGATATCTGATCTTCAAGGATCTGTGGGGTCTACCAATAACCAGCCGTGATGTGGAAATTCCTAATCCAATTCACTAAGCAAAGGATATCCCTGAGTCAATTCTACAATATGCTTTTGCCACAGCTTCAACCTCATCCTCTGAGCATACAATTGAAGAATTAATTGTAGAAGGCCCTGAGCTGAATGTTGAAATCCTTTCAAAACCCTGCTTTTGAACCTTCAACTCCCTTAGATGATGCCGTTGCTACTGTTGAGCGAACTCTGACAGAGCAATCTGATGAGTTCTGTGCTTCTAAGCAAGGTGCTGAGTCTGCTAAGACATCTTCTCAACCATTAGCTCTTGCTATGGTTCATCCACCAGCCTAAGCTCAAGACACTATCTCAGAATCTTCTGAGAGCTCAAGACAATTATCCTTGCCACCGAATCTTGAGGACATCATTGGAAGAATTGTTGATGATAAGGTTGGTAAGATAGTTGAAGAAAAGACAGAGCAGATGGCACAACAGATTGAAGAAAGGGTACAAAAGCAAGTTCAAGATACCTTGGCCCCTACAAATGCTATGGCGACTCAAATGCTGGCCTTATTAATGGATTTTCAGAAAAGCCAAAATCCAAACCAACCCCCTTCACCACCTCCTTCTTCATAAAATCTCTTCTTTCTTATTTTGTTTTGCTGACTATGATGGTCCATTACTTTTACCTTTTTGTCTGATGACAAAAAAGGGGGAGAAAGGAAATAGATTAAATTTTATATACAGTTTTTTTTTGAAAAGGAACATATTTTTGTCTGCTTTAGTTTAATCTATTCATCTTTTTTATAATTGCCTTGACTTCTTATGCCTAAATTTTGTCTAAAGTAAATTATGCTCTGATACTGGTTTGATCTGGTTATTCACATATGTTTGATTGGCTCCTATCTTGTTCTGGTAACTATATCATCTTGCAAACAAGACTTAGTTTTATATGTATTAACTGCTTTGATCTGATGAATGTTATGTCTTAGGGGGAGCCTTGCAAACTCTCTTAGACTTTGCTATTTAAATTTAATCAGTTTTTGTCATCATGAAAAAGGGGAAGATTGTTGGAACCAAAGTTGTTCTGGTTTATTTAATCTCTAGGTTTTGATGTTAACAAAATGATTAAATTTGCTTGGCAAAGTATTAGTTGAGATCTAACAAGTGAGTTCAGTTTATGCAGGAATATCCAAAATAATATAAGATATACAATGCTTGGACTCTTGCAAAGAATTACCTATCCAAAGGTTATTTAAACTGTTTATATTTTAATCGATAAGTAGACTGGCTTTCTTTAGTAGACGAGACTATAAATGAATACCTAAATAACTTGTTAGGTACAGCAAGTCCAAAGACTTGAAAATAAGCACGTCCATTTTGCCACGTCAACAGACGAGTGCTATCCTTGAAACTCAAGTATACATCCATAGTGCCTCACTAAAATTCAGTAAAAGTCCATAAGTGCCACGTTATTGGACGAAGTTTATCTAAGGACTTAGCAAGTCCAAGGACTTGTGTGGATGAGCGCTTCTGCCACATCGGTGGACGAGCAGAATTAAACCTTGTGTAAACACGTTCTTAAACTAAGTGCCTGTAGACGATTCTATATGTTCTATATCTTTACTATCTTGAATATGATTTAATGCAATCTGGTCCACGATGAATTTATTTCAAATGATTGATATTTATTTCAAATGAATATTTGTTCGTCCCATTTGTTTTTATCTGATTTAATGTCTTGTTTCCATTGAGAAAATTCATAATACTATCAAGGAAATACAAAAAGTAAAAAGTACAATTGGAATTGCAAAACGATCTGTACGATGACATCTTTATTACTGAACAAAAGCTGGGTTATACACAAAGGAGGAAAGAAAGTGTTTAAGGTACAATTGCTCAGAACAGTGAGCCTCCATTTTGTGATTTTCTGATAACCAATGATGCTTTTCAACACGGCCAAAATCAAGCTATCAGTCTCAACGGATATCATGCATTTAATGTTATCTCTATAACGGGACTATTTAAATAACCGTTGAAGATTTACAAGAGAAGTTGAAGACCACTATATATATAGAATATCTCAAGCACTGAAGAACAACCTTTGCCATTTGAACAATTACAAGATATTCAAAGCTCATATTCTCGTTGTAAAGCAAAAGTCTGTAATTCTCAAGGTTGAATATTTGTAAAAATATTCAGTAGATCTTAAATCTTCATACCCTCACATATAGTGAGTTAGAAAGATCTTAGAGGCAATGATTGTATAGCAATGAACAAAAAAAATGGTCCAAAGAGAATCTCGATAGTATTTTCATGAACAATCCTTTGCGAAATTGAATCTTTTGGATAATGAAAATATCATAAAGCGCGTGAACAAAGATCCGTAATACGAAAACCAAAATTTAGCTCATAATGACATTAACATATACACACTTTTTTTTAATAAGCAAATTATATTAATATGAGTACGAGGGGCACCCAAACCTATATACCCGTAGATATTAACGTGTGACTGACCCCTATTCATTTTTTTAAGACAATGCCGCCCCATTGAATCGAACACAGAAACTGCCATGCAATTTGCTGTTGACTAAAGACTCAAGACTGTAATTTCTTGAATTCTTTGATTCTTCTTGAGTACATCTGCAAAGTTTCTCTTTAGCTTTCTGCGTTACGCCCATTGGGCGTCATATGGAATACAAGAGCTACAATCCAATTCGAATCTTTTTAAGACTTTCCTCACTGGAAACGAAAAATAGAACAAAATAGCCATTGAATCAGCATGGTCGGGCCAAGGGTAAAGTTACTAAAGCCCTAATTTTAGGCTCATCAAGAAAAAAAATTATTTACTCTTAGTTCTTGTAAAACAAAAAGGCCACTAATACTAACAAAGAGGCCCAATATAAAACACAACCTAATTCAAGTAGTCTCTCTCATTTAAAATATTAAAAATGCCTCACTTAAAATCTGCTTTAGGCCTCAGTTATTCTTGTGCCGGCCTTGTGAATCAGTCAGCAGTAGGTGAGAGGATGCTAAAAATAAAGTATCAACAACTTCAACTTGATCTTATTATAATGTTTTACCATGTATCACATTTCACATATATCTATTGAAATTCAGGGTTTCATTTTGCACAATAAGTAACAAACACTTTTTTTTCAAAAAAAAAAAAGAAAAAAAAACTGTATTTAGTTCAATAACTATCAGGCAACTCTGAGTTCAGATTACTTGTGTCATGAAAATAGAACTTGGATTCTTCTTGGATCTCATATCTTAGAATTTGGGTTTAGACTCAAGTCAACCCCAAAAGTTAGCTCATGAGATGAGAATTGCTTTCCATTTACAACTATTATTTAAGTTGTATCACTATCCAATGTAGGACTCTCAACACAACCCCATCATGTCCAAGACAAGACATATGGAGCGTGAAGTTTGCACAACTTGACATTTGCAGGTGACCCAACCCAACGGATCTAGACTCTGATACCAATCTTACAATTTGGGTTGGGCTTAATTCAACTCCAAAAACTAGCTCATGAGATAAGGTTCGTCCTTCACTTATAACCACTATTCGGACCCTATCATTAATTTATTGTCCAATGTGGGACTCTCACTACCATAATATGTGCAACTGTTATCACATGCAGTGTAGTTAAAAAAAATCGCTACATCGCTGCACCATTAGAGAGGATCTGAATCCATGAAAATAAGAGATGCCATTAGATGGTGTTTGGATATCATAGATTTTGTACGGAAACGACTTTTATTTTGAAATTAAGTTGTTTCATATTTAACTCCATATCTTTGGCCAACTTGGTTAAATAATAAAAAACCTATTTTTATAAGTAAAAAGAAAGATTTTTAGAGAAGATAGAAGTTTGAAACTTGTTTTAAAAAAATTCAGATTATTTTGAAACCAATAATACTATTCACATTTCACCCCTATAAGATTAACTATCAAACAAATATCATTCAATGATATGAATAATTTCATATCATTTTTATAATTTATTGTATAAAAGTAATTTTTTTACCTAGCCTAAACAAAATAAATTATCCCAAAATTGTTTTCATCATAACATGTCCATATATATAAAACTTATTCTATTATAATCGATTACAACAATAATATACTTTTCGCAATTAATGTGGTCATATTCCTCATTTAATGGTTGTATATCACATATTTTAACAATAGTTTATTTTCATTTATTTTAAAATTATATATTACGTTTATTTTGATGTATATCAAATGAAGTAGTAAACAATTTTGAATTAATGTAAAATTTTATCTATATTCTACAAAATAGGAATTTTGAATCCAACGGTTGATTCTATAAGAAACTTATCAAATAAAAAGTTATTCAGGATGTAAAAATGCTTTTGACTTATATATACCACTGTAAACCGTTTTTCGATTACACTCATCTTTTGTTGATCGTATTATTATCCAACAATGATCTTGACTTTAACTTTACTAATAATTTACATCGTTAGATAAAAATAAAATCAATGACTGAAAGTGAGTATGAGTGAAAATGATTTACACTGATATAACCGATCCCTCATCTTATATTTAACATGAGGATGTATCAAGTTAGAGTGTTATTTTTACAACAGAGTGTGAGGAGTCTGAACTATTAAATCATACATGAATGATCAAGATTGGTAGTTATTTAGTTAGTGATTATGTGATCATTTAAAAAAATCACATGACACCACTTTGCTCATTTGTAATACAAAGGCCTAGATTTGCTTATATCACACGCTCATAAAATAATAAAATAACTCTCTCACTTCATACATCCCCATTTAATGTTGTATATATTTATATTTGTCTTTATTCTTTATTTTCTTTAAACACACTTTCAATAAACATTTGTCCACAAAGAAAACCAAATGACACCACTTTGCTTGGATCTCTCTGAGGAGATATCTGTCTGATTAATTTCTTCATTTGAGTATATATATATATGTACTCTATATCCGCCTTACATCTTATATATCTTATATGTAAGACACTTCTAGACCCCACATAAGTAATTTTCTAGGCCATTGCTGCATTGCTTTCCTCACAAAAGAAAATACAGGAAAAACGGGAACTTATAGTTAGAGTATATTCAATATTCATTCTTGTGTCTGATTGACTGCATTGGAAGCCACCCAGAAAAACCAAAAATGTTAGCTATAACTCCAAGACATTCAAGGTAGAGTATCCATCACTTCACCTAATTCCACACAAACTCTCTCCCATCTATCTAAAGCTCCTTTCATAGTAGACTACTTCATGTAGCTTTCAATTCCCTTCATATATAGTATAGGATCACTTCATCCACCTTCTCCTCTTCTCTAAACCCCTTCCTTTCCCTCAATGGAGAAGGATCAATGTATATGGAGCAAGAGAAAGTACTTAATGAGCTCTAACCTTACTTCTTCTTCACCAACTAGTTATCCCTCCTCCCATGAAGATCAGTCATCATGGGAGGAACAAGCTTTTGCAAAAGATGCAGCTGGGCTTGGTTGCATATGGCCACCAAGATCATATTCTTGTAGCTTTTGCAGAAGAGAATTCAGGTCAGCACAGGCTCTAGGTGGCCATATGAATGTTCATAGAAGGGATAGAGCAAAAATAAATCAACATAATGAACTTCTGATGAGTCATCATGAGCTTCAAACCAGTCACCCCCACAATCAAGTTCAAAACTCTTTAACCTCAGGTTATCTATACCCATCTTCTCCTTGTGGATTGGCTTATAACAACACTAACCCTAATAATTATGATCCTCTTCCTGTGCTTGATTCATCCTCTAAGGATCTTAGAGAGGAAACCCTGATTCCAGTTTATAATTCTTCTATTTCCCATAAGTCTTCTCCTGCTTTTTCTTCTAAATCCTGGTCAAATTTAGCTGAAGCTGGAGTTGAAGGAATCTCCAAGGGATTTGATTCTGGGTGTAGGAGTAAAGGGGATAAAGATAAAACTGATCATGTTTCTGTGAGCTTGAACTTGTTTGTGTGTAGAGCATACCCACCAGTGCAGTTTGAGACTAAAGATGCAGATGTAAGTTTGAAGAAGAGGAAAACAGAAGCTTCATCAATTCCATTCTTCCCCAAATCAAGTTCAGTGGATACACATCAACATCATATGCAGTCAAAGATGTTTGAATTTAGCCCTAGCTCCATTGAAGAGCTAGATCTGGAGCTAAGGCTTGGTTGCAGGCCCAAGGTATAGTAGCATATATATAGAAAACCTTTGTTAATGAATATAAATTTCTTCGCCCTTATGTTTTCACTCTTGCTGGTTGTTTATTTCTCTTTTAATACCTTGTAAGGAAGCTTTTCAAGTATGATTGGATATATGTGATAATAACAATGTTGTTGCTATCGCAGACAAACTTGTAAACTACCCCTTCGTAGATAGAGAGGCCAGATCGTGGATTGTTTTGAATAACACAATATATAACCTTGTAATTAATGGTTCCATCGATTTTTACTAGCTAGGATCATATGTAAAATAATAAGAAACCGATGATGATAGTCTCTATCTGTGGCTAGAATGTTTACCTTGAAATTGTACAACATCTTCTAGTATCATCCTAGAAATTTTAACTTTTAGTCTTATATATATCTTGTTAATTAGTTAACATTGCACCATGTGATTTAATTTAATTCCTTTCTCTTTACGCCTACTTAAATATCTTTGCTGAGCAATAAATCGAACCACACAGAAGATTTCTATTTCCGTTGTTAATGAACAGAACTTGTACTAGCAGCCTTTTAGATTTGGAAGGAACATAAAATGGTATTTGTCAATTGTTCATTTTTCTGCATGTGGGCAACTGTAGTTGAAGTTGAAGTCTCAACTTCGAGTGCATACCTATGATATATAAAATAAACGTTTGTTTGAGAATTTCAAAGAGAGAGATATTGTACTGTGTATGTTAAATTTTTAGTATATATAAGCATTGAGATTAGGGCATGTGTGTGTGGGGTTTAAGGGGTGAAGGATCTGACTAATTAAGAACTGCATGGAATATTGGGAGTTAGCCCTTTTTTCTGTTCAGTACCTCCACTGACATTCCATCACACGGATAACCATGGTTACTAAACTGGATAGAGGTCACCAATCCTAATTTGGTGTTCCACTCTCTATTCCTACCAATAACATATCGAAACATATTGTATATTTTTAATATTACATAAAATTTTAACTCATATATAATATATTATTAGCGAAGACATGAGTGGTAAACCCAAATGAGATAATTGATCTCTGCCCAAACTAAACTAACCCATGAAACACAATGATTGAGCTTTTCAAAGCCACATAAAGTCAGATACATCCCAACATTGATTCCCTTTTCCTTTGTATTATTATCATCACCACCAGATTTGTTGCAGTTAGTATCCCTCACCTTACACATAAATCCATTTGCTTGCATTCTCTCTCTCACCTTTTTTTCTCTCCCTCCAAAATTTGCCACCTACTCCGGAATCAATCTATTTAAAAAATTGGCTATTATATTATGCTTTGCTTTTTTATAATCACAAAGAGAATATTTTTCCAACAAGACTCTAGGCGCTAACCAAGCAATTTTTGTTTCTTCTTCTGTATGTATGAATTAGGTATACTCTCACTTAATGACAAGCTCTGAATTATAAAGAATGAAGCTTGAACTCTGACTCCCCTATGAACCCTAAGTCCCTAACCATAGGTAGTCATCAAGTTTGCAGCATAAATCGCTGCAGGACACAATGCGATCATTCTGGGTACTTCTTTCTGATCGATACCTTTAATGGGAATTTGATAGAACACCCTTTGACTTAAATGGTTTAATTTATTGTATTGTACCTAATATGGTCACTGAAATACAGCTTCTGTGCGTGGGTCTGTGAGTTTGTAAAATTTTTGGCTGTTTTAAGTAAGTGGATACAAGAACAAATATATATATATATTTTTTTTGGATGAAACTCAGGATATCCTCACAACCCACAACAGGTAGTCGTAGGACTAATCCTCGAGGATGTAGAGTACCAACAACTCCTCTACCTACAGATACAGCTTTATATATATAACTTTTAATCTTAATTTTTTTTAATAAGCCAAAATATAATATATCGAGTACAAGGATACTCGAACCCGTATCTAAAAGAAATTACAAGTAAACCCGAATTCTAGGCTCTCCGTCTGTAGACCGTACTTGAATGATTGTTAGTGATTTAGCTAAAGCTTCCATATCTGTATGATTTCTTCTTTGTTTTATTTTTCTGTTTGGCCCCGTTTATCAAAAATAAATAAATACTTTGTTTTGGTATGCTTTTTTGAGTATTAAAGAAAGAAAAGGATTCCGAAGAAGTCCCATTCGATAACATTTTACCAATGGAAAGGATAAAAATTTTATAAGGCTCACAATATTTTATCCTTGCTTTTGAATGAAAAGGGATAAAACAATTTTTTTTTGCGAGTTTCGTTATTTATTTATAGGATTTAATTGGTACGTATTGAGAGCATAAAAATATTTTACACTGTCTATCACAATAAGATATTAACACATTAAAAATATCCTAATAATTAGGGATGGCAAAATTACTCGTACTTACGGATATCCGCATAAATTACCCGTAATGGGTAGTAAATGGATACCTACTAAATGGGGATGAGGATTATGGTACCCGCCCTACGGATACCCGCATATTTATAATAAATATTTTTTTATTAAATATATAATATATATTATGACAATTTCTATCATTTTGAGATGAAAGAAATTTTATTTTCTATCTTATTTGATACTTTTTAGTGGTTAAACCCTTAATAATAAATCTTTTAAAATATACATTGTATATTATATAATATTAATATAGTATATTGTTATATTATATTATATAATTTTATTTTATTTCATTTTATTTTAGACTCTTAAATACCTGCTGATATCCATGGATATCCGCTACCCGCATAAATATCCATGGATATATATTGACGGGGATGGATGCGGGGAAGCACTACTCGCACCCGTCCCGCCCCGTTATCATCCCTACTAATAATCTTAAAAATCAATCGTACCATTATTTCGGATTGGTTGATAGTATAAAAACTTTGCATAATTGTTGTCAATAAACTCATATTTATATATATTTTTACTTTTTAGAATAAAAGTAAAGAAAGGAAGGATAAACATATATTCTTTTCTATCGTGTGATTGCGAACAGGATAACCATTCTCCCTCTCTCTCTTTTTGTTGTTCTCTCTCTTTCCTTTTCTACTGTATCATTTTCTTCTTATCCTGCGGTACCGGACATAGCCATAACGATTTCAGGGTTTAATGGCATTTGTTTTCCTCGATTTAAGTGCTTTTTTCCCTCAATTTTGCATGTAGTAAGGAGTTAAGGAAATGAATGGTATAATATAAGGGGAAACAAAGTGCTATATCTGTGTAACAGTATAAGAGGTTTTAAAAGCGATTGGTTTTGGCTTTGTCTTCATTTGGGGTAGTGAGTTGGGTATAGGTCTGGTATAAACAGAGGTATCAGTGAAGTTTTGGGGGGCAATGCAGAAATGCACATGGGAAGTAACTGTCGTTTCTCTATCCACTTGAAAAGGGAGTTTTAGGATAGGACTACATATAGAGTGTGAAGGAGATTGGGGTATTATTCTCATGAAAATTCTATGTTCAGCTATATGCTTTGTTAATTCCAAATCATTGTTTTTGGTGAATCAGAATTTTGAAAGATAAATTCCAGAGTATTGGGAGTTGGTATTGTCTGGGATTTTATTCTTTAATAATTGTTTTGACAACTAAGAGTATATATAATTGCATGGAAGCGACTCACTTTACTCACGAGATCACTTAACATACAAAATAAAATATAATTTTCCTATCTTACCAAACAATATTCTACTGAGTCTGCTCTGATCTCTCACTGTTGTTTATCCTTGAATAGCTATATATGGATGAGGACCAAAGGCTAAATATAATAATTTGAATAAAATATCATTAATAAATTATATATAAACATATACAATGTTTTAAATAAAAGAGAGAGCTTTATTATATGCCATGTCCCTCAAATACTACAATGGTTTTTTTTTGGTGTACAATGGATATATATGAAACGAAGCCGCGAAACTAATTTCTAACAAGGGCATATAAAGATCATTAATGCCCTTGGGCCTTAATTGGCATCAGCCACAAAAAAAAGTATCAAGCCCAGGTGGTGAGTGGAAAACCTCTAATCACGAAACTGCCACCTGATCCCAACTTGGTTTGGAAATCAGTACATTGATTTCCTTCTCTTATGGGACAAGTGATCCTTCAACCGCAAAATCCTTGATCATCCAGATGATCACGATAACATAATTTATCAAAAGACGAAGTGTTTCTATTCACCAGTGCAAGTACTTCAATGGAATCTTTGAGATTGAAACTCTTTCGCTTTTTCATGCTCAATTAGAACTTGAGGGGCTCCTATACTTCCCATGCTGAAGAAGATTGGGTCAATCCGACTAAGTTGTCCAACTTACCGCTCTTGAGGCCCAATGATGAACTCCTTGTTGGGCTTGTTAAGATTAGCAATGCATACGGAGAAGACGATCAAGAGAACAAAGGAGAAGAGAAAAAGAGGTTAGGGTTCTCTATTGCAAAAATGAACCAGCTAACATTACAAGAATAGGAAGAAGAGTACAAATATATATGCAACAAGTAAAGACTAAACTACCCTTAAGATAGATAAAAGGAAATAAACATACAAGCTCCATATTATCTAACATCCCCCCAAACTCACGATGCATCATTAGGAAGCATCGAGAGTTGTTAATTAAGAAACGAAAGCGTGGAGTGGAATGCGATTTTGTAAACAAGTTAGCAATTTGCATGGAGGAAGATACAAAGAGTAAAGTGATGGTCCTGCGTTGAAAATGGTGTCGAGTGAAATGGCAATCAATCTCAATATGCTTGGTGCATTCATGGAAGACTGGTAAGTTGCGGGTGATTTGTATAGCACTCATGTTATCACAATACATAGGAGTTGGTCCAGGGGAAGAGACATCCATAGACTCAAGTATAAATAACCCAACCAAACTATTTCTGTAGCAGTAGATGCCATGGCCCGATACTCAGCTTCGGCAGAAGAGCGAGAGACAACATCTTGCTTCTTACTCTTCCAAGAAATGAGAGAATCCCCCAGAAAAATACAAAACCCAGTGGTAGGCTTACGATCGGTAGAATCACCACCCCAATCAACATCTGAGTAAGCATGTAATTCCAAGGAAAAAGATGAAGGAAAGAGAAGACTCTAAAAATGATTGCCCCGAAGATAATGAAGAATGTGAAGAACAACTGCCCAATGAAATGTTGTAGGAGAAGAAACAAATTGACTAACAACATGCAATGTATAAGCAATATTAGGTCTTGTGATGGTAAGATATACCAAACTGGCAACAAGAGTATGATATAGAGTAGGATCTGACAAAGGAATGCCATCAGAAGAGGTAAATCGAACAATATGCTCAAGAGAAGTATCCTATGTCCTAGTGTCAGATGAGCTTGTTCAAGAATGTTGGCAATGTACTTAGATTGATAAATAAGATAACCTCTAGGAGACTAGGCAACTTCAATCCCCAAAAAGTAATGAGAATAGCTAAGTCTTTCATCTCAAATTGTTGGGCTAATTGTAGTTTCAACTCCACAATCCCATCAATATCAACCCTAGTAATAATCATGTCATCAACGTATAAGGAGAGCAATATACGATCATGAGAAGTGCACCTAAGAAACAAGGAAGATTCATGCAGGCAACGGTGGAAGCCAAGGGATGCAATCACAATGAGAACTTCTCAAACTAAGCACGAGGAGCTTGTTTGAGCCCGTAGATAGCCATCTTCGATTTACAAAATTCACTTGAATTATGAGAAACACCTGGTGGACGTTGTCATTTTAATTCTTTGTGATTTCTAGGTATTTGATTTCTGTTGCATTTTCAGGTCTTTGTGGTTTCAATTTCTGATTATGAAATTGATAATTCTTGATTTATGTTATTCTCCCTCTTTATTCTCTTATGTTTTGCTACCGAGGTATTATTTTTTTTAATTTGAAAGAACCGCTCCTTATACAAGGAATGATCCTTAAGAATAGGGATGTTCATCAACCGATCCAAGCCGCAAAAACCGAACCGAAAAACCGAAAAAATCGAAAAACCGTAATTTTTTATTGGATTGGATCGGATTTTGGATCCTATAGTGAAATCCAATCCAATCCAAACCGATCTATTATATACATATACTATTATTTTTGAAATTATAGTATTACTCATACTTAAACATTATTCTTCATACTTTTATGTCCCTCATTCTCTTTAATATATTTGTTGGAATGACATATACAAGACTATTTAGAATAAATATTAATGTCTTGAAGTTATATTTTACTAAAAGTTTTGATGCATAGCATATATATATTTGATTGAGTAGTCATGAAAAATAGGAAAACAATTAAGTAAATTTGAAAAATAATGAGCTACAATTTATTTGTAGCCCATTCAAGGAAAAAAATAGGATAAGTGGGAGTAGATATAGAGAATTAATATAAAAGAACGTGTTAAAAAATATCAATAATTTTTTTCTTCTCAAACTCCCAAATTATAACAAATATTATCTTTTATCCACTATTAAATAAGTAGAAAGGACACTTGACATTAGAAAAAAAAATAAAGTATGACAAAAACCGAATTATCCAATCCAATCCAAACCGCAATTGATTGGATTGGATCGGATCGGATCGGATTTTTTTAAGGAAGCAAACCGATCCAATCCAAACCGCATGATGTTTTTATCATTGGATCGGATGACTTTTTAGTTCAAAACCGATCTAATCCAATCCGCGAACACCCCCGCTTAAGAAAGAACACCAACGTAGATGTGCTCCAACACATCTCTGGATAAGGAACAGGTTCTTAATAACACATAAGAACCGTGTAAGAACCACGGTTGGAGATACTCTAATAATAATCATTAGCCTTACTTACAAGTTGCATATCGAATGCTCAAACTTTTTGTCATTATTTTGTTATTATTATTATTATTATTATTATTATTATTATTATTATTATGAGTCTCACGAATACTTATCATGTGATCTCACATTAATTAATATTGTATAAGTAGATTCCTTTTATCTTTTTTAGAGTGTTTTTTAGGTTGCCAACAAGAAAAGTATTATTTCAATAATCATTTATATATTAATTATTATAATAATAGACAATAATAGAGTCGGTTCTATGTATAGCAATGTTCAACTGTTATGTTTGTATAATAAATTAAAAAAAATTATTTATATATAGATTAATAATAACATTACTTAATAATTAGTTGTTCATGGGCGAAATGAAAAAAAAAAACATTGATTTCCATATAATCAGATTAGTACACAATTTTAGGTGGACTTTCCAATTTCAGCATAAAGAATAATTTTTAAATTTAAAAAGTTATTTTATGATTTTCTATTTTTTTCCAAACACACTAACTTAACTTTTATTATTTTTAAAAATATTGTTGTGGTTAATCCAAAGCATAGTTTGTTAGTCAGTTAGAGTGTTAGTAACAGTTAGTTAGTTAATTTGTAACTAATTCAGTTTTTGTAGTTACAATGTGATGTACAAGCACTATAAAAAAAAGTGCATATGTGTAAATGAAGACTGAGATGAAATATACACACATTGATCAAATAACACTCATTCACCACTTTCTCTCTCTCTGCGTTTCTGTTTCTGCTTTCTATCTTCTGCCTTTCATTCTCTCAATTAGAGTGTGTGTGTTGCTCCCAACAAATTGGTATCTCGAGCAGAAAGATAAGGGGCCTGTGAGTGTTGTCATTGCTGTGATCATGGCAGCGAATGGAAGCAGTAGTTTCATGTCTAACTTGCCAATTCTTAATGGCAAGAATTGGGATTATTGGTCTGTAAGGATGGAATCCATTCTTGGCTACCAAGAACTCTTGGAGATAGTCAAAAGAGGAGTCTCGGAGAGGGATGATGATGCAGCTAAGAAGAAGGATTATAAAGCACAATGTCTATTCCATCAATGCATGGATCTTGCAAGCTTCCAGAAAATTTCCAATGCAAAGACAGCCAAGGAAGCTTGGGACACACTTCAGAAGCTCTATGCGGGTGCTAAGAAGACCAAGAAGGTCAAATTGCAGTCCCTGAGAAGACAGTTTGAGCAGCTGCTAATGACTGAACAAGAGTCTCATTTGATTATTTTGACATGCTCTTGGTCATAGTGAATTCGATGAGAACTCGTGGGGAGACTATCACGCATCGCCAGATGGTTGAGAAGGTGTTACGGTCACTCTCTGTGAAATTTGACCATATAGTGGTTGCAATTGAAGAAGCCAAAGATGTGGAGGACATGAAACTCGAGGAACTGCAGAACTCCTTGGAGGCTCATGAGCTGAAATTGAATGAAAGAAGTCTTGGCGAGGCGTGAGAGAGTAAAGCACTTGCAAGCTCAAGTCTCCAAGAAATGGGGAGTAGATAGAGGGAAATGGAAGAAAGGCAAAAGAAATGGTGGCAGACCAAGTAAAGAATGATGGTCTTCAAGCCAAGATCATTCCAAGAATGGTGATAAAGCTGATTTTCCTAACAGGAATGGGAGAGGAGGTTCTAGCAGAGGTAGAGGTGGAAAGAAAGTCCAAGATAGAAGGAAAGTCCAATGTTTCAATTGTGAGAAGTGGGGACACTTTGCATCAGAATGTTGGCATGGCAAAGGAAAAGGGAAGCAGTTCAAAGATAGTGAAAAAGATGCCAATGTGGCTCAGGATGAGGATTCAGAGGAAGATCAGGTTCTGTTGGTGGCAACCAATGATGTGAATCCTCACAGTGAAGCTTGGTACCTTGATATAGGGTGCTCGAACCACATGACTGGCCACAAGGAATGGTTGACGGACTTTGATTCCAGCAGAAAGGCAAAGATCAGGCTTGCAGATAGTAGAACACTTGCAGCAGAAGGTGTTGGTAACATTGTGATTACAAGAAAAGATGGCAAGACAGCACTCATTGAAAGTGTGTTGTTTGTGCCTGGGATGAAATGCAACCTGATGAGTGTTGGGCAACTAGTTGAGAAAGGATTCTCAGTCACAATGCAGCATGATTCATTGGAATTATATGATCCAAATCAGAGATTGGTACTAAGGTCTCCCCTCTCCAAAAACAGAACCTTCCAAGCCAACATCAACACAGCTGAGATGCAGTGTTTTCAGGCAACTATGACAAACCAAGAAAGCTGGCTTTGGCACTTGAGGTTTGGTCACTTAAACTTTAGAAGTCTAAAACAATTAGTTGCAGATGAGATGGTGACAGGACTTCCAAAAATAGTTATACCTGAAAAAGTATGTGAGGTTTGCTTTGCTGGAAAACAGTCCAGAAATACTTTTGCTACATATCTACCTATGAGAGCAACGGATGTGTTGAATGTGATTCACTCAGATGTTTGTGGTCCTCTTGAGGTCCCCTCATTAGGTGGAAATAAGTATTTTGTGACCTTTGTTGATGAATTCAGCAGAATGCAATGGCTCTACTTGATAAAGAACAAAAGTGAGGTGTTTAAGGTCTTCCAGAAATTCAAAGCTCTCACTGAAAGGCAAAGTGGCAAGGTGATCAAGGTGCTAAGGACAGATGGTGGAGGTGAGTACACATCAAAAGAGTTTGAGGAATTCCTTGAACAATGTGGTATCCAACATGAGGTGACAGCCCCCTATACTCCTCAGCATAATGGCTTGGCTGAGAGGAGGAACAGAACTGTGTTGAACATGGCTAGAAGCATGATGAAACATAAGAAGCTACCACATTCTTTTTGGGGTGAAGCAGTCACCACAGCAGCCTATTTGTTGAACAGGTGTCCTACTAAGAGACTCAAGCAGAAGGTTTCTGAAGAATGCTGGTCTGGCAGGAAACCTATGGTAAGTCACTTAAAAATATTTGGCTCTTTATGTTTCAAGCATGTGCCTGATGCTAGAAGGAAAAAGTTGCAAGATAAAAGTAAGACAATGATCTTAGTAGGATATCACATTACTGGTGCATATAGACTGTATGATCCACTGAAACAAAAAATTGAAGTTAGTAGAGATGTGTATGTTGATGAAACTGAGTCATGGGATTGGAATGAGCAAAAAGGTAGCTTCAATCCTGTGATTCCAGTATTAATTGAGGAAGAATCTGTAGTGGATGAGCAGGAATTGATCACTGAAGCATCTCATGTAACATGGCCATAGAGACAAAGACAAAGGCCGGGCAGATTTGATGATTTTGATATGTTACCCGGTCATGGCAAGAATATCCTGAAGGTGAATTAGTTCACTTTGCTCTTCTGGCAGATGCAGAGCCAGTGAGCTATGAGGAAGCCATGATTGAACCGAACTGGAAAGCAGCAATGATTGATGAACTTAATGCCATTGAGAGGAATCATACGTGGGAATTGGTTGACAAGCCAATAGATAAAAGGCCAATTGATGTGAAATGGATTTTCAAACTGAAATTGAATCCTGATGGCTCTATTGCTAAGCACAAGGCAAGATTGGTTACTAGAGGTTTTCTGCAGAAGCATTGAGTTGAGTACTCAGAAGTCTTTGCACCAGTGGCAAGGGTAGAAACTATAAGGCTAGTAGTGGCCTTGGCAAGCAACAATGGATGGTCTCTATGCCATATGGATGTGAAATCAGCATTCCTAAATGGACCACTTGAAGAAACAATGTATGTAACTCAGCCACCAGGTTTTGAGATTAAAGGGAAAGAAGACATGGTTTACAAGCTGAACAAGGCCCTTTATGGCCTTAAACAAGCCCCTCGGGCCTGGAATAAAAGAATAGATACATTCCTACTTCAGCATGAGTTTTCTAAATGCTCAGTTGAGTATGGTGTGTATGTGAAAGTAAAGAAAAAGGCAAGCCTGCTGATCATTTGTCTATATGTTGATGACCTCCTTGTGACTGGAAATGACTCCACAGAAATTGAGTGTTTCAAGGCACTAATGATGGCTGAATTTGAGATGACAGGCCTAGGAAAGTTGTCCTATTTCCTTGGAATGGAGTTTGCCACTACTCCAAAAGGAATTGTGCTGCACCAACAGAAATATGATGCTGAGGTACTTGAGAGATTCAAAATGACAGATTGTAACTCTGCAACAACACCTGCAGAGGCAAATCTAAAGTTGGAAGCAACTGAAACAGTAGAAGGAGTAGATGCAACTGTGTTTAAGCAATTAGTTGGCTCCTTGAGGTATCTCTGTAATAGCAGACCCAACTTGTGCTTCTCAGTTGGTCACATCAACAGGTTCATGAACCAACCAAAGAAGTCTCATATGCTAGCTGCCAAGAGAATTCTGAGATATGTGAAAGGAACTATGAGGTTTGGTGTGTTATTTCCTGGCAAGTCAGCTCATCAAATGGTTGATTTGTTAGGATATTCGGATTCAGATTGGTGTGGAGATAGGGTGGATAGAAGGAGTACAACAGGATACTTATTCAAATTCCTTGGTGCTCCAATCTCTTGGTGCTCTAAGAAACAGCCTGTGGTGGCCTTGTCTTCGTGTGAGGCTAAGTACATAGCTGGCTCATATGCTGATTGCTAAGCTATCTGGTTAGATTCATTGTTTAATGAACTAAAGATTAAAGTGGAGAAACCTATCAAACTGTTAATTGATAACAAGTCAGCTATCAATTTAGCTAGAAATCCAGTCTCTCATGGAAGAAGTAAGCATATTGAGACTAGATTTCACTTCCTTAGGGAACAAGTGAACAATGGAAAGCTCGAGGTAGCATATTGCTCAACAAAAACACAGCTGGCTGACATATTGAGTTGAGAGTTGTAAAACTCAGAAGTGAGTTGAGAGTTGTATCATATGAATGTTTGGATTAAAGGGGAGTGTTGTGGTTAATCCAAAGCATAGTTTGTTAGTCAGTTAGAGTGTTAGTAACAGTTAGTTAGTTAGTTGTAACTAATTCAGTTTTTGTAGTTACAATGTGATGTACAAGCACTATAAAAAAAGTGCATATGTGTAAATGAAGACTGAGATGAAATATACACACATTGATCAAATAACATTCATTCACCACTCTCTCTCTCTGCATTTCTGTTTGTGCTTTCTATCTTCTGCCTTTCATTCTCTCAATTGCAGAGTGTGTATTGCTCCCAACAAATATTCGTATAAATAATTGGCGAACTACAATAAACATCTTGTTTGCTTTTTCTCAATTGTTAATTAGTATTTTTTTTTTTGTTATACCAAGATATCCTCTATCCTACAATTTTACGTGTTTCAATGTTTCTTAGCAACTACTGGCGGCTTCAATATATATTTTGTATCTATAAAGTGGCCCAAGGCCCAATGACACCGTTCTGCTGTACACCAAAATCTTCACATTCCTGTAGTAACTTTAAAAAAAGTTATAAAACTTATGTAAATCAAATTTTGGATATTATATATATGATATATATTGTATGTGTTTAATGTTATCTCTAGTTTACTTTGTGTGTATATATATATATATATATATATATTCCAAAAATAAAGGATACATCCCTATTTTAATGTTTAAGAATCATTTCTATTTTAGTTTTTACACCACCTATCTAATTAACTTCTGACTTTTGCATGCATGGGTTGGGTAGTTCAACTAGTTTGAGTTAAGGGTATAAAGAGTTGGAGGAGTTAGTGGTCCAAAGTTCAAACCTTGACAAAAAAGAAAAACTAATATAACAACTAACGTATTAACAAATTTCTATATATATAAAAAATCCTTACTTTTGTATGTTTGGTCATGGTATCTTGAATATTGCAATTAATTTGAGTAATGTGAGAAATGTAAGGATTCTAATGTCATATTAGTGTAATGCTCATACCGTTTCACTGTTTCGGTCGGTATGTAAATTACATGTTATATTCCTTCTTTGGTCTTTTGCCTATGTAAATGAGTTTGAATACCTCATGTACTTCTTATTAATACATCTTGGCTTATCCAAAAAAAAAATAGGATTTTGACTCTTCACATTCTGAAATAACTCAGATTTTTGATAAATGCATGTACTAACATTTTCCTTATAAATTTTGCATTATAAAGATAAAAAAAAAACATACATATTACAAGTGAGTAATGATATTTGAACACAAATTGTGTCCAACACTGTATAAAATTACTCTCTAGCATTTATTTATTGATTTCTTCTCTCTCATCAAATATGTATTTCATCACTTTCAAAGCACCCCATCAATGTTTATATATGGTCAAAATTTATGTCCAAATATTATTACTGTTACAAGTTAGTTAATACATATCCAACTATATAGCAATGTTGTAGATTATTTTTAATGACCAAGATTGAAGGTGAATTGATATTGTTGGGTTGAAAATTAGGTAACGGTGGTGTTCAGTGCTGCATCTTTATGGGTTGTTGATCGAATTTTGAGGTATAAAATGCGTTGGTTTTCTGAAGATGGTATCAGTGGTTATAGCAAGGTTGTTTTTTTAAAATTTCTAAAGTTCTGGTTTTGTGGTTGGTCACATGTTTGGAGTGGGAGTAAGTTGTGTAACACCCCCTTGGGTATTATTTTGTAATACTTGCGGAAATACATTAAAAAGAAAATTTGCTGGTTGCTTTCGGAACCTGGGTGTAAAAATTTTTCTCCTTAACCCTTCGGAAGCATGTGATACACACAACACAATATTGCATTCACCCTATACTTGATATCACGCATATACCAATTTTATTTAGAAACTAATCCTTCACAACGTACAATTCTTTTTCTCAAAAGTCTTTTCTCATAAACTGTATGAAAATTATCACGACACACGTACTAAACTTCTCAAAACATACATCCTAAAACACAAACCTAACCTGATCATTCTAAAAGACATTCTCATGGCAAGACTCCGTGGTCATCCCCCATGATCAAACACCACTTCAAACATCCAAACTCAAGTCCTCGAGTGACTTAAGGAACTCTTATGCAACATCTGCACTCGTGTATCAAGGTACAACATCAAAGCCAGAAGAACAAGTATATGCAAGGGTGAGAACCAATATATGGATTTTAAAACGATAACCACATGCGCGACACACAAACATCATATAACATGTATAGTTATAACAACATAGATGTTAAACAATAAACAAATAGTTTATCAAAGGATTTCATACACGCCAGTCATTTTAAATTTTAAAACAAATGCATGACACTTTAATATTCACCATCTAAACTTTTGTACTTAATCTCCAGAGATTCCCTCACCAAATCAATGAGCTGATCAAGCTCGCTTTGCCAAATAAGGCATACTGGATTTAACCATGGCACTGTTCAAAACGAGGGACAATGGTTACCGTTTACAGTATATGGTTTCATTGTCCATCAAGGCACAATGATGCAACTACATGATCATCTTGCCATCAAGAATTCAAGATTATACCCATAGGCACGTATGCCAAAAAAATGCATGTAAAATATTTTGTTCACGTTATCTTTTTCTTTATGTTCACTCTTTCCTTGTCGAAGCTCAAAGGCTTACGACCTTCACAACTTTTAAACATTTAAATTTGTCTTTCGATTTCAACAATAGGGCTCCAAGTCCGAATGTGCAAATCACGAGACACTAGACCGATGCATTCAGCCTTAGGTTCGTAGATTATAAAGCATAAAACTTACACAACTTTTATATGACAAAATAGTCCATAACTTCACCTTTAGGACATAGAATCCATACCATAGAACACTAGAACCTCGCCGTCTCGGCCACTAGGTTCGTTTTTCACTTTAAAATCATTTTCATTATGTAAAACCCAAATCAAAAAAAAAAAAAAATCTCCTCAACTCATCCAAGTTGTCGGAATAACACCATTGTATAAAACTAATTTACAGAAAAATCATTTTTCATTGGTTTATAAAATCATCAAAATCACTTAAAAACTCATATTCTTCTAAAAATCTTCATTTGAAACTTTTGTTCAAAGAAAATATCGTTTTGAGACTTGTCGCAACCGAAAAGAAAAACTATTGTTTTCCTTTTAGAGAATGAACATGGAGTCGCCACCAACTTTATTTAATTTTAGGAAAGTTGGAAAACCCTTTATAAAAAAAAAAACTTTGGGTTCGGGATTCGACTACGTCTAGGGAAGGCATGGAGACTTAACCCCACGGCACCCTAGAACATCCATAAAAATGGTTACCCAAAATTAGTTGTGTAAATTATTAGTAACATTGAAAATATTTGTTTTACCCCGAAAATCGTTTAAAGGAAAAAAAATCATTTTTAGTTGTGAAATTTTTTTATTAAACCTAAATGAAGTTGAACATGGCACGTAAGTCCACAGGGCAACCACAAAATCTAAAGGGTTTAACATGACACTTATCACAGGGCAACCTCAAAATCTAAAGGGTTTAACATGACACTTGTCACAGGGCAACCCAAGAAATAAGATTGTTTTAATTAAGTGATCATCTTCTATTTTTATGTACAATAAATAATTTTACCTCTTCGAAATAGAACAGAAATAAAACGTAGAAATGAAACGTTTTACTAACTTATTCAGTAAACAAAGATACAGAAAAATAAGAATGTCAAGAGAAACTTATGAATAATATAAACAAAGAGAACAAGGATTACCAAATGAGAGCAGGATAACAATGATTTTGTTTCCTCCCAGTGGTAAGATTTCAAGATCAAAAACCTTTACATTTCAATTTCACTGACTCTTTTAACTCTTCCTTCTTTTGAAAATTTGGAAACACTCTGTCTAATGACAGAAAAAAAACTCAAATCCCTAATCTTTTTTCTTCACAAAGAAAACATCAGATGAAAATCTCTCTCTCCCTCCGTCTCTATCTCCTCTTCTCTCTGCCGCCCCCCCCCCCCCCCCCCCTCCTTTTTTCTTTCCTCGTATCTCTCCTCCCTTTTTATAGATGGAGGAGAGGGCTTCATACTTCTTCTTACCCAGCGGCTTCAAGGTTGGTCTTCACGAAATTCGGGGCTTGGGTGGTTCTGAGCAGAAATAGCGTATGTCTAGACGGGGGCGGCACGAGCAGCGGAAAGGAGGTGATTTGATGTGAAGGTTGCGTGTTTGAAGAGAGAAGGAGGTGGGGGTTTTGTCTAATGTGTAAGATGGATTTTTTATGATCAGGAGTGGGGCTGCTCGGTTAAAATGAGGGAGGAGATGAGGAAGAAGAAGGACCAATGGGTAGAGGAGGCACAAGGGCGGTTGGAGAGTGGGAGGAGGAAAAGAGGTCTTGTCTGATATGTAAAATAGGTTTTTTAGGGTTAGGAGAAGTAACTCAATCTCCTTTCTTCTTTTCGCTGATTGTCCTTTTCTCCTTCTTTTCTTCGTCCTTTCTTCATTATCTTCTTCTTCTTCTTTCTTTATTCTTTAGCCTCCATCCTGAAAATAAAATTGCAGTGGATGGAATCTCTTCGTCCAACAGAAACTTAGATATGCAAAAGTAGATATACACTGGACGGACCTCCTCGTCCAACAAAAATTTATACATGCAATGGACGGATCCTCCTCGTCCAACAGAAAATTAGATATGCAATGGACGACCCACTCGTCCAACAGAAACTTAAACATGCAATGGAAGACCTACTCATCCAACAGAAAATGCAATGGAAGACCTACTCGTCCAACAGAAAGTTAAACATGTAATGTAATGGACGAGACCTCCCCGTCCAATAGAAAATGCAATGGACGGGACCTCCCCGTCCAACAGCAAGTGCAATGTAATGGACGGGACCTCCCCGTCCAACAGCAAATGCAATGGACTGGACTGGACCTCGTCGTCCAACAGCAAGGGCAATGTAATGGAAGGGACCTCCCCGTCCAACAGCAAATGCGATGGACTGGGCTGGACCTGGTCATCCAACAGCAAGGGCAATGTAATGGACGGGACCTCCCCGTCCAACAGCAAATGCGATGGACTAGAATGGACCTAGTCGTCCAACAGCAAGGGCAATGTAATGGACGGGACCTCCCCGTCCAACAGCAAATGCAATGGACTGGACTGGACTAGACCTCGTCGTCCAACAGCAAGGGCAATCTAATGGACGGGACCTCCCCGTCCAACAGCAAATGCGATGGACTGGACTGGACCGTGTCGTCCAACCGCAAGGGCAATTTAATGGACGAGACCCCCCCGTCCAATAGCAAATGCAATAGACTGGACTGGACCTTGTCTCATTTAACGGCAAATGCAATGGACTGGACTGGACCTCGTCATCCAACGGCAAGTGCAATGTCATGGACGGGACCTCCCTGTCCAACAGAAAATGCGATGGACCGGACCGGACCTCGTAGTCCAACAGCAAGGGCAATGGACGGGACCTCCCCGTCCAACGACAAATGCAATGGACTGGACTGGACCTTGTCGTCCAACAGCAAGTGCAATGTAATGGAAGGGATCCTCCCGTCCAATAGCAAATTAGTTTTGAGCCTCCTCTTTTTTTCATTATTTTCTTTTTCTTCGTTCTCTCTTCACCATTATTATTAGTCTCCTTGAAACATAATATCATAAAAAATTATAATAAAATGAAGACGGACAAAAATAGGTGTCCACAGTTGCCCCTCTTTACTTGTTGCATACTAGAAGACATGATTAGTCGTGACTTTTCATGTATTGTAGTAATGAACAAGTAAAGAAAATGAACACATATTTTGTCCGAAAAAACGTGAGGAGCTCAGAAGAAAACCTTACAGTTTGAAAATAAAATTGCAGTGGACGGAACCTCCTCGCCCGACGGGAAAGTAAATATGCAGCGAGCCTCAGAGCTCGAAAATAAAATTGCGGTGAGCCTCAGAGATCGAAAATAAAATTGCAGTGAGCCTCAGAGCTCGAAAATAAAATTGTGGTGAGCCTCATAGCTCGAAAATAAAATTGCGGTGAGCCTCAGAGCTCGAAAACAAAATCGCAGTGAGCCTCAGAGCTCGAAAACAAAATGCAGTGGACGGAACCTCCTCGTCCAGCAGGAAAGTAAATATGCAATGGACGGAACCTCCTCGTCCAAAAGAAAATTAAATATGCGGTGGACGGAACCTTCTCGTCCAACATAAAATTAAATATGCAGCGAGCCTCAGCTCGAAAATGAACTTGCAGTGAGCCTCAGAACTCGAAAATTAAATTGCAGTGAGCCTCAGAGCTCGAAAATAAAATTGTAGTGAGCCTCAGAGCTCGACAAAACTCAATCCGTAATTTGAAACTAATGAGAATCTCTTCTTTTTGAGATCAGCGGAACCAAATGCTCCATGGAAAAACTTCCACCAACCAAACCCTTGTTCACCGACCACTCTGAGCCGAGGCATCATTCATTCTTTTAATAACATTGGTCACCTAAGAATCTGAATCATATGAGGTGGATATTATATTTATTCTCCCCAGCTCATCTGCATCATCCTTTTGTTGACCAGTGCATGTTATCTCTTCCATTGAATTTGAAGTATTGAGTCCTTTTGGCTCAAACCATTCATTGGTGCTACCATTAAAATTATCAAATCATACCATTAAACTTATATTTACTTTTATTGAGACATGACCATGATGAGAGTGAACACAACAGGGGAGTGTGAAGGAAAAGCCTCTTGCCTTAATACAAGAATTTAGTTCATTGAGAGAAAATAACAATATGATAATAAAATTACAAGGGGATCGTGAAGATTAAAAGCAAAGGAAAGAAAATTGCTAGAATCACATAAAATTTGCCCCAGTGTTGGTCCTCTGATTTTCATTTATTTGATTTCCCACAGCCTTTTGATGACATAGACCTTGGCTTTCTGTTTCTGATTCCTCAAACATACCTTCTTCAATCATCCCTTAACAATTTTGCTCCAGTATACTCAGTCGGATAAAATTGTCCCAATGAGTGCTTGTAAAAATATTGGACCATATCCTCCTCCTAGGCTGCCTCTGCAGGTTTTCAGCCTAAGGTTTCTTTACCCTAACTTTTTTCTAGGTTGCCCTTTTGGGTTTTCAACCTAGAGGGCTCTTGTTTTTCTTTTATTTTCATTGTTATTTGCCCTAACTTTTTACTACGTCGCTCTTTCGGGTTTTCAACCTAGCGGGCTCTTTTCTATTTTATTTTCATTGTTCTTTGCCCTAACTTTTGCCTAGGTTGCCCTCTCAGGTTTTCAACCTAGCGGGCCTTTGTTTTTCTTTTGTTTTCATTGTTCTTTGCTCTAACTTTTGCCTAGGTTGCTCTTTCGGGTTTTCAACCTAGCGGGCTTTTAAGTATAGAACTTTTTCATAGCATCAGAGTTTACTGGCCTTGGTAGCTATTCCTCGTCCATGTTTTGCTGAATCAAAGCTCCTCCTGAGAATGCTTGTTTGACTATATAAGGACCTTCATAATTCGGTGCCCATTTTCCTCGGGCATCCTTCTGATTAGGGAGGATTTTCTTTAAAACCAAGTCTCCCGGGTAAAATTCTCTAGGGTGAACCTCTTTATTGAAAGCTCAGGTCATTCTGCTTTGATACAATTGTCCGTGATAGATAGCTGCTAGTCTTTTCTCTTCTATCATGTTCAACTGCTCATATCGACTTTTCACCCACTAAGATTCTTCTAAATCTGCTTCCTTCAAGACTCTTAGTGAGGGGGGTTCTACTTCGATAGGTGAGACAGCCTCCATCCCGTACACCAAAGAAAAAGGGGTTGCCCCAGTGCTTTATCGTATATTAGTCCGATAAGCATGTATAGCATATGGCAGCATTTCGTGCCAGTCTTTATAATTTACAACCATTTTGGCAACGATCTTCTTGATATTTTTGTTTGCTGCCTCAACTGCACCATTCATTTGAGGTCTATAAGGAGCTGAATTGTGGTGTTTGATTTTGAAACTATCGCAAAACTTTTGAATCTTGGCACCATTAAGATTAGCACCATTATCTATGATCATCCTCTCTAGGATCCCGTATCTACAGACGATGTCCTTCTTGAGGAACTTGAGAAACACCTTTTGAGTTATGCTGGCATATGAAGCGGCTTCTACCCATTTAGTGAAATAGTCTATCGCCACCAAAATGAAATGATGACCATTGGAAGCCTTGGGATTAATGGGACCAATGACATCTATTCCCCACATCGAAAAAGGCCATGGTGATGCTAAATTGCGCAGTGGAAATGGAGGTGCATTAACCCGGTCTGCATACATCTGGCATTTTTGGCATTTACGAACATGCTCTATACAATCTGACTCCATAGTAGACCAATAATAACCGCTTCTCAAGATTTTCCTAGCCATCATGTGACCATTGGCATGAGTCCCACATATTCCTTCATGAACTTCGATCATGATCAATTTAGCTTTGCGAGCATCCACACATCTGAGTAGGGTACCATCATATCTTCTTTTATACAGGACTTCCTTGCTTAAGAAAAAGGCCATAGCCAGTCTTCGAATGGTCTTTCTATTTGTTTCGCTCGCTTCTGCCGGGTATTCCTTGTTCTGAATATATTGCTTGATATCATGATACCAAGGCTTACCATCAGGTTCTCCTTCCACATGGGCACGGTATGCCAGGTCATCTTGCACTCTAACTTGGATGGGTTGAACATTGGTATGGATATCCAGCTTGGTCATGGCAGCTAGTGTGGCTAAATCATTAGCAAACTGATTCTTGTCTCGAGTTAAATGCGAGAAAGTAATCTCGTCGAACTTTGCAATCAACTGAGTCAAGTATTTCTGATACGGAATCAACTTGGAGTCTTTGGTTTTCCATTCACCATTGACTTGGTAAATGATTAGAGCTGAATCTCTGAAGACTTTCAACTGCTTTATACCAATTTCAAGTGCCATTTGTAATCCGCCAGCACATGCCTCGTATTCTGCAATATTATTCGTACATTCAAATTTCAGTTTTACGGCCACCGGGTACTGCTTGCTGTTTGGTGAGATAACCACTGCTCCTATACCACTGCCATGCATATTGATTGCTCCATCAAAATACATTTTCCACACATCTTCCTGTTCTTCATCTTCCTCGAGGGACATTATCCCTTCATTAGGGAACTCGTAATTGACAGGCCATTCATCCTCAAGAGGATTCTCTGCTAAATGGTTAGCAATCACACTTCCTTTGATGAACTTTTGAGTCACATATTTGATGTCAAATTTTGACAATATCACTTGCCACTTCGAAACTCTTAAAGAGGTGTGAGGACTTTCGAAGATATATTTCAAAGGATCCATTCGAGAAATTAGCCAAGTGGTGTGATATAGCATGTACTGTCTGAGTCTTCTAGAGGTCCACACTAGCGCACAACAAGTCTTGTCGATTGCCATATAACGAGCCTCATAGGCATTAAAGTTCTTACTTAGATAGTAAATCGCCTGCTCCTTCCAGCCAGATTCATCATGTTGTCCTAGCATTGCCCCCATTGAGGTTGGCAATATAGTGAGAGTAACAGCAGACGACCCTGGGTAGGTGGTACCAACACCGGGGGATTCGGTAAGTATGCCTTTATCTTGTCAAAGGCTTCTAGAAAGTCATCATCCCATCTTCCTGGATTATTTTTCCGGAGGAGTTTGAAGATTGGCTCGCATGTGCTAGTCAAATTTACAATGAAGCGCGCGATATAGTTCAACCTTCCAAGAAAACCCCTTACTTCCTGTTCGTTCTTAGGTGCTGGCATGTCGCGTATTGCTTTTACCTTGTTCGGGTTCACCTTTATTCCTTCTCTACTGACAACAAAGCCAAGTAAATTCCCTGGGGATGCACCAAAAGTACATTTTGCAGGGTTGATCCGCAACTTGTACTTCCTTAGCCGCTCGAACAACTTTCGCAAAACTGCTACATGACTTTCTTCTTCCTTGGACTTAGCCACTATATCATCAACATATACTTCTACCTCCTTATGCATCATATCATGGAACAATGCTACCATAGCACGTTGGTAAGTGGCCCCAACGTTCTTCAACCCAAAAGGCATAACTTTGTAACAAAAAGTTCCCCAAGGAGTGATAAAAGTTGTCTTTTCTTTATCGTCATCATCCATGAGGATCTGATTGTACCCAGAATACCTGTCCATGAAAGAAAACGTATGACTTCTGGCTGTACTGTCAAAAAGGACATCAATGTGAGGTATGGGAAATCATCCTTTGGACTGGCTTTATTCTGATCTCGGTAGTCCATGCACATTCTGACCCTTCCATCCTTCTTTGGTACTGGAACAATATTAGCTACCTATTCCGGGTGTCTAGCTACTTCCAGAAAGCCAGCCTCTAACTGCTTGGTCACTTCTTCCTTGATCTTCAGCGGCATCTCAGGATCCATCCTCCTTAATTTTTGCTTCTTTGGAACCACATCTGGGTATAAGGGAATTTTATGCGATCCTATCTTAGGATCTAAACCTGGCATATCTCTGTAGGACCATGCAAAAACATCCAGATACTCTTCGAATAGTGCAACCATTTCTACACGCTATGGGTTATCCACTATTTTCAACTCCTTTTTGTCTCCCTCGGTCCCCATATTGATCACTTATGTAACCTCATCATTCGAGCTAATCCCTTCTTCTGACCGTTTCACCATCTTTAAGAATTCTTCAATGTCTTCTTCTTCCCCATCGGATTCAAGGTTGTATTCTTCCTCCTTAACCCTTCGGAAGCATGTGATACACACAACACAATATTACATTCACCCTATACTTGATATCACACATATACCAATTTTATTTAGAAACTAATCCTTTACAACGTACAATTCTTTTTCTCAAAAGTCTTTTCTCATAAACTGTATGAAAATTATCACGACACACGTACTAAACTTCTCAAAACATACATCCTAAAACACAAACCTAAGCTGGTCAATCTAAAAGACATTCTTATGGCAAGACTCCGTGGTCATCCCCCATGATCAAACACCACTTCAAACATCCGAACTCAAGTCCCCGAGTGACTTAAGGAACTCTTTTGCAACATCTGCACTCGTGTATCAAGGTACAACATCAAAGCCAGTAGAACAAGTATATGCAAGGGTAAGAACCAATATATGTATTTTAAAACGATAACCACATGCGCGACACACAAACATCATATAACATGTATAGTTATAACAACATAGATGTTCAACAATAAACAAATAGTTTATCAAAGGGTTTCATATCCGTCAATCATCGTAAATTTTAAAACAAATGCTTGACACTTTAATATTCACCATCTAAACTTTTGTACTTAATCTCCAGAGATTCCCTCACCAAATCAATGAGCTGATTAAGCTCGCTTTGCCAAATAAGGCATACCGGATTTAACCATAGCACTGTCCAAAATGAGGGACAGTGGTTACCGTTTACAGTATATGGTTTCATTGTCCATCAAGGCACAATGATGCAACTACATGATCATCTTGCCATCAAGAATTCAAGATTATACCCATAGGCACGTCTGCTGGTCGCGCTGTCGCGCACGCGCCAAAAAGGACGAGCGGGTTTAAAACTGTAGTATAGTGCGACAACTCGGATGTCGTCTCTAAGGACTCTGAGAATATTACTTTTCACAAAAATAAGTTTTTGGGGGGGGGTTTGGATTGGAATGCAATTAAGAAACACACAAAACAGAGCAATCAAAAACAAGGCAGTTGAAAAGGGATTATCAATAGTCAAAAACAGATTAATCTATTGCTCTTGATTTCCCACTATCATAGGTTCATACAATTTCCAAGCCCTAAGCAAATTCTTATCCCCTCCCGGTTGTAGCAACAATTTACAAACGAAACTACTCGCTGACGGATACATGTCCCTATTCCCGAATTAAACAAACGGGGTTAAGCCCTCATGAACTAAACGAACATGAACGTACACACGCCGAATTAAACAAACGCGATTGATTATAGGAACATGATATCACCGGAAATAAATCAATACAATGCATTATACTCCTGAATTAAACAAACAGAAATACAAGGCATGGCATTGAAGAGGAAAAGCATACAAAACATGAAAGTATAAGAACCTCAAGTATGTGGAAATCAATTACAATAGATCAATCCTAAGAATTTAGTTCTCCATAACACAAACGAAATCACAGAGAAAAGTGTAAAACAGAAAATGGAGAAGCAAGAGTCTTTACAAAATGTTCGGAACAGCCTTTTATACAAATTCAGAATCCGGATGGCTCGCGAGGCGAGCACCCATTCGCGAGGCGAATTTCATGAAGAGTCAGCAACCTTTGGCATTCTCGCGAGGCGAAGTGACTCTCGCGAGGCGAGGATATGAAGAGTTTTCTCCTTACGCCCGTTATGGCCATCGTGGCTAAACCGTGATGCTCTCGACTTCCCAGTTCGCGAGGCGAAGGAATACTCGCGAGGCGAGACGCCGACTTCAAAAGCGCCCACGGCCATGACCTTCAACACGGGCAAGCCGTGATCGTCTCTGACTTTTTCAGGTTTGCAAGGCTCGCGTGGCGAGACCTTCTTCGCGAGGCGACCCGGAGACTTAGCAATTTCTTGGAACAGTCGAGCTCAGGGTCGCGTGGCGAGCGTGTCCTTCGCGGGCGAGACCTCTCTTTCTTTATTTTTCTAGCTTCTACTTACCTGAAAACAAGGAAGTAAGCATAAGTGTATTATTTTGACTTAAAACTAGCTAAAATAACTTAAAACTACTCTAGAGACTCAAAACCTTGCTTGAGGACAATCTAATCTAATTTGGGTGAAAATACGATATAATTTGCACAAAACCCTGGTCATACTAGCTATAAAACTAGATGAGCCAGAGGCTTATCAAAATACCCCAAACTTAAACTTTGCTTGTCCCCAAGCAAACTAAGACTCAAAAAACAAAAAGACTCAAGACCTGGCAAGCTCAAAAGATTCAATCAACATTGCACACATTCAAGCAACTTCAAAGACAATTTTTTTCTTCATTGTTTCCCTCTTTTCAAACAGAGCAATCCCCACATTCATTGATTCCAAACAATTGAGAGTTTCATCATGAAAACAATCAGAAATCTAAGCAGGGGATCTAAGTCACACACAAGAGGGAGATCACCAAATCCAAACAACTGCCTTCCTCACAAGGGCATTATTTGTTCACTCAGTCACTCAGTCTATGTCAGGCTAACAACTTGCACTCAGTTTCACTTTTCAAGTACACTTCCCAAAAATTTGCTTTTCATCTCCAAATGATTCCCACAGAAAATATGCATGCAACATCAAAAGGTCTTTATTGGGTTGTAATGGGGCCTGGCTAAGGATAGGATATACAAAAAGAACTAAGCTGAAGACCCTAGGACTAAGAGAGCATGAACTCTATTTACACCTAGAAATTCACTCAAGCTCCATTCTTTATTTTTTTTTTCTTTACACTTCTGGGTGGCTACAGCTCTTTTTATTTCTTTTTTTGTATTTTTGTATTTTTGTATTTTTTTTTTTTTTTCTCTTTTTTTTTTTTTTCACAAGCCTTTGGCTCCAACTTTTTTTTTTTCTTTTTTTTTCAATCCCAACAACATATTACACCTTGCAACCACCCCAAACTTAGTTTCTTGCACCCATTCTAAGATTACATGCTCTCCTAATCCTAAGATCGGGTTAACATGGTTTTCCAGATTTTTGGGCTTATAACATTAGGTTATCAAGAACTAATAGGCTAATAGGCTCAAAAGGGCTAACTAGGGAACATGCAATAGGAATTAGTTTATTCAGGCCAAGTAGTTATTTACAAAGAAACTGCCTAAATCATTTGCTACACACATATAATCATGCAAACCAAAAAGAGATTCAATCAAATCCAGGGAAGTGCAACTTGAAAGTGATTTTCACACATTTTAAAACATGTTGGAGGCTCAAAAACCTCACCTGGACATTCATGCAAATTGTTTGAAAGAGATACTATCCCTAATGTGTGCTTCCTATCACCCCAAACTTATCATTCATCATGCTATCATAACAAAATCCCAAAGTTCAGTTTTCAATTTCACATGGGAATCACAAAATTTTTTTTTCAACATTTTTCAGCCTAGGGGGAATCATCACATATTAATCATGCAAGCAATCTGTGCAACATCAATCAAAATCTAACAAACTTGCCAACTAAAAACTCAACACACAAATGCTCCTGAGCTTCTCAAATTATTCAGGAGCTTTATTCAAAGAAAAGAAAAACTACAACTAGTTCCCTCCCCCACACTTAAAACAGGCATTGTCCTCAATGAACAACAAAATTATATAATCAGAGTGAGGAAAAGGAAAAGAAACTCCCTGATCAAGCATCAGTGTAGGTTGGAGCATCCAAAGATAGCTCCTCAACATTAACATCCGTAGGGTCAGCAGCCTCCACACCATGGAATGGCTTCAACCTTTGTCCATTAACCTTGAAGGTTTTGTTGGTACCTGCATCCTTTATCTCAACTGCACCATATGGAAACACATTAGTAACAACAAATGGTCCTATCCACCTGGACCTAAGTTTCCCAGCCATCAATCTTAGGCGGGAATTAAACAATAAGACTTTCTGACCCACTAAAAATTCTTTCCTAACAATCATTCTATCATGAACAAGTTTTGTTTTCTCTTTATACATCCTGGAGCTCTCATAGGCTTCAAGCCTAAGCTCCTCAAGTTGCCTTGCAAATCGCAATTTTCTCTCAACACCGGATTTCTTCATGTCCATGTTGCAACATTTTATTGCCCAATATGCTCTATGCTCAACTTCCACCGGGAGGTGACATGCCTTGCCAAAAACTAGCCGGAAGGGGGACATCCCTATAGGTGTCTTAAAAGCAGTCCTCTCGAGCCCACAAAGGTCGTCTTCCAGGACGGCGGCTCCATTCCCTTCTGTTTGGCTGCACCATCTTCTCTAGAACTTGCTTAATCTCCCCGTTTGATATTTCTGCTGGCCATTTGTTTGGGGATGGTAAGCAGTAGACACTCTATGTACAACCCCATATTTTCTGAGTAAGGCCTCCAAGGTTACATTGCAAAAATGTGTGCCACGGTCACCGATGATGGCCTTGGGTATGCCAAACCCGCAAAAATGTTGGACCTAACAAATTTTGAAACAATCTGAGCATATTTATTTATAGTGGGGATTGCTTACACCCACTATGAAACATAATCTACAACTAACAAAATATATACAAAACCACAAGAAGTGGGAAACGGACCCATGAAGACCCTCCCACACACATCAAAGACCTCACAATAAAGCATTGGGCTGCTGGGGCATCTCACTCCCTACGAGTGATTGCCGGCCTGTTATTTGACATTCCTTACAACTCTTATACACCTCATATGAATCCCTGAAAATTGTGGGCCAGTAGAATCCGGAGTCCAAGACTTTTCTTGCTGTCCTTTGAGGTCCAAAGTGTCCTCCAACTGGAGATGCATGTGAGAACTGCAGGATGGACTCTGTCTCATGCTCGGGTACACACCTCCGAATGACTTGGTCACCGCAAAACTTCCACAAATAGGGGTCATCCCACACATAATACTTTGCATCGCTCTTGACTTGTGGAACTTCTGTCTACTTGTACTGCAGGAACAACACCAGCAACTAGAAAATTTACAATGTCAGCAAACCAGGGGGTTACCCCATACATGTGTAACAATCTCTCATCAGGGAAATCATCTTGGATGGGAAATGTATCCTCATCCCTTGCTATCCTACTCAAATGATCTGCTACTGCATTTTTCAGCTCCACTTTTATCCTTTATCTCCACATTGAATTCTGAAGCAAAAGCATCCACCGATCGGTCTTGGCTTAGCTTCCGCTTCTTCAACAGATATTTCAAAGCTGCATGGTCAGAAAAACAGTCACCCTAGAACCTAGCAAATAAGACCTAAACTTGTCAAGTGCAAATACAATAGCTAGCGACTCTTTCTCGGTGGTGGTGTAATTTGCTCGAGCGGCATCTAGGGTCCTAGAAGCATAGTGAATTACATGGGCAACCTTGCCCACCCTTTGTGCCGAACGCCCCCACAAAGAAAATTTGAGGCATCACACATTAGTTCAAAAGGTAGTGTCCATCACGGGGCTGGATGACGGGGTAGAAGTCAACGCCTTCTTCGGATAGTCAAATGACTCTTTGCACTTTTCATCAAACTGGAACAGGGCATCATTTTTCAGCAGATTTGACATGGTAGTGCTATCTTCTTGAAGTCCTTTATAAAGCGCTGTAGAAACCTGCATGTCCAAGAAAGGAACGTATCTCGCGTCGCAAGATGGGTAAGGCAATGAAGCAATTACATTTATTTTTGCAGGATCCACGAAATACCCTCTTTGGAAATTACATGACCCAATACTATCCCCTGTTCTACCATGAAATGACATTTCTCATAATTCGAGAATCAAATCAAGTATCAATGCATCTCTCGAAGAACTAGATCTAGACTATGCAAACAAGCATCAAAAGAGGAGCCATACACAGTAAAATCATCCATAAACACCTCAATGCAGTTTTCAATAAAATCAGAGAAAATACTAAGCATGCATCTTTGAAAGGTGCCAGGGGCATTACAGAGGCCAAATGGCATCCTCCTATAAGCAAACGTACCGAAGGGGCACGTGAAAGTGGTCTTTTCCTGATCCTCAGGGGCAATATGAATCTGGAAATACCCGGAAAAGCCATCTAGAAAACAATAATGGGACTGACCAGCCAGCCGATCTAGCATCTGATCTATAAACGGCAAAGGAAAATGATCCTTTCGGGTGGCCTGGTTTAGCTTCCTATAGTCTATACAAACTCTCCAGCTATTCCGGACTCTAGTAGGCACCCGTTCATTATTCTCATTCCTAACTCTTTGTTAGACCAGATTTCTTTGGTACAACTTGAACCGGACTTACCCAAGAACTATCGGAAATGGGATAGATAATACCTGCTGTAGAAGCTTGGTCACCTCTTTCTTTACCACATCCGAATCGGTGGGTTAAGTCGCCTTTGGGCTGTCTCCGATCGAGCTTAGCCCCATCCTCCAAAGAAAATTCTGTGCATGCATCCGGAGGGGCTAATTCTCGGAATATCGGCCAATGTCCACCCAATGGCCTTCTTGTTCTTCCTCGGAACTTCTAAAAGCTTGTCTTCCCGATCGGAGTTGAGGCCGGAGGAAATGATGATCGCAATGTTGCATCCCTCCCCAAGTAGGCATACTTTAAGTTCTCGGGAAGTGGTTTGAGTTCCAAAGAAGGTGGTCGCTCAACGAGATGGTGCATTGGGAGCAGCCATAGGGTCAAGGATTTCTGCTGAGTAAACAGCTTCACTCTCATTATCACTTTCACTATCATCCTCACCTGCCGCAATGTTAAATCCAAAAACTCGAGCAAACAGAACATGGGTTAGTGTTAGTGCAGTTAGTACAAGTATATACATCATCAAAACCAGAAATAACAGGGAAAATCGAAATAAGGTCATCATTAGTGTCCTCAATGAGCTCAGTCAGCAACTCTAGGTGGAATACAGAGTGCTCCTCTACTGGGTGCTTCATAGCATCAAAAATCTTGAATTTGGCCACAATACCACCAAACTCCATCGACATAGTCCCATCATAAACATCAATCTTGGTCTTGGATGTCATCATGAACGGTCTCCCCAAGATGATGGGTGATCTCTTCGGATCGAGTCTCTCTGCCATATCTAGGATATAGAAATCTGCAGGGGAATATCAAATCATCAACTTGCACTAGGACATCCTCTACCATCCCCATGGGTCGGGCACTTTAGTCCCGTTAGCCAACTGAATGGTAAGACTCAGATATCTGCAATGGCCCCGGATCAAGGTTATTAAAGATGGAGGTAGGCATGACATTGATTGATGCTCCCAAGTCCAACATACAGTTCTCAAACTTCTTATCCCCAATAGTGCATGGGATAGTGAAGGTGCCTCGGATCCTTGCACTTTTGTGGCGTACTTGATTAGGGCCTATAGAAGCAACTCTCTCTATCTTTGATTGGATAAGTCTTTGAGACATTCATTCCCAAGTCAACCCTCTCATTAGTCTTCATCTTCCTCTTGTTAGTGCATAGGTCCTTCAGAAATTTAGCATATCTGGGTACTTGCTTGATCACATCCAACAATGGGATGTTAACAGCTACTTTTCGCAAAACATCAAGAATCTCCTTCTCTTTATTCTCACCACCCATCTTCAAATTTTTCTGAATTCTGTGTGGGAATGGAATGGGTGGTCTATATACTCTCTCGCTTTCAACTTCAACCACCTCGGGAGAGTAGCCTCATCCGGTGAGGCTCAGGAGTAGCCTTAACGCTTTCTTTATCCTTTCCGAAGTGGCCTCAACAACCTTTCCGGATCTTAGAGAGATGACACTCACATTAGGGTTGGAGGCATTAGGATTGATCACCGGGCCGTGCGGCAGCACTGGTTTGTCCCTTGACCTTGTTGAATATTATTCATGGATGTAGCCAACTGTCCAATCTGAGTCCGCAATGCCGAATACTCGCATCCGTTCTCTCTTTGAAATCGTACACTAGACGCAGCCATTTGCTTCACCAAGTCTTCTAATGATGGTCCGGAAAGGTGCGAAGTGGTCACCGGAGGATGATTACGAGGTGCCATCGGCCGTTGTTGGGAAGAATTCCCATATATCGCGGATTAGGGTGATTTCTCCAGCTAGGATGGTACCTATTAGTAGAGAGGTCGGAATCTTTGTCCGGTTCTGACTGCCTCCTTGATTATAGGGGTTCACCGCATAAGCCCGAGGTACTTCACCGACAAACTCTTCTCTCTGGATCGGGCATGGATCAAATGGATGCTCGGTGCATTGCACATGCTACATAACTTTGCCGGCTGAACCTTGTCTATTGCCAATTGTCTCACAAATGAAGTCAGCTCATCCAATCTATTCTCAAGGGCGGCTGGTTAGAAGATGAACTATGAATCTCATGCACACCTCTTGGCTCAACTGAATTTCTTCTTGTAGAGAACTGCTGGGAATTCAACGACATGTTCTCAATAAGTTGCTTAGCAAAGAACTGGGGTCTTATCAACTAATGCTCCCCCACTAGCAAGATCCAACGATTCCTATCCATAGGCAACAATCCTTCATAAAAGTATTGGACCAGGAGTTGTTCGGAGAATTTGATGTTAGAGGCAGCTAGAGACCAAATGTTTGAACCTTTCCCGAATTCAGCTAGTGACTCGTTCCCTTGCCTTATGCCACATATCTCTTTCCTTATTGAAGCAGCTCTTGAAGCGGAAAAATACCTTTCTAGAAACACCTCTTGGGATCATTCCAAGTTGTGATGGAGTTAGGCTCAAGGTACAATAGCCAATCCTTTGCAGCTCCTTGGAGTGAAAATGGAAAAGCCTTGACTTAATCTGTCCTCGGTGACTCCTCTGCTCTCGAGGTTGTGGAGCATACAACTTGGAATTCTTTTAAGTGCTTGTGAGGATCCTCACCGCAAGACCATTAAACTTGGGCAAAAGGTGAATAAAACCAGATTTTAGTTCAAAAGGGGTGTCGGCACCAGGATAAGAAATACATAATCCATTATAGTTGACATCGGGGCAGCAAGCTGCCTTAATGTCCTCTGGTCTCCCATGTTTTCAAAAGCAGTTTTAAAATTGGAATTACTACTAGTGCTAGCCCGAAATTCCCTACGGTGTGTGCAATGTTCTTTCAATTTCCGGTCAAAATCACACGATTCGGGGCAATGAGACCTAGTAGCCAGACCTATGCAAAAGAAAGCAGCAAATAAATGAGATAAATGAAAATTAAATAAAAACAAATTGAGTAAAATTACAACTCGAGTCCCCTAGAACGGCGCCAATTTTTGGTCGCGCACTTTGCGCACACGCGCCAAAAAGGACGAGCGGGTTTAAAATCGTAGTATAGTGCGACAACTCGGATGTCGTCTCTAAGGACTCGAGAATATTACTTTTCACAAAAATAAGTTTTTGGGGGGTTTGGATTGGAATGCAATTAAGAAACACACAAAACAGAGCAATCAAAAACAAGGCAGTTGAAAAGGGATTATCAATAGTCAAAAACAGATTAATCTATTGCTCTTGATTTCCCACTATCATAGGTTCATACAATTTCCAAGCCCTAAGCAAATTCTTATCCCCTCCCGGTTGTAGCAACAATTTACAAACGAAACTACAGCTACAGATACATGTCCCTATTCCCGAATTAAACAAACGGGGTTAAGCCCTCATGAACTAAACGAACATGAACGTACACACGCGAATTAAACAAACGCGATTGATTATAGGAACATGATATCACCGGAAATAAATCAATACAATGCATTATACTCCTGAATTAAACAAACAGAAATACAAGGCATGGCATTGAAGAGGGAAAAGCATACAAAACAGGAAAGTATAAGAACCTCAAGTATGTGGAAATCAATTACAATAGATCAATCCTAAGAATTTAGTTCTCCATAACACAAACGAAATCACAGAGAAAAGTGTAAAACAGAAAATGGAGAAGCAAGAGTCTTTACAAAATGTTCAGAACAGCCTTTTATACAAATTCAGAATCCAGATGGCTCGCGAGGCGAGCACCCATTCGCGAGGCGAATTTCATGAAGAGTCAGCAACCTTTGGCATTCTCGCGAGGCGAAGTGACTCTCGCGAGGCGAGGATATGAAGAGTTTTCTCCTTACGCCCGTTATGGCCATCAGGGCCTAACCGTGATGCTCTCTGACTTCCAGATTCGCGAGGCGAAGGAATACTCGCGAGGCGAGACGCTTCAGCTTCAAAACTGCCACGGCCATGACCTTCAACACGGGCAAGCCGTGATCGTCTCTGACTTTTTCAGGTTTGCAAGGCTCGCGTGGCGAGACCTTCTTCGCGAGGCGACCCAGAGACTTAGCAATTTCTTGGAACAGTCAGGCTCCGGGGTCGCGTGGCGAGCGTGTCCTTCGCGGGGCGAGACCTCTGTTCTTTATTTTTCTAGCTTCTACTTACCTGAAAACAAGGAAGTAAGCATAAGTGTATTATTTTGACTTAAAACTAGCTAAAATAACTTAAAACTACTCTAGAGACTCAAAACCTTGCTTGAGGACAATCTAATCTAATTTGGGTGAAAATACGATATAATTTGCACAAAACCCTGGTCATACTAGCTATAAAACTAGATGAGCCAGAGGCTTATCATCTGCCAAAAAAATGCATCTAAAATATTTTGTTTACGTTATCTTTTTCTTTGTGTTCACTCTTTCCTTGTCGAAACTCAAAGGCTTACGACCTTCTCAACTTTTAAACATTTAAATTTGTCTTTCAATTTCAACAATAGGGCTCCAAGTCCGAATGTGCAAATCACGAGATACTAGACCGATGCATTCAGCCTTAGGTTCGTAGATTATAAAGCACAAAACTTACACAACTTTTATATGACAAAATAGTCCATAACTTCACCTTTAGGACATACAATCCATACCATAGAACACTATAACCCCGATGTCTCGACCACTAGGTTCATTTTTCACTTTAAAATCATTTTCATTTTGTGAAACACAAATCAAAAAAAAAAAATTCTCCTCAACTTATCCAAGTTGTCAGAATAACACCATTGTATAAAACTAATTTACAGAAAAATCATTTTCATTGGTTTATAAAATCATCAAATCACTTAAAAACTCATTTTCTTCTAAAAATCTTTATTTGAAACTTTTGTTCAAAGAAAATATCGTTTTGAGACTTGTCGCGACCGAAAAGAAACTATTGTTTTCCTTTTAGAGAATGAACATGGATTAATTTCGGGAAAGTTAGAAAACCCTTTAAGAAAAAAAAAAGCTATGGGTTCGGGAGTCTATTACGTCTAGGGAAGGCATAGAGACTTAACCTCACGGCACCCTAGAACATCCATAAAAATGGTTACCCAAAATTAGTTGTGTAAATTATTAGTAACTTTGAAAATATTTGTTTTACCCCGAAAATCGTTTAAATGAAAAAAAAAATCATTTTTAGTTGTGAAATTTTTTTATTAAACGTAAATTAGGTTGAACATGGAACGTAAGTCCACGGGGCAACCTCAAAATTTAAAGGGTTTAACATGACACTTGTCACAGGGCAACCCAAGAAATAAGATTGTTTTAATTAAGTGATCATCTTCTATTTTTATGTAAAATAAATAATATACCTCTTGGAAATAGAACAGAAATGAAACGTTTTACTAGCTTATTCAATAAATAGAGACGCAAAATAAAGAATGTCAAGAGAAACTTACGAATAATATCAACAAAGAGAACAAGGATTACCAAATGAGAGCAGGATAACAATGATTTTGTTTACTCCCAGTGGTAAGATTTCAAGATCAAAAACCCTTACATTTCAATTTCACTGACTCTTTTAACTCTTTCTTCTTCTGAAAATTTGGAACCACTCTAATGACAGAGAAAAAAAAACTCAAATCCCTAATGTTTTTTATTCACAAAGAAAACATCAGATGAAAATCTCTCTCTCCCTCTGTCTCCGTCTCCTCCTCTCTCTGCCCCCCCCCCCCTCCTTTTTTATTTCCTCGTATCTCTCCTCTTTTATAGATGGAGGAGAGGGCTTCGTGCTTCTTCTTACCCAGCGGCTTCAAGGTTGGTCTTCACGAAATCCGGGGCTTGGGTGGTTCTGAGAAGAAATAGCGTATGTCCAGACGGGGGCGGCACGAGCAGCGGAAAGGAGGTGCTTTGATGTGAAGGTTGCACGTTTGAAGAGAGAAGGAGGTGGGGGTTTTGTCTGATGTGTAAGATGGGTTTTTTAGGATTAGGAGTGGGGCTGCTCGGTTAAAATGAGGGAGGAGATGAGGAAGAAGAAGGACCAATGGGTAGAGGAAGAGCAAGGGCGGTGGGAGAGTGGGAGGAGGAAAAGTGGTCTTGTCCGATATGTAAAATAGGGTTTTTTAGGGTTAGGAGAAGTAACTCAATCTTCTTTTTTCTTTTCGCTGATTGTCCTTTTCTCCTTATTTTCTTCGTCGTTTCTTCATTATCTTCTTCTTCTTCTTTCTTTATTCTTTAGCCTCCAGCCTGAAAATAAAATTGCAGTGGACGGAACCTCTTCGTCCAACAGAAACTTAGATGTGCAAAAGTAGATATACACTGGACGGACCTCCTCGTCCAACAAAAGTTTAAACATGCAGTGGACGGAACCTCTTCATCCAACAGAAACTTAGATATGCAAAAGTAGATATACACTGGACGGACCTCCTCGTCCAACAAAAGTTTAAACATGCAATGGATGGATCCTCCTCGTCCAACAGAAAATTAGATATGCATTGGACGGCCCACTCGTCCAACAGAAACTTAAACATGCAATGGAAAATCTATTCATCCAACAGAAAATGCAATGGAAGACCTACTCGTCCAACAGAAAGTTAAACATGCAATGTAATGGACGAGACCTCCCCGTCCAATAGAAAATGCAATGGACGGGACATCCCCGTCCAACAGCAAGTGCAATGTAATGGACGGGACCTCCCTGTCCAACAGCAAATGCAATGGACTGGACTGGACCTCGTCGTCCAACAGCAAGGATTGGTAATGGACGGGACCTCCCCATCCAACAGCAAATGCGATGGACTGGATTGGACCTCGTCGTCCAACAGCAAGTGCAATGTAATGGACGGGACCTCCCCGTCCAACAGCAAATGCAATGGAGTGGACTGGACCTCCCCGTCCAACAACAAATGCGATGGACTGGACTGGATCTCGTCGTCCAACAGCAAGGGCAATGTAATGGGCGGGACCTCCCCGTCCAACAGCAAATGCAATGGACTGGAATGGACCTCGTCGTCCAACATCAAGGGTAATGTAATGGATGGGACCTCCCCGTCCAACAGCAAATGTGATGGACTGGACTGGACCTCGTCGTCCAACAGCAAGGGCAATGTAATGGACGGGACCCCTCCGTCCAATAGTAAATGCAACAGACTGGACTGGACCTCGTCGTCCAACAGCAAGTGCAATGGACGGGACCTCCCCGTCCAACGGCAAATGCAATGGACTGGACTGGACCTCGTCGTCCAACAGCAAGTGCTATGTAATGGACGGGACCTCCCCGTCCAACATCAAATGCGATGGACTGGACTGGACCTCGTCGTCCAACAGCAAGGGCAATGGACGGGACCTCCCCGTCCAATGGCAAATGCAATGGACTGGAGTGGACCTCGTCGTCCAACAGCAAGTTCAATGTAATGGACGGAATCCCCCGTCCAATAGCAAATTAGTTATGAGCCTCCTCCTTTCTTCGTTATTTTCTTTTTCTTCTTTCTCTCTTCACCATTATTATTAGTCTCCCTGAAACATAATATCATAAAAATTAGAATAAAATGAAGACGGACAAAAATGGGTGTTCACAAGACTAACTCTCTGTTCTAACAAATATTTTTGTTTTTAAGAATACTTTCCGTAAATATTTTCGAAATTATCCGTCGCTTGACATTTAAAAAACGTTTTAAGTCAAAATTTGACTTTTCTAGTAAAATAATTTTCTCAACACTCTAGTTAAATTATTTTTGCGACTTAACTTTTATAATAGTATTTTCTAATATTTTCTAATTACGTACAAATTTGCAGTACTAAAATATTTTCACGGTTATGCCCTCACTGTGACTCATAAATCACTCTTACACCGATAATTCATTAAAATAATAGTATTTTTAACTATTCCACATTTTTGACCAATTAGATAATTAAGCAATATTATATTACTATCTTTCACCAATTAAAATTCATTATTTCTTATAAAGCTTTTTAACGCTTTTATCCTCGTAATTAATTGAGCACGGACTACTGTCGGGCTTTTCAATACACAACCAACATCAATAATAATTTCATGTCAACACTATAGAAATTAGCATAGTTTATGACATGCATTAAAATGCTATAACAATTAACTGCAGATAAACAATTAAAAGCAGATAATTAACAGCAAATAAATTAACTACTCAAGGTAATTTAAAACACCGCCTACACACTTAAATAAATTATACAGACCACATACTGATAGCATATAGCTCTTGGAAAAATCCCTCGGGTACTCCCCTTACCTCTTGAAGTTACAGTTTTTCTCTCGAAGTTTTTCTTTTCGATTTGTTTCCGATTCCACCTCCCAACTTAGTACGATCCACAACAATGATCCTTCACAATAAATCACAACACAATTAACAAAGTAAAACAACAAAATCCTCCTAATCACTCATGATGAGGTTTCAGCCTACATGGTTAAATTAGGATAGGGATGTCAAAGTTTTACAAACTCTTGGAATAATGATCCTTAAGTACTAGAGATTGCATAATCAATGATCATGACTTGAAATTGAAACAAAATCTTCTAACAACAAGGTTAGGGTTTGTTCGGTCTTAGGTCATAAAATAGGTTAGAGGTTTTCAAAATTTCCAAGCTTCTAGATTTAATGACAATAGGTATTGAATAGATAAAATAAATTATCACATGATAGAAATTGAAGCAAAATCTCCTTCACCCTCACAAATAGGGTTTCGGCCTCTTGAAGAAAATTGGGAATGAAAATTTATTTTTACACATGCTTTTGAATGATGGTCATAGGGATCATGATTAGTTCACAGCAATTGGAATCACATTAAAAGGAATTTTCTATGATTTTTAAAAAATTTTGAAGTTCTAGATCTAGGAATTTAGAATATGTTGATCATGGCTTGAATCACGAAAATGAATGAAGAACATGATGTTTATTAATTAAGGAGAGTAAGGTATGGATGCTGAAAAATGGCAAGAAATCAAATAATTTCTTCACAAATTTGCTTATGGGTCAGTTTGAGAAAATGAGATCTAGAGTTTATGGAAACGAATGAAGATGAAGACAGTCATAGTCTTAAGTGATGAAGGTTTACCTCTTCATGATGATCTTTGAGAAATAAAACTTGGAACACCTTGATAAACTTTGAATAAATATGTTGATTGATGAAATTTGCAAGGGCCTTGTGATGATTTTTGGCGCAAAAAGAAATGAAAAGAACAAGAGTTTTGTTCTTGTATAAATGTGAATAAATGGGATGAAAGGAAATAGTGGAGTGGGGAATGAAACTGGCACACAAGACAAAGAGGGAGTAAGAGAATTTCATTGAGTTCTTTATGATATAAGGTGAGGTGATTGAGTGGTTAATGAGATGAAGGAGAAAAAAAATAAAAGATGGTGAGAGTTGAAAGGATGTTGGCGCATAAGACATAGAGAGGAGAGGAAATTTTCTTTTGTTGAGAGCATAAGTCTTTCTCTTGAGCTTTTGAGTGATTGAAGTGAAAATTAAAGTAAGGAAATTGTGGGGTGGGATTCTGCCGTGAGTGAGTAAAAGGGAGGGTAGGATGATTAGCTTTAGGATACAAGGGAAATTAATTATAAACATAAGGGTAGAATGGACATTTCCTTAAGTAAATATCTAGATATTTATCAAATGTCATCATTACATGTGGTGAGTCACATGCTGACTCACCCTGTGAGTTGTCAATGGTGACTCACCGTCCTCATCCACCCGGCTTATTTCTACAGCTTCGTTCCTGACTCCGTCGATTACTCGATTTAGGTTTTGCGCCCGAACAAAGCATAATAACTTATTTATTTTGAAAATTTTCCAAAGAACCTATATTGTTGGAAATAAGATATAAAATCTAACCATTTCGTTCTCGGGTCAAAATTAGGTTTTCTGATCAGAAAAATCTTACTGTTAATGAAAACGCATACCGGGTTCTGTCTGAATTTTCAACCCAAAATTTAACCGTAACTCTCTACAATAAAGTAGAGTATAAATATGACTTTGGTTTATCCAAAATCATTTTCTAAATTTCAGATAAAAATATAAATGTTTATTTATATTTATACCGATCTTAGAAAGTAGAAAAATCAGGGTGTTACATTACTACCCCACTAAAAAAAAATTCGTCCTTGAAATTTTGTGAATCGAAACTAGATAGGATTTTCTTAATCCCAAGGGTCTTACTTTCACAAGAAGGTATATAAAAGAACTTTGTCAATCTGAAAAGAATACATGAATGTCCAGTATGTAAAAAGATTCTTTAATAGGTTCGTGAGTGTAAAAATGCATAGCTAATACATGATTACAACCATGACTCTAGTAAAGTTCCTTCTTTCACAAGAACTCCCAGTGGATTAGGAACTCACAAAACGAATAGTTCCTAACCTTAAGAGGAATTATTCTTTGGACAAAGGATTCACAAAACGACAATTTAAAATGACAACAGTCCGACAAAATTCAGACTGGATCACTTTCATCCAAAGTAAAAGTGACTAGACTAAGTCTCATCTAGAAATTTCTTTTCTCAAGAAAGTGTCTATCCCGAACAACAATATGACAGTTCACAAAAAAAAATTCCACAATAATTGGTCCAACAATTGAAGTTTTAAAAAAAATCACAATCTTTAGAAAAAGAAATTATCTGACCCCAAAATCTAGACTGATCACATCGATAAAAAAAAAGGAACTAGAATAAATTTTCTTCAAGAAAACATTATTCTCAAAAAGTCGTAAATAGCATACACCCACTGAAAATACTAACAACATAAAAGACTTTAGAGAGTCAAATACTCAAGGGTACCTAAATATGATTCTACTTAGAACCCATTACAAACTTAACATGTACAAGATATTAAAGCACGCATCCTACATATAATATTCATATGCACAACTACATCTTTGGTTCATGATTCAATTGCTAAAAATTCTGAAGAACTCTGCAACTGTCTTCTATAAGACCTTCAGGTTGTGAAGTTTTCAACACTACTCCTGATGTTAAAGATCATCAAATTGTGAAGCTTCAACAGTACTCATTGTTTAGACTCTTACCTTTGTCGTCGGTTTATTGGTTCTTGTGTTGTTGGCAATTGGTCCATGCCTTGGTGCACGACAATTCTTTGCTAGGTGTCCTACTCGATTACAATTGAAACATTTCACTCCCTTAATCAAACAAACATCAGTCATGTGATTTAGATCTCCACGTTTGTAACATCTCCTGCCTTGGCCTTGACTTTTGTTCTTTTGGCCTCCACTACCTAATGCAGTATCAACTGGAAGATATGGTTGCTGGTTCTGGTCATTTACAGGTGGTCGGAAATAAGGTTTCCTCTAGTTTTGCTCCCCCTTCTGATTCTGATTTTGGTATTGGAATCGAAATGGTCCGCCGGTATTACCCCAATAGTCTTTACCTTTCCCCTTCTGCTCCAATTTCCGACACTTTTCCACTAAAGCTTGAAGGTTGAATATTTCAAGCGGTAGCCCAGATTCTTTGATTTCGTATCACAGACCTCCTTCGAATCTCTCACATTCCCAACCTTCATCAGGTTGAGTTTGGAAGAAATGGAAATACTTGACTAGAAATTCAAACTTTGTTGTATATTCATCAACAGATAGTTTGTTCTGTTGTAATCGTAAGAACTCCCGTCCCTTCTCAAATCTGGCGCTCTGAGGGAAAAACTTATTCATAAAAACAATGCGGAAAACACTCCAAGTTATTTCCTGGTTGCCCGCTTTCAGTATTTGCCTAATATCATCCCACCAGCATCCGGCATCTCCTAAAAGCAGAGAAAGAGCATACGGGACCTTTGTTTCTTCAGGGTTGTTGATAAGCTTGAAAATCCTTTCCAGTTCTTGTATCCACAAGTTAGCCTTCTCATTATTGACATCTCCATAAAATTGTTGAGGTTCCTGATGTCTGAAGTTTGTTAGATTTTTTGTCTCAATCGCACCGCTCTCTGCCGGACCTGGTCCAGCTCATTTTCTGTAACTACGATAGCAACAACACTAGTCATTAGCCTGAACGGCCTGGTTCATCTGTTCAATCATATCCTTGTTGCTGACATAACCACGATCACCATCACCATCACGATCAAGTCCACATCAATGTCCAAATCCTGGTTCCATAACTGACCTATAACACAAATTCAATCAGTCCGCAACCGGAAACTGAAACGTATACTTACGTGTCTAAAACACATTACTTCTAAGAAGTAATTCGGTCATTGTACCATCTACTGTTCATAGATTCTTACAAGGTCTCGACTACATCAAAACCTATCAAAAACGCACCTACTTATGTACTATCATACATTGTTTCGACAAGGAAACAATTCAAACAAGGTCCAACCAGAGATCACACAACAAAAACATAACAGACCTATTGCCCAAGTTTCCCAAAAGACTTGAACAGCTATGATACCACTCTGTAACACCCCCATTGGGCATTACTTTGTAATACTTGCAGAAATAAATTAAAAAGAAATTTTGTTGGTTGCTTACGGAAATTGATTTACTTCAAGTCAGAAAATATGGGTGTAAAAATTTTTCTCCTTAACCTTTCGGAAGCATATGATACAAACAACACAATAATACATTCACCTTATACTAGATATCACACACATACCAATTTTTTTTAGAAACCAATCCTTCACAACTTACAATTCTTTTTCTCAAAAGTCTTTTCTCATAAACTGTATGAAAATTATCACAACATACATACTAAACTTCTCAAAACATACATCCTCAGACACAAACCTAAGCTGGTCATTCTAAAAGACATTCTCATGTCAAGACCCCGTGGTCATCCCCCATGATCAAACACCACTTGAAACATCCGAACTTAAGGAGAGTAAGGTATACTTCTTGGATGTTGAAAAATGGCAAGAAATCAAATAAGTTCTTCAAAATTTTGCTTATGGGTCAGTTTGAGAAAATGAGATCTAGAGTTTTTCTTGACAAAATGAATGGAAATGAATGAAGATGAAGAAAATCATAGTCTTAAGTGATGAGGGTTTACCTCTTGATGATGTTCTTTGATTAATAAAATTGATGAACTTTGAATAAGGTGACGTTTGGAATAGTTTATTTAAGCTCCTTTTGACTTATCTGATGACATAAGCTCTTAGCAGTGTGTTTGGCAGAGCTTATAAAAGTAACTTATGTCATCCCATAAAGAGTTTTTGACTTATTTTCATAAGTCACTAGGAGAAGCTTATGGAATTATCATAAGAGCTTATGCATTAAACACCCTCTCCGTGTTCTTTCTTTTTCTTTCTTCAAGCGCTTATGGCATAAGCTCTCATACGATAAGGTCTTATGTGATAAGCTCTTAATTAAGTTGTTTATCCAAACACACCCTAAATATGTTGATTGATGAAATTTCCAAGGGCCTTGTGATGATTTTTGGCGTAAAAAGAAATGAAAAGAACAAGAGTTTTGTTCTTGTATAAAAGTGAATAAATGGGATGAAAGGAAATATTGGAGTGGGGAATGAAACTGGCGCACAAGACAAAGAGGGAGTAGGAGAATTTCATTGAGTTCTTTATGATATAAATTCAAAGTGAGGTGATTGAGTGATTAATGAGATGAAGAAAAAAAAAAGATGGTGAGAGTTGATAGGACGTTGGCGCATAAGACATAGAGAGGAGAGGAAATTTTCTTTTGTTGAGAGCACAAGTCTTTCTCTTGAGCTTTTGAGTGATTGAAGTGAAAATTAAAGTGAGGAAATTGTGGGGTGGGATTCCGTCGTGAGTGAGTAAAAGGGAGGGTAGGATGATTAGCTTTAGGATACAAGGGAAATTATTATAAACATAAGGGTAGAATGGACATTTCCTTTAGTAAATATCTAGATATTTATCAAATACCATCATTACATGTGGTGAGTCACATGCTGACTCACCCTGTGAGTTGTCAATGGTGACTCACCGTCCTCATCCACCCGACTTATCTATACAGCTTCATTCATGTTTCCGTCGATTACTCGATTTAGGTTTTGCACCCGGACAAAGCATAATAACTTATTTATTTTTAAAATTTTCAAAATAACCTACATCGTTGGAAATAAGATATAAAATCTATTCATTTTCTTCTCGGGTCAAAATTAGGTTTTCTGATCAACAAAATGTTATTGTCAGTGAAACGCAGACCGGGTTCCGTCTGAATTTTCAACCCAAAATTTAACCAAAACTCTCTACGATAAAGTAGAGTATAAATATGACTTTGGTTTATCCAAAATCATTTTCTAAATTTCAAATAAAAATATAAACGTTTATTTATATTTATACTGATCTTAGAAAGTAGAAAAATCGGTCATAAAACAACCCTGTCATACACCTCTCTCACTCAAAAACAACAACTCATCTAACAGTCATAAACTTCTCTTCTAACACCCTTCCCTTTACATGAACAACACCCTGGCAAAAATACATCACACAAAGACAATCGACCACTATTATATAATCTGCTATACATTGTACAGTCATAACATCCTCCATTAGTGGCAATAGTTCCACTCAACACACAACCTTTATCATCTAGAAAAATGCCAGATCTTGCTGCATTATCTCTACATTTTGTTTACTGCTGAAATTATTTTGATCCCATAGCAGATTTTCTTCTATCCATGATGTACCTTGCTATACCTATAATATGTGAAACAGAAAGCTATACCACAAGGATTCAAGAAAGCCTTTAGTTCCTGTTAATCCAATAAACACCAGTAAAGCAAAAAAAAAACCTCATCTAAAATTAATTTATATGACAAACATCACAACCATTTTATAAGATAAAAAAATTTAGCAGCATGTTGTTACATTCTATCTTTAGAAACTGAGAAATATTTTCACACCATTAATTTTAGCTCCACATGATCCAAGTTCCTTCCCTCCTTGTTCATTCCTTTGCTAAAGCATTTGCCAAGCCATTAGCTTCTCTGTTTTTGTGTACAAAAGTAACATTCTTTAGGACTAGAAGCAATTTTTTCATTTTTTTGCATAGAAATCTCAGGTTCCAAGGGCATTCCTCTTTTCTTTCCACCCATACGAGATGTCCATATTTTTAATCCACTCATGTTGTATAGACATTTCCAGTGCAAAGACTAAAGCCATAAACTCAGTCTCATTGGAGTCCTTTATACCTACATAGGCTGAAAACATAGCTATAACATCTCCATGATCATTTCTAAGCACACCACCAATGCCTGCTGCACCTGGCTTCCCTTTCGAGGACCCATCCACATTCCACTTCAATTTATTTGGTGGAGGTGGATACCAATGTAAGGCTGGTCTTGGATCCTTTCTCTTATTCCATAGTCTAACACCATCCAGATTAGACACTGCATCTCCTGGGTTGAATGGGCAATTGAGTTCCCATCCTTTGAGCCAAAAGCCAAGTCTCAATCTCACTACATAATTAAAAAACTCCCAATCAGTTTCAACTTTATCAAAAACCAATTTGTTTCTTTGATCCCGTAAAGACCACATCACCACAAAAAACAGAGAAATCCAGAGCTTTCTTTGAAAAGTTGTATGGCAACAAAAAAAAACTGCATTTCAATGCATGAGACGTACAACGGTACAAGTATCTCAAACTGATTTGGTTTGCTCTCAAGTCATAACCTTGCAAGCATTTGGGTTACTCTGAACATTTATGATCTCATTTTATTAGCTGTCTATGACTTCTCAAGCAATTTTTTTCTTGGCTTAATTACACTTTTACTCCCCTGCTTTAGATCATGTGTGATTTTGGTCTCTATTGTTTTTTTAGTACATTTGGTCCTCCAGTTTTCGAAAGTTGTAAAATTAGTCCCTCTGTCCAATTTCCATCATTTTATATCCTACGTGGCAGGCATGGTGCCACATGACAAGTCCACATGGATTTATTATATTAAATAATTATTATATTTTAAATCATAAAAATAAGAATAAAAGAGTCTTAACTCATAAGTCATCTTCATCCTCACTAATTTCTCCTCCTTCATGACACGATAGGATAGTCCATCCATAAACATGAAATTACCATTTGCATCTAAAGCACTGGTACCAACGTTACTGATGCCACTCCTACACGAGTCAATATGCTTTATTTCAATCCCTAGCAACCCCACCCTGCAATTTACATTCATCAATTATTATATTCTGGAATTCCTTTCTCTAACTAAGTTGATATCCTTTCTCTACATGAATCGATATGCTTACTTTCAATCCCTGACAATCCTACCCTGCAATTTCTTTCTTAATCTTAATTCTTAATGGTGTTGTAGCAAATGTTTTTCAACAAGATCTAAAGACAAAAATCATTTTCACAGGATTATGTTGCGAACTGCCATCCCACCAGGCCACCACCGTGCTATTATTCCTCTCCGATGACGTCTCCAGCTCCATCCCAACCATCTTCTTCTCACCCATGCGAGTATTTCTCCACGGTGCTCCCTCCCAGGTCCTCTGCCCAAATCATCTCTCTCTCTCGTCCCAATAACCACTGTGACCGTCGTACTCTATTTGCAACACACTAGCATCGTCGGACTTCTGCGTGCCGATGGCTAACAGTTCTTCATCTCCGTGCATATGTCGCTCTCTTCCACCCTCTATCTTTGCCGTCACATATAGTTGTTACATTCCTCTTATGTTTGGGAGCCGCTCCGCCGTGCCATTCCGATCCATCACCGCGGCCTGGTCTCCCAACCACCCAGCCAATGGTGGGTTGAGTTTTTGTAGCGAGAAAGCAAAAGGAATTGCAGACTAACCCTAACCACTAAAAAGGAGAGAAACCACGGTGAAAGAAGATGACATAGACCATTTTTTTATTTCATAATTTAAAATATAATAATTATTTAATATAGTAAACCCAGGTGGACCTGCCATGTGGCACTATATCTACCATATTGGACACAAATTGATGGAAATTGGACAGAGGGGCTAATTTTGCAACTTTCAAAAAATTGAGGGACCAAATGTGCTGGAAAAAACAATAGGGACCAAAATCGCACATGAGCTAAAGTAGGGAGACTAAAAGTGCAATTAAGTCTTTTTTTCTTTTTATTTTGTGTGTCTTCAAAGACGCTTTCTTTTTAAGTTTTAACTAAGAGTTTAATTGCTGTACACTGTCAGTGTAAAGTTTTTTACACTGTCAACCAATCAGAAATCATGGTTTGAATGACTTTTAAGGTGGTTAGGTAAGAGTCAAATATTTTTAATGATTTATCAATTTCTCAGTGGTTGACAGTGTAAATCTTTACACTGTCAGTGAATATCAATTAAATCCTTTTAATTAATAGCTACTAAGATCTATTTTTTTCGTCGTTTATTTTGCTACTAAAAAAGTAATCGGCTCTATGGATCAGTGTTATTAAAACCGGACAGGACAGGACCGGCCAGTCGGACCGGTTCGGTCGGAAACCGGACCCATAGCCGGTCCGCTCAATACGTCAGACCGAATGAGACTTCGAACCGCTGCAAACTCGACTGACTCGGCGGCGCGTAGGTCAAGCAGCATGTCCACCTATGTCTCACGTGCCTGCATCATTCTGTTTTTTGTTGTTGTTAAATTGAAATGCATTGCAAAAATTGCAACCTTAGGGACCAAAATCGCACATGAGCTAAAGCAGAGAGACTAAAAGTGCAATTAAGTCTTTTTTCTTTTTATTTTGTGTGTCTTCAAAGACGCTTTCTTTTTAAGTTTTAACTAAGAGTTTAATTGTTGTACACTGTCAGTGTAAAGTTTTTTACACTGTCAACCAATTAGAAATCATGGTTTGAATGACTTTTAAGGTGATTAGGATAAAAGTCAAAGATTTTTATTGATTTATAAATTTCTCATTGGTTGACGGTGTAAAAAATCTTTACGCTGTCAATGAATATTAATTAAATCCTTTTAATTAATAGCTACTAAGATCTTTTTTTTTTTTTTGTCGTTTATTTTGCTACTAAAAAAGTAATTGGCTCTATGGATCAGTGTTATAAAAATCGGACAGGACAGGACCGGCCGGTCGGACCGGTTCGGTCGAAAACCGGACCCATAGCCGGTCCGGTCAATACATCAGACCAGATGAGACTTCGAACCGGTGCAAACTCGTCTGACTCGGCGGCGTGCAGGCCAAGGCAGCATGTCCACCCATGTCTCACGTGCCTGCATCATTCTGCTTCTTGTTGGTGTTAAATTGAAATGCATTGCAAAAACTGCAAACTTAGGGAATCGTACACAGCTCCTGATACGTAGATGCTAATTAACTCAACCACTAGACCACATCTCTAATTTGTCATTTGATTGACAAATATATTATATATACATATTATTCATATTAAATTTACAAATTCAATATATACCGGTTCATCATAATATTGAATTGTTTTTTAGTTAAAGATGTCTTCTACTAAATCTGAACTATAATCTGAACATGTTAAATTATATTGGCCTATACATGAATATTTTTTTAAAAAAATTAATGTATATCCAATCAACTCATGCCAAATACTATATATATATATATATATATATATATATATATATATATATATAATTCAATCATAATGGTTTATATATTTAATGTATACTGGTTCATCCAGTGACCTTGATTGATATTTGTTTAATTAGATACTTTTTTATGGTAATGGTTTTGAATTTGGAGTATGGACATGTTGAATTATGTTGTCATATATATGAAAATTTTAGAATATTTTAATGTATACCGGTTCAAACCGAGTCAACCAGTGATCCCCGGTTGAACCAGTGACCCATTAACCCAGTGCTCTGACCGAGTCGCTCACCGATTCGGTTTTAATAACATTGCTATGGATTCGTATCTAACAATTTTGAATCTACTCAGTAAATTAACAAAAAGGACCTCTACTTAATTTTTGTTTGGATCATGCTAACGAGTGTCCTTATGACACTCTTTAAGGAATCAAAGAATATAAGTTTTTATTGGAAAACTAAGTATTTTACCTTTTCAAATATTAAATATCAATTCCCCCGTGAAACATTTCTTTTCTTTAGCATTCTCCTTTTTCTTATATCGTTCGCTAGCAAAAATCATTTTCCTCCCTTGGAAATTATATTAGGCTTAATTGCACTTTTGGTCCCTCTAGTTTAACAAATGTGCAATTTTTGTCCTCCTAGTTTCAATTGCTCAAATCAAGTCCCCATACTTTCAAAATTAAACAAATGTGGTCCTCCCACTAAACTTCCATTCAATTCTTAACAGTGTTAGCTGAGGTGGCATAAGCATTATTTTTATTTTAATTAATTGATCATTAATTTAAATAGCTGAAAAAAAATTAAAAAAAACCCTCAAAACGCAGCATAATTTGAATAGACAAAACGCAAAATGGCACTCCAAGGAGTTATAAACCAAATTGCATAGAAAAACAAACGGTTCAAATGAGGGAGAAGAAGCAGACATCTTCAACGCCCCAAACATAACAACACCTCCATAGCCAACCATGAAGAACCTTCACCTACCATGAACAACCTTCACCACCATTTAACAAAAAGAAAAAAACTTCTCTTCACCAAATCCCCCCTCCTTCATAAATTACACCTACTCTCATCAACCAAGAACTCATACCCAACGTAGCCACCACCAACAAGCCAAACACCATATTCACCACCCAAGCAATTAAATCAAAGTCCAAATAAAAATAATAAAAGAGAATAGAAGGAAAAGGGGAGGAGGGGAGCGACCCACACAGATTCGCCATCGTGTTAGCTCTTCCACCTTGGCCCTGATCCGACGGGATAAGGCCGTCCTTCCTCGTCGTGGCCATTGCGAGATCCACACGCAAATCCGCTCTTCCTCCTCAAACCGCAGATCTGCAAACGACCCACCTCAGTTCAGCTCCTCCTATGACAGTCGCGAACGCCACATCAACCTCCCTGAACCGTGACCTCCACAGCGCCGCACGCCGCCCTCGCCTGGTCACCGTCGTTCCCATCACCTTACAGTCCAGGCGCTCCGGCCTCCATACAACCAGCACCACCTCACTCCGTCGAATGTTGTGTGCTGCCTATCAGGAATATAGTTAAGTTATTTAAAATTGGTTATTTGGACAGCTGTAAAACAGTTGTAATCAGTCAGTTATTCAGTTATTTTTGTGATGCTGATTAGTTTGTACTTGAGCTATTTTAAAAGGCTCACTTGTATTCATCATCAATTCAATGAATTCATTTCACTGATTCCAAATCTTAATATGGTATCAGTTGTCATTTTCTTCCGCAATCTCTGATCATTCTTCCTTCTTTTTTTCCATTTCTTTCGTTCTCCCTCTCTTTCCTTCATGTTCTTCCTGATTTCTTGCTTCTCCCATGGCTGCCATAGATGATGCCAATCATTTCTTTCTTCATCCATTAGATCATCCGGGTATTACTTTGGTTTCACACTTTCTGGCCAGTGAAGAAAATTATTGTTCTTAGCGCAAAGCCATTTCCCTGGATCTCATTGGCAAGAACAAAATTGGATTCGTAGATGGCTCCATTGTTGAGCCTCCTCATGATGATCCTACCTATCTTCTTTGGCGCAGAAACAACAATATAGTTGCTTCTTGGCTCTTGAATGCAATGACTAAGGAAACACAATTTGATGTTCTTCACTGTACAACCGCTGATGCGATTTGGCATGATTTGAAAGAGAGGTTTGAGCAACCTAATGGTCCTCGCATATTCTAGCTAAAACATGCTTTGATGGCTCTGCAACAAGATTCCATGTCAGTAGGTAACTACTACACTAAGATTCGATCTCTCTGGGAATCTTTGCAAGATCACAAACCTGCACATACCTGTGATTGTGGTGGGATAGCTCCTTGGGTAGAATACTGCCAACTTGAGTATGTCGTGCATTTTCTAATGGGATTGAATGAGTCCCTTTCCTCAATTCATGGACAAATTTTGTCAATGGATCCAATTCCTCTGATTACCAAAGTATTCTCTCTTGTTGTCCAAGATAAGAAGCAGAAGGAAATTTGAGCTTCCATAGCAAGCAATGACAGTGCTCATGCTTTTGCTGTCAAGAATTCCAATGATGATAAGGGCAAAGGTGTCAAGAAAGATAGGCCCCTTTGTGCACACCGTGGTTTGTTAGGGCATTCCAAGGACAAGTGTTACAAGCTTCATGGTTATCCACCAAACTACAAGAAATATAGGCCTCCTCGGTCCACATGTGAATCAAGTTTTTGTGGATGAGTCTTCATCTCCTTTTCAACTTTCTGCTCAACAATACAGTCAGTTGATGAGTCTTTTACAGCCTCAGGCTTCCAGTTCTGCCAATCCTGCCAATGACTCTTATGGTATTGTTCTTTCTGTCAATCCATCTCAATCTATTTTTTCAAATGAATCTTGGATAGTTGATTCAGGTGCTAGTGCACATATAGCTTGTTCTTTTACAATTCTTTACTTCTTATAAGCTAGTTAACAATAAGTCAGTTACCTTGCCTAATACGACTACTATCCCTGTAAATGCTATGGGCACTGTTACCTTGGCCCGAGATCTAGTGTTGCATAATGTTCTTTACATTCCACACTTTACATTCAATTTTGTTATCTGTTAGTGCATTGCTAACTGATAATTCTTTATCTGTTATCTTTTTCAAAACTCATTTCTTGATTCAGGAGGTGCACAACTCCAAGAAGATTGGCAGGGGTGATCTCCTTGAAGGCTTATATGTGCTGACCTCCAAAGACATTTTTTTCTAATTCTTGTTTTACACAATGTAACACTAGTTGTATTCCTTTACATAGAACAACATTACATTCTGTTGTTACACAAGTTAGTCATTCTGCTTGTAATAATGCCAATGTATGGCACTCTAGGTTTGGACATACTTCTGATAAAGTGTTGAAGATATTGAGTAATAAAATTCCTTTTACTATATATCTTCTAAATTTAGTTCTTCTTTATGCCAAATATGTCATCTTGCTAAGTTTAGAAGATTATCTTTCCCATCACATAATCCCTTGACTGATTCAGTTTTTGCCTTATTGCATTGTCACATTTGGGGACCCTATGGCCACTCAACCTATAATGGGAAGAGGTATTTCTTGACTTTGGTGGATGACTGTTCTTGGTACACTTGGATTTATTTGCTCAAAAACAAATCAGAGGCCTCTGCTGCCATCATAAAATTCTTCAGCTTTGTCAAGACACAATTTGGTGTTACCATCAGATGCATAAGGTCTGACAATGCAAAAGAGCTAGCCTTGACTGAATTCTTGCAAAATGAAGGTGCCTTGCATCAGTTCTCATGTGTTGAGTGCCCTGAACAAAATTCTGTAGTTGAGAGAAAGCATCAATACTTGCTAAATGTTGCCCGAGCTCTCCTTTTTTAGTCTAAAGTTCCAATCACTTTTTGGGGAGACTGTGTTGCCACAGCTGCTTATCTGATCAACAGATTACCTTCTCCTGTTTTGAGCAACAAGTCCCCAAATGAAGTTCTTCATAATGGTAGAGAACCTGAATATGCATCCTTGAGAACTTTTGGTTGCTTGGCATTTGCTGCTACACTGCCTTCAACCATAAATAAGTTCACTCCAAGTGCTAAACTTGCTGTCTTTGTTGGATATCCACAAGGCTACAAGGGTTATAGATTGTATGAAATGCAAACCAAGAAGTTTTTTCATCTATAGAGATGTTACTTTTCATGAAACTACCTTTCCTTTTCACACATTGCAAACTGTTGTCACACCTTCAGAGCCTTTTGCAGACACTATGGTTCCAATACCACTTCCTGATACTGAGCAACTTATACCAATCATAGAACCACAAATTCAGATTGATCAACCTGACCAACCCTCACCTGATCAACCTGATCAGACTCCACCTGCTCAACCTGACCATCGTGATCATCCGATCAACCACAACCTGATCAGGCTCCACCTCCTCTACCAAACCCTCCAACTAGGAGATCTAGCAGGACAACTCGTGTTCTTCCTATTTGAATGAGTATGCCCTTGCAACTCAGCCTTACCCCATACATCATTTATGATCTTTTTCTCAATTAAGTTAGCCTTACAAATCCTTCATTAATCAAGTGTATGCAACATAAGAGCCTCAGTTTTTTCATTAGGCAGTGCAATTTTCTGAATGGCGCCAAGCTATGACTGAAGAAATTCAGGCCTTGGAAGCCAACAACACCTGGTCCCTTGTGTCACTTCCATCTGATAAACACTTCATAGGGTGTAGATGGGTTTACAAAGTTTGATGGTTCTGTGGACATATTTAAGGCTTGATTGGTAGCAAAAGGCTACACTCAACAAGCTGGGATAGATTTCTCAGACACCTTTTCTCCTGTTGCCAAACTCACCTCGGTCAGAGTGTTGTCGACAGTTACAGCTGCTAAGAATTGGCATCTATTGCAATTAGATGTCAATAATGCATTTCTTAATGGTGACCTCTTTGAAGATGTGTATATGGAGTTGCCAAAAGGATATAAAGCACCCAATTCTAATATGGTTTGCAAATTGAACAAGTCTTTATATGGCCTTAGACAAGCACACTAGTGCAAAATATGTAAAAAAACGGGTAAGGGTAACGTCATTTAAATAAAAAGTAGACGTTAAAAAGGAGGTGGTGACAGAACCGTAAATATTAAGGTCATTTAAATCACATTTTAGGTCAGTTGTTAAAAGAACTGACGTAAAAAGTAATGAGATTCACTTTTAACGTTAGTTATTTTAACAACTGATGTTAAAGGTGATTTAAATAAAAAAAAATTGAGTGAGCACAAAGCTACACCCGCGTTTCTTCATCACTTTCATACTATGCTCTGTTCATAATGTATACCCGCGCCCTTCTCTGCCCTAACCCTTTCATTCCTCTCCTCACCACCGCGAACTCCTCTCTTCACCACCACTAGGTACCTTTCTCTCTATCTTTATCTCTCTCTCTCTCTCTCAACTTCACACTCTTTCTTGCGAGCTCTAACTCTCTCTCTCAGTCTCCCTCACTCTTAGCAACCACATCAAACACCGTGACCGCGACCGAGTTCTTCTTCACCACCACCGCTGCGATTTCTTCTCCGCCACCACCGCGACAGTATTCTCTGGTGAGTCATCTTCTTCCTACTCTTCTCTCCTCTCTTCTCTCTTCTCTCTTATCTTCTATCTCATTTAAGGGTACTTTTCTTTCTCACTTAAGGTTCTCCTTCACTCTCCTTCACCACTGAGCCCTAACAGAATCCACTCTCTTTCACCACTAAGCCCTAATAGAAGCGGTTGTATTCTCTGGTAATGCCATAACTTTGTGACCTGTGTGAAAATATATCAGAGTCTTTGTCTCTGTTTCTGCTTTCTGATAAATGATTTGTAAATAGCAATGTTGAAATAGTGGTGTCGTATAAGTTGTGTTATTGTGTTTATCTCTGTTATATGTATAGAGGGTATTTTGTTGATAACTGGTATTTGATGGAGTTTGATAATGGTGGTAGGTAATTTTGATTTGTTAAGGTTCATAAAACCATTATGATTAAATAGACACACATATTTGATGTTTCTGTGAGTATATGTGATAAGCCATAGCTTATCTCTAACATAGGTTATGTAAGCATAAAGGTTGGTTAAGTATTGAAAAATAAGCATGATTTGTCATTTTCTAAGTTCATTTTTTAAGTTCAAAAATATATGCAAAAAGTTCACTAAAGAGAGGGATAGGAACCTCAAAAAGCATGCATAATGGTAGTGATGAAAATCAAGATTCAACTCTTGATATTCCTGAGACTCTTTCTTTTTCAACAAACATGCCTACTATAATTGAGGAAACATAGGTGGACGATGTACATGCCACTTGTGATGATCATTACGAAGGGATATTGATATAGGTAATTTAAACTTGATTATAGTGTGAGTTTTGTTCTTTTAAGGCAAACGACTTATTTATCCATGTTAGTTTTGATTTATTTTTATTTATCCATCTGTATTTATCTTTATCTTTAGTTATCCATGTTAAAAAAACATATTTTAATATTTACCGTTTCTGAACAAGCATACACATGGATCACTCGGGCCCGCGTGCACGGGAGGACACTATGGGGCCTACGCAGGACACTATGGGGTCTACGCCTGATGATACTATAAGTTTACATGTTATATACTATCTTTATTCTTTATTTATAATGTAGGTTTAAGTTCTTTATATATTCTTTATTTATCCTTGTTATATATAACCTCTAATTTAACATTTTTTTGTCCAAACGGACATCACAGTCTTTGAGGAAATGGGGTAGAGGAGCCACATCATTGAAGAAGTTAGAGAAGGCTAGGCAAAGTGGTCAGCCTCTTGAGGTGTCCTTTTATGCTAAACTAAAGCACCAGGGCCCCCGTGCTAGAGAATTTTAATCGTGGGTGATTCTACAAACCAAGCAGCACGTTAGCATCCTATACAACCATTGGGATGATGTTCCTCAGAACGTTAAGGATCATATTTGGGAGGCTGTCACAGTATTTTACTTTTAAATTCTTTTGATGTACATTATTAAATAATTATTTGAGTTCTAATTCATCCTATTTGTTATGTATTTAATGTGTAGATAGCTTGGATCGTGCCGAATGACAAGCATCATCGGGTGAAATGGCTCTCATTAGGGGCAAGGCGCTGGAGTGGGTTCAAGCATGATCTTACTAGGCACTATGTATCTGGGAAGAAGCAGCTTGATAAGATGTTCTTGGATTACCCCTAGATTGATAGGGAGACGTGGGATAAATTTGTTAGGATTCGACATGGGGACGAATTTCAGGTTAGTTGATGAAGTTAATTTATTTATGCTTCTTAGAGATCATTTAAGTAAAGAAATTAAATGTATTTAACTCTATTAATTATGTGTTTCTGTTTAAACAGGCTAAGGTGGAGAGGGGTAGGCAGAATCAAGCTAAGAACGTCCACACCCACACCTTATCTCAGGTTGGGTACGCCACTAGGATCGACGAGATGATGGCGGAGAGGCTGAGGGTGAAGCAGGAGGAGCTGGCTGCGAGGATAACACGTGGAGAGGTGCCTGAGGGAACACCAGTTAGTCCTCCATCAGACATCCCGTGCGAGGATGTCTGGTTAGCCGACCGGATGACAAAGAAAGGCTATTTTAAAGCTGAAGCCACTCACGATGTGGTAGATAAGATTATAAGTAACTAACTATATACATTTGTAGTTGATATTTGTACATGGTTGATATTTTTAAGGAACACCTTTCTCTTACATGTTTTTTCAATTCTTCATTGTAGATGGAGCTTAAGGAAAAATGCTCACAGGGCTCATTCGTCCCTTTTGGACGCCGGGGCATATTGCTCACTACTCTAGGCAAGGACGACCATCCTGGTCAGGTGATCGGTGTTTCAGAGACGGTGGGCATCAAAGAATATTATGGCAAGTCTACTTCACGAAGGCGGGTCGTCGATGAGGATGCACTTACAGAAACCATTACACAAAATCTCCTTTCCGACCTGTCCGTTACAAACCAGCTGATGAGCCGCTTCTTATCCAACCTAGATTTCAAGCAGGCACTTGTTAGGGAGCTTGCCTCCGTGGGTTCCCAGGACACCGCGAGAGCTGCCAACCCTTCACATCTAAGTACAAAAGAGAGCTATAATAGGACACATGTGGAGGTGGATGAGTTGGCAGAGAGGGAGTAGAAGTTGGAGGTCCGACGCCGTGAGATTGAGTGTGAAGCGAAACGGCGGGAGTTTGAGCTAGCGCAGCGGGAGCTCGAGTTGGCACGAAAGGTATATATTCATTATTAATGTCAAAATTTGTCAATTAATTACATATGTTTTTTTTTAATTATCAACAACTTATGTACCTGATTTATTTAATATTGAAGGCAAAGGCGGGTAAGATGTCTCTCATGACTCGGTTGTTCTCGATTGGCGAGGATTATGCGCCCGTGCTTTTTCAATGAGAGTTGGAGCATGATGGTTGGCTGGCACGCCCACTTCATGAGCATGAGCTTGGATTTGTATTCAGTGATGACAATATTGGGTATCTTCGCAATGAAGGCCGGCAACTATCCACTGCGATTGTGAGTCTTTGGTCGACGTAAGTATGCTTTATAATTTTATAATTAATTCAATTTATATATTTTATTTGAATTTTATGATTTACTGTATTCATGTCGTAGGTATCTCCATTGACTTCAACTCGAGAGGGGTGATAACCTATTCGACTTCTTAGAGCCCTACTCCCTTCAGCCTGAATTCTTTAACAATCACAACGAAGTCACAGCGTACTTAACGAGATTACTGGGAGGTGATGATCGCAAGGAGATATATCTGGAACCGTACATAATGAACAGGCATTGGCAGTTGCTCGTAATTCATCCTGCCAGGTATACTGTCATCTTCCTATGCTCTCTCCACAATAACCCGCCACGGGATGTGGTGGAACCTATCAATAGGTTGGTAATTAATCTTCTATTTAATTTAAGTTTTAACATTTACTTTAATTTTATGTGACACAAATTGGTTAATTGACATGAATATTCTGTTTATGATAGTGCACTGAAGACTTGTAGTTTGAGCTGTGCCAACGGGAGGAGTAAGACTCTTAAGTCTAAAGGAAATCCTGATTGGATTATCCTCAAGGTTGATAGTTTGTTAAATAGTATATAATATTAGGATTACTAATTACTAATTACTATTTCCAAATATATATGCTTATTTAACTGACAATAAATTTCATTACTTTTGTAGTCTCGCTTTCATAATGACGTTTGGTCGTGTGGATATTATGTGATGCAACATATGCTGAACATAGCCTCCGCATCTATTACGGAAGGATGGAAGAAGGTAATAGTACTTAATTAAACAACTTATTGAATTATATATTATAGTTTTCATTTTCATTGCGTTAATTAATATTACCGTGATTTATTTGAACGTGTGCAGGCTTTTAACAGCAACCAATCTCCTCTTGACAAAAAAGAGCTCAAAGACTTGAGGACTCGGTTTGCAGAATTTTTTTTCAAGTATGCTAAAGAGAAAGGATTGCCCTCAAGTATACCTCAGGAGTATATAGAAGATGTGTAGTTAGTAATTAGTATAGAAACTTATCTGTATGTGTGTAGTAATAAGTATGTTTTTTTATCCCCCCATTTGTTCCATTGTATATATATATATATATGTATATATATATATATATATATATATATATATATATATATATATATATATACTTTTATTTTATTAATGAAATTTAAGTGAAATATTGGATCATTACTAGATCATTTCTTATGACTAAATCATTTCAATGTAGGGATAGTTGGGGGAAGAGATATATTGTAACAGAATTTTTTTAAAAAAAACAAAACAAAGCCTTTAACATCAGTTGTTTAGTACAACTGACGTTAAAAGTAATTTTTTTAAAAAAATTGGCTTTTAACATCAGTTGTAATAAAAACTGACGTTAAAAGTTAAGCTTTTAACGTCAGTTTAATGAAACAACTGACGTTAAAAGTTATTTTTAAAAAAATAAGTGGCTTTTAATGTCAGTTATGTAATCAACTAACGTTAAAAGTGTACTTTTAACGTCAGCTTTGAACTGATGTAAAAAGTTACACTTTTAACGACTACTCCAATAAAGTCAAGATTATTCAGACGTCCAAAATCAATTTTGACTGACGTAAAAAGCACTTCCTGTACTAGTAGCATCTAGGCAATGGTTTTGTAAATTTTCCAATTCTTTGCTCAAACATGGTTTTGTCCAGTCAAAGAATGATTACTCTTTGTTTACTATTGGCTCAGGATCCTCACTTGTAATTTTACTGGTTTATGTCGATGACATAATTCTTGCTGGTCCTTGCATTAAGCATGTCACTGTAGTGCAGACTTTACTCCAATCCCTTTTCAAGTTAAAGGTTCTTGATGACTTGAAGTATTTCCTTGGTTTGGAAATTGCTAGATCCAACAAAGGTATCTCACTCTCTCAGAGGAAATATGATATTTCTCTGCTAGAGGACACTGGTTATTTGGGGTGTAAACCAGCTTCTCTCCCTATGGATTCCAATCTTAAAATGACAGTCACTGATGGTGACTTGCTTCCGGATCCTTCTATGTACAGAAGACTTGTGGGAAGGCTAATGTACTTGACCATCTCTAGGCCAGACATTAGTTTTTCTGTTCACAAGCTAAGCCAATACATGCAATCCCCTCGAGTTCCTCATTTGCACGCCATCTATCATTTGCTGCAGTATATCAAAGCTGCACCTGGCCAAGGATTGTTCTTCCCTGCCTCCAATTCCTTAAACCTCACTTAATATGTTGATGCAGATTCGGGAAGTTGCTTGAACAGTAGGCGTTCAACTACTGGATTCTGTGTTTTCCTTGGAGATGCCTTGATCTCTTGAAAGTCCAAGAAGCAGCCTACGTTTTCAAAGTCCTCTGTTGAGGCTGAATACCGAGCCCTTTCCTCTGTTGCAAGTGAAGTAGTTTGGTTAACACGCCTATTGAAGCATTTTGATGATCATGTTGACTCCACAATGACTTTTTGTGACAATCAATCTACTATACACTTAGCTTCTAATCCAGATCATCATGAAAGATCCAAGCACATTGATATTGACTATGATTTTATTCGGGAATTGGTGCAGTCCAGTACTGGGGAGTATTAGGAATATAGTTAAGTTACACTAGTGGAAAATATACATTAGACGTTAAAGGTTTACATCAGTTAACCAAAAGATAGACGTTAAAAAGGGGGTGGTGGCAGTTTTGTAAATATCAGACTTCATTAATTCAATTTTAACGTCAGTTGTTTTAATGACTGACGTTAAAAGTGAAGTGACTCACTTTTAACGTCAGTTCAATAAAAAACTGACGTTAACAGTGAACATTTTAACGTCAGTTCGATAAAGAACTGACGTTAAAAGTAAGTCACTTCACTTTTAACGTCGGTCCTTACATCAACAGACGTTAAAGGTTATTTTAATAATTTTTTTTATCTAGTATACGATCCCTTCCGCATTGCCTTCCTCAAAGTTTCAGTTTCACATGAATTGCTTTGATGTTTTGTGTTTCTGTTTTGAAAACTAAAATATATGTGCGAAGTATAAGTTGACTCAATAACCCAAACCGGATCTCATTCATGAAGTGTAATACGATGATACGTCAAGATTGAAAGGGTTTAAAATCCTATAAAAAGTTACATTGAAAGGGTTTAAAATCCTATAAAAAGTTACATTGAAAGGGTTTAAAATCCTAAACATTAAAGCTACATCCCATCAGAGAGTTTTATGAAATATGCCAAAGGGAAAACTATACTCCGAAGACATGTTAAAAATGGGTGGCATGAGAGAGCTCAAGAGAGGCAAAAACAGGTGCACTAGATCTGTTTCAAGCAAAGGCAGTGGTTCCAGAGACTTCCATGACGGCCACTTGCTGCCAAAGCTGAGGTTTTGGAACTGTGACGCTCGAGCACCTGATCTGCCCTCCAGCAGCTGATTCTCCTGAAGGATGATAAGGTGAGCAACTCACATAATGTAGTTTACTCAAACTTATCACCCATGTAATGTAATTTACTCAAACTCAGAAGTTGTTTGACCATTAAGACAAAGACCTTTGAGTCTAGGAATAGGAAGAAAGAGTGATGAATTTAATCTCCACGGCAGAGCCATATTGTGAAGCAGAAAATTAAAAGGATAGAAGGAAGCTATTTATAGGAGCAGTGGATGAAGTTACTAAGCTATTCTGATTTTCTTGAAAACTTACCTATAAACCTAATGCTCATTAAGATGATTGAGTTACAAGGTGCATGGGTAAGTAGCACAGTAGTCAAAGGAATGAATGTTTTTGCAGATATCTATACACTTTTAACGTCAGTTGTTTAAAAAAACTGACGTTAAAAGTGTTTTTAAAATAAAAAATATTTATTGTTAACGTCAGTTTTTTAAAAAACTGACGTTAAAAGTTTGATTTTTACTTCAGTTAAATAAATAGCTGATGTAAATAATCCTATATATTATAAACGTGCAGAATGAATATTGGAAATAATGTAATTAATATACGGGAACTTGACAGTCATAAATAAGTTGATGTTAAAAATGAGGTGGTGGCAGTTTGTAAATATTAAATCACTATTTGCGTCAGTTCTATAAATAACTGACGTAAATAATTATGAAACTCATTTCATTGGTTGTCATGTCCCTGTTGTCCCTCTTAACGCAGATCACTCCATATAGTACTGCAGTTTATTTCTAAACCTTTTTTTATACAAGTTTATTTTTAATTTTTATTAATTAGCTCTTGAATTAGTAAACCTATTCTTGTGCAAATTAAAATAAATAAACACTTAACATAAAACAAGTTATATGTATAATCAAATCGTATGTCATTGAAGCGATTCATAAGTTAAAATTACATGATTAAAACATAAAAAATTTCTGCAACATAGCCCTAAAATATAAAAAAGTTTCTGCATCAACATCATTTTCTTCTCAGTCCTGTCATCAGAAACTCCAATGGATGCATCACCTCCCTCACTTGAATTCCATGATGCAAAGTAAATCCTCAGTCACTAGCAGCGAAAACAAAGTGAAACGGATCTTTGCATCTTTCTTCTTTCGTGGAATTCCTTGATGCATCATCTTGAATCCACAATCACTTGCTTCCAAAGCAAAGTGAAAGGGATGACGGGGATGAAATAAAGTGAGAGAATCACATTAAGTGATTCACCCAACCTTAATATCCATGTAATGTGATTTACTCAAACTCAGAAGTTGTTTGACCATTAAGACAAAGACCTTTGAGTCTAGGAATAGGAAGAAAGAGTGATGAAGTTAATCTCCACAGCAGAGCCATATTGTGAAGCAGAAAATTAATTAAAAGGATGGAAGGAAGCTATTTATAGGAACAGTGGATGAAGTTACTAAGCTATTCTGATTTTCTTGAAAACTTATCTATAAACTTAATGCTCATTAAGAGGATTAGGTACAAGGTGAATGGGTAAGTAGCACAGTAGTCAAAGGAATGAATGTTTTTGCAGAAACTAATAAACTTTTAACGTCCGTTGTGTAATACAACTGACGTAAGAAGTTGTGAGTGTTTTTAACGTCAGTTTCTTAATACAACTGACGTTAAATATATGACCTTTAACGTCAGTTTTTACTAACAACTGATGTAATAAGTGTGAGAGTTTTTAACGTCAGTTTCTTAAGACAACTGACGTTAAATATATGATCTTTAACGTCAGGTTTTACTAAAAACTGACGTAAAATGTTGTTTTATTTTAATTATAACGTTTACCCCCGCGCGCCTTCTCCACTTCTCTGTACGTGTCTTTTCTCTTTTCATCACGCTCAACCCTCACTCTCGCTCTCATTGTGCTCTAATAGCGAGCTCATCTCCACCGCAACCACCGCGAGGGCTTCTTCGCCACCACCGTGAGGTACACTCTTAACCCCTAACTCTGTCTTTCCCACTCATTCTTTGCAATAACTTGACATCTCTCTTTCCCCTTCCCGCGCACTAACTCTCCTTGTCCCTCTACTCTCAGTAACCACATCGAACGTTGGCCACCACTCGAGCTTCCTCCCCACCACCACGCGAGCGCCTATTTCTGGTGAGTCTTTAATTAGGGCACATTTTTTTATTTTTGGTTTTGAGTGCATGCATGTTGCTCTGCTGGTTGAAACTGTAGTCTCAGTAGTTGAAACTTGAAACTGTGAGTTTGAGTTGTTTGGAATGTCTCTATTTTTGGTTTTGAGTGTATGTTGAAACTGTAGTCTCAGTAGTTGTAACTTTAAACCGTGAGTTTGAGTTGTTTGGAATGTCTCTATTTTTGGTTTTGAGTGCATGTAGCTCTGCTGGTTGATCTGTCACGGCCGTGATGCTCATCACGGCTAGGCCGTGATCAGTTCTGCCTATGAGGGTATGGTTCAGTTGGCACGTTACGGCCGTGATGGACATCACGGCCAGGCCGTGACCAGTGCTTGGCAATCTTTAAAAACTATAGTTTTCAATCTCCCGTATTGTCCTTATATTGGATATATAGATGTTTTGTATATCTACAGGACCTATCTAGTTATTTTTATTTATACTTCTGTATTTATTTTGAGTTATAACCTATGTTAATACATATATATTGTTTCTGAACAGGCATACATATGGATCAGTCGTATAGCCCACATCCACGGGAGGACACTGTGGGGGTTTCGCAGGACCCGATCACGCCTACGCCTGATTCTAGTGTAAGTTTACATGTTATATACTATCTTTAGTCCTTCTTTTTAATGTAAGTTTATAATGTTACAACCCTCTATTTTATCATTTTTTTTGTCCATACAGACATCACAGGCTCATAGGAAACGGGGTAGAGGAGCCACCTCGTTTAAGAAACTAGAGAAGGACAGGCAGAGCGGACAGAAGGTTGAGGTGTCCTTCGATGCTAATCTAAATGCCCAGGGACCCCGTGCTAAAGAATTTAATAAGTGGGTGTTGATAAGCCTTCGGCTTATCTAGTTTTATGACTAGATGAACTAGGGTTTATGTGCCAATTAGTCGAGTTCACTCTCGTTTTCGCCCAAATTTGCCTTGTTTTGTTCCTAAGTTGGACTTTGACTCGTTTTGCGTCTTTTGTGTAGTTTTTAGCTTATTTTGGATAGAATTATGCTTTTGGTTGCTTTTGGTGTTTTCAGGTCAATAGGTGAAGCTCCGGGAGTCAAGGAAAGTCAAAAAGCAGTGGAAATTGCAAGTCTGGAGACACTCGCCTCGCGAGTGGATGCTCGCCCCGCGAGCCTGAAGGTCAACAAAGCAGCAAAAGTCATCACTTCTGGCTCGCCCCGCGAAACATGAAGACCTGGAAGTCAGAGACAATCACGGCCTAGCCGTGATGAAGGTCACAGCCTAGAATTGAAGTCTCGCCCCGCGAGAGGTGTCTCGCCTCGCGAGATCCTGAAGACCCTGGAAGACAGAGACCATCACGGCCTAGCCGTGATGAATATCACGGCTGTGACAGATTAGGGTTTGGAGACTCGCCTCGCCAATCACAATTCGCCACGCGATCATTCAAACTCAGGATGGAGCCAAAACTGCAATTCGCCTCGTGAATAGACGCTCGCCCCGCGAAATCCAAATTTGAAAGCGCGCCAATACTAAAATTCGCCTCGCGAAGGAGTGCTCGCCCCGCGAGCGAGCAAGATTCAGAATCCTTATTTAAAGGTTGTTGCAGATCAGATTGGGAGAGGCCGGAGAGGTTTTGGAGGGCCGCGAATCCTAGTTGTTTTCCACTGTTTAGAGTAGCGTTTAGGGTAGTTTCTTGTCTCTTAGGAGCTGCGTCTCCCTTTTCTTTTTATTTTATCATGGTGGTTATGTCGGATTGCTTGTCTATGAGCATGAGGAACTAATCCCCTCGTCCGAGGGAGCAATGAAGCCGCCCATGGCGGTGTAGATTCAATGTGATGTATGTCTTTCTCTCATTTTCTCAATTAATGTTTTCCAATTCTGATTTGATTGCGTTCATCATATGTATTGCGTGATTGACTTGTTAACGTTGATGAGGCTTAGTCAGCGATTCGCGTTTAGAACTTGAATTGGGATCACTAATCGAATATTGCACGAGAGTGAGTAGGAGATTAGTGCAACCTTGTAGGGAACAAGAATTAATCAAATTCGAGATTAGGATTATGAGACCTAGCAAATAATTAATCCAATCGTCGAATACGTCCTAATGAGCACGAGAGTGGATTTAGGAGAATTTGGGGGTCCCGGTTGACATTGTAATTGAACTTAGGGAGGAATTCATTATCACTTGGGAATGCATATTGGGTAGGTGGATTTGTGACCTTGGACATTTTAATTTCTGATTTTTAGTTAATTAGTTTATTAGATTCGTTAATTGAATTTCGATCCTATTCTCTCTTCTCTCACTCAACCACCTTCTGTAACTTGACCAAACGTATCGGATTTCCCGCGGATTAGTCGAATTGGTAGCCCAATCCCTGAGTTCGACCTCGGTAATTACTTACCGTGTTTATTTTATTACTTGTGACGACCCGGTACACTTGTCGGCGTCACAACAGGTGTTTCTACAAGCGAAGCAGCACGTAAGCATCAACTACAACCACTGGAATGATGATGAGCCTCGGGTTGATTGGTTTTATAACTAATAAAAACCTTGGCTTTGTGCTAATTTTATATCATTTTCGCCCAAATTAGACTTGATTGTCTCTAAGCAGCATTTTGAGTCTATAAAGTATTTTTAGGTTAATTTAGCTAATTTAGAGTCGAATAAAGTACTTACTGTTATTTCTTGTTTTCAGGTAATAAAAAGAAATAATTCTGGAGTCTTTCGCCCCGCGAGAAGGATGTTCACCTCGCGAACCAGAAGGTGACTGTTCCAGAATTTTCCAACCATTCTGTCTCGCCCCGCGAACACTTTACTCGCCTCGCGAGTAATCCTAGCCTGGAAGTCAGAAAGCATCACGGTTTACCCGTGTGAAAGGTCACGAGCGTTACAGTTTGGAATCTGAAGAGGCTCGCCTCGCGAATGATATGCTCGCCTCCTGAGAAGATCAAAAGTTGCAGACTGTTCGCATTATTTGCCTCGCGAATTTGTGCTCGCCTCGCGAGTCCGCGTAGTCCAGAAGTTGTATATAAGTCAGTTTTAGACAGAACTGAATGGTTGGCTGGGGTGGTGGCTAGCTAGTTTTAGTTAGTCAGTAGTTGTAGTTCAGTAGTTTATTTCTTTTCTCTTGTGTTTATTTTTGTAATGGAGAACTAGTCTCCTTGGTTAATCTACTGGGATTGGTTTCCATTACCACACTTGAGGTTGTGTATTTCCTGTTTTCATTTGCTTTTCTCTTTTCAATGCCATGCTATACATTTCTGTTTGTTATTTCAGGAGTGTATAGTGTTGTGTTGATTCATTTCGGTGATGTTATGTTTCTATAATTAATCGCGTTTGTTATTTCGCGTGTGTTCGTTCATGTTCGTTTGTTCATGAGGGCTTAACCCCGTTTGTTATTTCGGGAATAGGAACATATATCCGTAGTAGTAATTGCGTTGTTAATTGTTGCTACAACCGGGAGGGGATTAGAATCTGCTTAGGGCTTGGATTTATATGAACCAATGATAGTGGGAAACTGATAAGCCTCTGGCTTATCTAGTTTTATGACTAGATGAACTAGGGTTTATGTGCCAATCAGTCGAGTTCACTCTCGTTTTCGCCCAAATTTGCCATGTTTTGTTCCTAAGGTGGACTTTGACTCGTTTTGCATCTTTTGTGTAGTTTTTAGCTTATTTTGGATAGAATTATGCTTTTGGTTGCTTTTGGTGTTTTCAGGTCAATAAGTGAAGCTCCGGGAGTCAAAGGAAGTCAAGAAGCAGTGGAAAAAAGCACTTCTGGAGAAGCTCGCCACGCGAGTGTATGCTCGCCTCGCGAGCCTGAACATCAGATAGAGCAGCAAAGAACAAATCATCACTGCCCGCCCCATGAACAGTATGCTCGCCTCGCGAATGATGAAAACCTGGAAGTCAGAGACCATCACGGCCTAGCCGTGATGAAGGTCACAACCTAGAATTGAATCTCGCCCCGCGAAAGCATCTCGCCACGCGAGAGTCTGAAGACACCGGAAGACAGAAACATTCACGGCCTAGCCGTGATAAAGGTCACGGCTGTGACAGATTGAAGTTGGAAGACTCGCCCCGCGAACACACCCTCGCCTTGCAAAAATCCAAACTTGAATGCGCGCCAAAACTAAAATTCGCGTCGTGAGAGTAAGCTCGCCCCGCGAGCGGGCGAGAAACAGAATCCTTATTTAAAGGCTGTCTCAGATCAGAATTGGGTATCAAGTGGTTAGCCACGGTTGTAGAGCAGCTTTAGGCGAATCCTTGTCTTCTTTGGAGCTGCGTCTCCTTCTTTTCTTCTTTTTGTTTATTATTATGGAGATTATTGCCGATTGTTTGTGCGTCATCACGGGCATGAGGAAATAATCCCCTCGTCCGAGGGATCAATGAAGCCACCCATGGCGGTGTAGTGTTCTTGTGATGTATGTTTTTCTCCCCTTTCTCTTATGAATGTTTTCCAATTCTGTTTTGATTGCGTTGATCACATGTGTTGCGTGATTAACTAGTTAACGTGTTTGAGGCCGAACGGCGAGTCGCGTTTTAGAACTTGAATTGGAATCATTAATTGAATAATGAGCACGACAGTGGATTTATTTGATTAGTGCAACCATATAAGGAACAAGGTTTAATAGAATTCGAGATTAGGATTATGAGACCTAGTAAGTAATTAATCCAATCGTCGAATACGTCCTATTGAGCACGACAGTGGATATAGGAGAATTTGGGGGTCCCGGTTGACATTATAATTGAACTTAGGGAGGAATTCATTATCACTTGGGTACTATACATGATTGGGTAGGTGGATTTGAGACCTTGGATATTTTAATTTCTGAATTTTAAACACCTTAGCTTTATTTGATTTGTTATTCAAATTGCGATATTAATCTCTCTCCCTCAACCACCTTCTGTCACTTAACCAAACGCATCTGATTTCTCGCGAATTGGTAGCCCAATCCCTGAGTTCGACCTCGGTAATTACTTACCGTGTTATTTTTATTACTTGCGACGACCCGGTACACTTGCCGGCGTCCACAACAAGTTTTTGGCGCCGTTGCCGGGGATTGGCACAACCAATTTTCCTAATTTTTAGGAAATTTGATTGATTGGTTAAGTTGATTTTTATTTTTATTTTTCTGTTATTTCTTTATTATTTTGCTCTACTTCTTTGATTCCACTTGGTCTTGCCGTGTTTTTGTATGCGAGGTACCCTTTCACAAGAGGACCTGTTATTTGATTCGGAGATCACCAAGACCGAGAAGCGCTTAAGGAAGGAAGTCAGAGAAAGAAAGAGGCTTGAAGCGATTAATCTTGAGGACATGGCCGAAGAAAATCCTCCTCCTCCTCCTCGTTACAAGCCTCTCTTTGAGTACGATCTACCCAGCTTGGGAGATTGTGACTCTTCTATTGTGAGGGGCAACCTGAATACAGACTCTTTCAGAGTGGAAGCATGTTCACATTCCAGATCCGTGAGAATCAGTTTGATGGGAGTGGCAAACAGGACCCTCATAGACACATCACTCGCTTCCTTGAAGCTTGTGACTTACAGAAGACAAGAGGAGTCTCACAAGATGAGTTTCGCTTGCGGCTTTTCCCTCTCTCTCTTAGGGATGTCGCTCCCGATTGGGTTGACAGCTTGGATAGGAACAACATCAGAACTTGGGAGCAAATGGCACAAAAGTTCCTAACCAAATACTTTCCTCCCCAGAAAGCGGCACAAGCAAGAATAGTCGTTACGTCTTTCAGGCAGACAGAGGATGAAACATATAATGAAGCTTGGGAGAGGTACAATGGCTTATTGAGAAGATGCCCTTCAGCGTTCTTTGACCCAGTCTCCAAAGTTCAGCATTTCTTTAACGGGTTGAGGGGACGCTATCAGATGAACTGTGATGCCGCAGCTGGCGGCTCTTTCTCCTATTTATCGGCTGAGGATGGATGGGCATTGTTAGAGAAGATGTCGTATAATGATTACAACCGTGGTAGGGAAAACTCAAGTGGAGTCAGTGCTGGAACAATGGAAGCCATTCTAGAGCAAGTCAAATCATTGAAGATGCAAGTTGCGGCTTTGTCAGAAAACAAGAAGGCTAATGTGATACACGAGGGAATGCCTCCGGGTTGTGATAATTGTAATGGAGATCATGACACTCGGAACTGTCCATTCAACTTCCCTCAGGAACATGTGGACTCATGCCACAATTTCTATGACACTGTGCCCCAGAATAACTATCAGAGGAACAGACAGAATGACTACAAATCGAAAATCGAAATAGGGGGTATATGAGGAGAGACCATCCGGGTTTCACTTGGAGTAATGCTAGTGGTGGTCTATCCGGGCAGCAACATCCTCAACAGAATTGGCAACAACCTCCACAGGGTCTGAGGCCAAACATTGGAATCCAGCAGTGCAATACCCAGCAGGCTCTTCCAGGGCCTAATCAGTTGCAAATAACAGATGGTGGAAGACAACCGTGGGAGCTGGCTTTTGAGAAGTTGTCAACCTTTACAGGCACAACTTTTGATAAGATGAATGCAGCAATGGAGAAATTGTCAATCGACACAAATACTGCCATTGACAAGTGGACAACGCATACAGGGGCAGCAATTCACAATCTAGAGACACAGATGGCCCAACTCGCAAAGCAACTAAATCAGCGTCTCCCAGGCACTTTCCCAGGTAATACCGAGAACAACCCCAAGGGACAATGCAACGTCATATCTACTAGAAGCGGAAGGGTGTTGGAACCTAACAGGGGTGCAACTAGTTCTCAGGATGACAAGGCCCCGGAACAACCAAATGTTGAAGAAGAGCAACCTGAAAAAGAGAAGTTGGAAAGTGACAAGGAACCGGAGCAAGGGGGAAGGCTGAAGCTTGTGGATGAAGAGTTCCGAAAGAAGAAGTGGGTTGAACCCCAAGACCTCCCACCTTACATGAAGGTACCGTATCCTGAAAGATTGAAGAAGCCTCAACAGGATAAGCAATTTAATAAGTTCCTTGATGTCTTCCGAAAACTTCAAATTAACATTCCATTCGCGGAAGCCTTGGAACAGATGCCATCATATGCCCGGTTTATGAAGGATCTTCTCACCAAGAAACGGAGAATAATGGATGAGGAAACGGTTGCTTTGACCGAGGAGTGTAGTGCCATTCTTCAGAGAAAACTACCTCCAAAGTTGAAGGATCCCGGTTCTTTTTCTATACCATGCACCATTGGGGAGATGACTGTAGGGAAGGCATTGTGTGATCTAGGGGCAAGCATCAACTTGATGCCCCTCTCTATGATGAAGAGGTTGGGAATCAAAGAATTCAAGGATACACGGATGTCGCTCCAACTAGCCGACCGCTCTATAAAATACCCTTATGGGGTGGTCGAAGACTTGTTAGTAAAAGTGGACAAGCTCATATTTTCGGCGGACTTTGTAGTGCTTGATATGGATGAAGATGCCGAGGTCCCTCTCATATTGGGTAGGCCCTTCTTGGCCACTGGGGGTGCCTTGATAGATGTGCGACAAGGGAAACTCACCCTAAGGGTGCAAGATGAGGAGGTAGTCTTCAATCTCTTTGAAACAATGAAGCACCCCGCAGAGAGGACGGAAGTGTATCGTGTGGATATGGTGGATCCAACTGTCAAGGCAAGAGCAACTAGAGAAGCCCATGGTTCTTCACTTGCAAAAGTGTCGGTAAAATCCCATGATGGGGACAGTGAGGAAAAAGACCCTTTGGGGGATGAGGTCTATCTCGAGTGGTTGAAAGACATGGAAGCCTTACAGAGTCTCCCAAGGGAAGAATGTGCAAGGGAAGAGCTCAGTAACAAAGGCATGAAAAAGAATGGTAAAGCACCAAGGTTGAAGGGTGGCACAACCGTGATGGTCAACGCAGACAATGAGTTGATCCCAAAAAGGACCATCACGGAGTGGAGAGTTCGTGCTAATTATAGAAGGATGCTGGACTTAAATGAGCTGTCCGGGAACAGCTTGCGAGCATATGAAAGGGAAAGAGCCTACAGGAAACGGATTGAGGCAGGGCATGGCAAGCAAGATCTACGTCCGGATTAACCCTTAGGGGTGACTTGAGTCAGGCTCGGGACGTTAAACAAGCGCTACTTGGGAGGCAACCCAAGCTAGTAGCCTTTATTTTTAGTTCTGTCATTTTCACATAGTTATAAAAAAAAAGGGGCTTGATTCGCCACGCGAATCCACATTGGCCTCGCGAGACAGAAGCCCTGAATCTCTGGGGTTGCTCACTTTTCTGTCTCGCGTCGCGAGGTCTACTTTCGCCTCGCTATTCTGGGCATCATCATCTGTGGGAATTCCAGATTCGCCTCACGAGATACTACTCGCCTCGCTATTCTGGAAAGTGTTGAAACAGTTTTTCCAGATTCGCCTCGCGAGTGATCTCTCGCCTCGCGAATCTGCACTTAAGGTTTTAAATTGCAGGAGTTCTTCCAGGATGCTATGCAACAGAAAGGAGCCGTGAGACCAATTGGATGAGGAGGCAACCGTAGAAACTTGATCAGGGAGTATCCTCTCCTCTCCTCATTTTTGTTTTTGTTTTTGCTTTTTGTTTTGTTTTTGTTTGTCGCTCTTGAATAATTTGAGAAGATCAAGAGTTGTTGTATGAATGTCGTGTCGGCAAGCTTGTGGGATTTTAATTATATTGAGCATAGATTGATTGCATGAATTATATTGACCATTGATGATTTCTCCCTAGGTTCTGAAAATAGAAAAGTTTATCCCCACTTAAAAATTGAAAACTGAACTTTGAGAATTTTATTGTGATTACTTGATTTATGATAAGTTTGGGGTGAGGGGGGTGCACACACTAGGAATTGTATCTCGGTCAAACAATTTGCAAAATGTCCAGGTGAGGATTTGAGCCTCCAACTTTGTTTTTGATTGTGTGAATCACTATTAAGTTGCACTTTCCCGGATTTGCTTGAATCTCTTCATGGTTTGCATGTTTATATGTTGCATCAAATGATTTAGGCAATTTTCTTTGAATTAACTACTTGGCCATAAATTGAACCAACCTTGATGAATGATCCCTAGTTAGCCACATTGAGCCTTGAAGCCTATTGTTTCTTGATGACCCTGTATTACAAGTTGAAAAATCTGAAAAAACCATGTTAACCCGATCTTAGGATTAGGAGAGCATGGAAGTGAGCAAGAGAAGGGTTGTGAGAAACTAAGTTTGGGGTGGCTACAAGGAGATATGTCATTTTGGGGTGAGAAAAAGAAAAATAAAGGTTGAAACCCAAGGCAATAAAAAAAAAATATATTCAAAATAAATTGCCAAAAGAAAAGGGGCAAATCAAAAGATTAGCAAGGAAAAAGGCTGTAGTCACCCGAGACAAAAAGAAAAATGAAAAAGGAATTTGAGTGGAATATGTGTAAAAAGGTTCATGCTCTCTTAGTTCCTAGGGACTTAAGCCTAGTATCTTCATTATCCTACCCTTAGCCAGACCCCATTACAACCTTTGAAAGACCTATTGATGTTGCATGCATGTTTTCGTGGGAACTATGTTTGAGATGAAAATCAAATTCATGGGAAGTGCTCTTAGAATGTGAAAGTGAGTGAAAAGTTGATAGCCTAGACAAACTTGAGCGAATGAGTGAAATACTACATGCCCTTGTGAGGAAGGCAATTGTTTGAAATAGGTGATCTTCCTTTGTGTGTATCTTTGAGCCTCAACTTAGAGTAATGATGGCATGAATGATAAATTCTCAATTGTTTAAAGTAGATGAATGTGGGGATTACATTAATGTAGGGGGGAGATCATTGGAGAAAAACTGTTTTGATTGCATGAAATTTGTGCGAAATCGATTGATTCCCTTTAGGCTTGCCAAGTCTTGAGTCGTTTTTGAGTTTTAGCTTGCTTGGGGACAAGCAAGGTTTAAGTTTGGGGTGTTTTGATAAGCCTCTGGCTTATCTAGTTTTATGACTAGATGAACTAGGGTTTATGTGCCAATCAGTCGAGTTCACTCTCATTTTCGCCCAAATTTGCCTTGTTTTGTTCCTAAGTTGGACTTTGACTCGTTTTGCGTCTTTTGTGTAGTTTTTAGCTTATTTTGGATAGAATTATGCTTTTGGTTGCTTTTGGTGTTTTCAGGTCAATAAGTGAAGCTCCGGGAGTCAAGGGAAGTCAAGAAGCAGTGGAAAAAAGCACTTCTGGAGAAGCTCGCCACGCGAGTGTATGCTCGCCTCGCGAGCCTGAACATCAGATAGAGCAGCAACAGTCATCACTCTGGTTCGCCCCGCGAACAGTATGCTCGCCTCGCGAATGATGAAAACCTGGAAGTCAGAGACCATCATGGCCTAGCCGTGATGAAGGTCACAGCCTAGAATTGAATCTTGCCCCGCGAAAGCATCTCGCCACGCGAGAGTCTGAAGACACTGTAAGACAGAGACATTCACGGCCTAGCCGTGATAAAGGTCACGGCTGTGACAGATTGAAGTTGGAAGACTCGCCCCGCGAACACACCCTCGCCTCGCAAAAATCCAAACTTGAATGCGCGCCAAAACTAAAATTCGCGTCGCGAGAGTAAGCTCGCCCCGCGAGCGGGCGAGAAACAGAATCCTTATTTAAAGGCTGTCTCAGATCAGAATTGGGTATCAAGTGGTTAGCCACGGTTGTAGAGCAGCTTTAGGCGAATCCTTGTCTTCTTTGGAGCTGCGTCTCCTTCTTTTCTTCTTTTAGTTTATTATTATGGAGATTATTGCCGATTGTTTGTGCGTCGTCACGGGCATGAGGAACTAATCCCCTCGTCCGAGGGATCAATGAAGCCACCCATGGCGGTGTAGTGTTCTTGTGATGTATGTTTTTCTCCCCTTTCTCTTATGAATGTTTTCCAATTCTGTTTTGATTGTGTTGATCATATGTGTTGCGTGATTAACTAGTTAACGTGTTTGAGGCCGAACGACGAGTCGCGTTTAAGAACTTGAATTGGAATCATTAATTGAATAATGAGCACGACAGTGGATTTATTTGATTAGTGCAACCATATAGGGAACAAGGTTTAATATAATTCGAGATTAGGATTATGAGACCTGGTAAGTAATTAATCCAATCGTCGAATACGTCCTATTGAGCACGACAGTGGATATAGGAGAATTTGGGGGTCCCGGTTGACATTATAATTGAACTTAGGGAGGAATTCATTATCACTTGGGTACTATACATGATTGGGTAGGTGGATTTGAGACCTTGGATATTTTAATTTCTGAATTTTAAACACCTTAGCTTTATTTGATTTGTTATTCAAATTGCGATATTAATCTCTCTCCCTCAACCACCTTCTGTCACTTAACCAAACGCATCTGATTTCTCGCGAATTGGTAGAATTGGTAGCCCAATCCCTGAGTTCGACCTCGGTAATTACTTACCGTGTTATTTTTATTACTTGCGACGACCCGGTACACTTGCCGGCGTGCACAACAGAAACCGAGAACAGTAGGTTGATCGTTTCTTAGCATATTTGTTAATCTTTTAACTACTCTGTTTTTATTGTTTTGTTTTCTTTATTTTATTAGCATTCACTCCAAAACCCCCAGAACTAATTTTCTGTTAATAATAACAACGCCTAAGAGTCCTTGAGAGACGACATCCGAGTTGTCGCTTCCCTATCTGCATTATTTTGTAAACGCTCGTTCTTTTTGGTGCGTGGCGACAGCGCGTTCAAAAATTGGCGCCGTTGCCGGGGACTCTTGTTTGTTGTTATTAGCAGAAAAAAAAAATCTCTTTGCTGAATTAGTTTTGTCTGTTTTGTCTGGTTGTGAATTTTAGCACCCCCATGGATAATCACATATATGGTTACATGCCTAATGTTTACTATGAACCACCACCATGCATATATTTTCCTGATTTTTATGGTTTATCGCACTGGTTGCCAAGGTTTAGTGGTCTTGCAGGTGAGAATCCGCAGGAGCATTTGAGGGAATTCCAGGCTGTTTGTTCTATAATGCTGAGACCTGCAGGAATGACAGAAGACCGCATCAAGATGGAAGCTTTCCAGTTCTCACTTGAAGGCACTGCAAGGGATTGGTTGTATTGTCTTGATGAGAATTCCATCTCAAGCTGGTTTGATTTGAAGGAAGCCTTCCTGTTTAGATACTATCCTGCCTTCAGAGCTGCACCTTCCGAACCTTCCCTAGAGGATCTGTTCAAGCAATTGACTGCACAAATTGAAGCAAGCTTTCAACAAATGGCACAACAAAATCTTGAACTCCAACAGAGGATGGCAGAGCAAAATCTTGAAGCCCAACAGAGGGAAGAAGCTGAATCTCAGAAGTTGTCCATTCTGATTGATCAAATAGTCGCCAACTCGGCTGTAATGCTAACTCCACAGCCCCTTGAAGAACATAAAGATTCACAGATGGTTATTCTTGAAGATACTTTTGCTGATGATTGTGATAATGTTTCTATTGATGAACTGTGTGTTGAATCCCCTGATTCTAATACATGTGCTGATTGTTATTGTTCTGGCACTGCTTTGTGTATAGACTGTTATTCAGCTTTATTCTGTTCAGGAAACATAGAAAATGAGGATCAGGAGGACATCTGCTTCACTGTGCTTGATGATAATGAAGAACCTTTGGAAGTAGATGATTCAATTAAATCAAATGCGTGTGTTGAGAGTAATGGGGTGGATGAATTAATTGCTGAATTTCCAGACATTCAGAATTTTACTGATTCATTTTATTGTGATATATGTACTGACTCTACTAACTCTAACTTTTGTGTGGTGTGTGCTGAAATTTTTGCATGTATAGCAGGTGATAAATTTGTTAGCGCGGTGAATGAAGAACGTGCAGGAGTTGAAGCAGCACCAGTAACCTCAGCTAACTGTTTGCCACCTCCCCCTAAGGAGCCGCCAGTGATGGAGTTCAAGCCTCTGTAATTTGCACCATGGCCGGTCCAAGGGGTTGAACCCCAATTTTATTGGGAGGATTTTGTTGAGAAAGCGGTCATCTGTGACCCGAGAGGAAGTGAGAAGTCAGTCGCACTTGGCGGAGTTACCATAACTATCAAGCACCCACTTCCATATCAAGACTGCAAGTCATGGAAGCATGGAATGAACTTCCACCCTTTGGCTACCACGTGGGCCTTATGCTACAAGCAATGGGATCCAGGCGGAAGCCTCTGAATGAGTTTTCTTTAACCCTTTTCTTTTTAGTTATTCTTGCTTTATTTCTGTTTTGTTTTCAATAAAGCTCCTGAATAATTTGAGAAGCTCAGGAGTTGTGTGAGTCTGGTGTTGGCAAGTTGATGGGATTTGATTAATTTTTGCATAGATTGATTGCATGATAGTGTTGACTGTTTTCCCCCTAGGATTTGAAATTTTTTCGAAAAATGATCCCCATTTGAAATTGAAAACTGAACTTTGAGATATTTTGTTATGATGGCATGATTTATGATAAGTTTGGGGTGATAGGGAGCACACACTAGGGATAGAATCTTTGTCAAACAAATTGCAAAAAAATGTCCAGGTGAGGTTTTGAGCCTCCAACATGTTTTTGACTGTGAGAAATCATTTTTGATTGCACTTTCCTGAATTTGCTTGAATCTCTTTTTGGTTTGCATGATTATATGTTTGCTTCAGATGATTTAGGCATTTTCTTTGTAAATAGCTACTTAGCCTAAAATAAACTATCCCTAATGCATGTTCCTTAGTTAGCCCCTTTGAGCCTGATTAGCTTGTTAATTCTTGTTAACCTTATGTTATAAGCTAAAATCTGGAAAACCATGTTAACCCGATCTTAGGATTAGGAGGGCATGGAATCTTAGAAGGGGTGCAAGAAACTAAGTTTGGGGTGGCTACAAGGAAATAATGTGTTGTTTGGGATTGTGAAAAAAAGAAAAAAAATATATAATAAAAAGGTTGGAGCCAAGGGCCAAGAAAGGAAAAAAAGAAAAAAAAAAAAAGAAGAAAGAAGGGAAAAAAAATAATAAAAAAAAAAAGAAAAAAAAAGAAAAAAAAAAAAGAAAACTGTAAAAACGATGAAAATAAAGGTATTAGAAGAATGGTTGTAGCCACCCAAGGCATAAAGAAAAATGAGAAAAGGAACTTGAGTGGAATTTCAAAGTGTAAATAATGTTCATGCTCTCTTAGTTCCTAGGGTCTTCAGCCTAGTTCTTTTGTATATCCTACCCTTAGCCAGGCCCCCATTACAACCCATAAAAGACCTTTTGATGTTGCATGCATATTTTCTGTGGGAATCATTAGGAGATGAAAATCAAATTTATGGGAAGTGTTCTTTAAAAGTGAAATTGAGTGCAATGTTGATAACCTGACACAAACTGAGCGATTGAGTGAACACTAAATGCCCTTGTGAGGAAGGCAGTTGTTTGAATTTGGTGATCTCCCTTTTTGTGTGTAACTTGGATCCCCTGCTTAGATTAATGATTGTTTGAATGATGAAATTCTCAACTGTTTAGAATAAATGATTGTGGGGATTGCTTTGTTTTAAAAGGGGGGAACATTGAAGAAAAAAATATTTTGGTAAATTGCTTGAAATTTGTGCGAAAGTTAATTGAGTCCTTAAGCTTGCCATGTTTTGCCAGGTCCTTAGTCTTTTTAAGTTTTTGAGTTTTAGTTTGCTTGGGGACAAGCAAAGTTTAAGTTTGGGGTATTTTGATGAGCCTCTGGTTGACTGGTTTTATAACTAATAAAAACCTTGGCTTTGTGCTAATTTTATATCATTTTCGCCCAAATTAGACTTGATTGTCTCTAAGCAGCATTTTGAGTCTATAAAGTATTTTTAGGTTAATTTAGCTAATTTAGAGTCGAATAAAGTACTTACTGTTATTTCTTGTTTTCAGGTAATAAAAAGAAATAATTCTGGAGTCTTTCGCCCTGCGAGAAGGATGTTCGCCTCGCGAACCAGAAGGTGACTGTTCCAGAATTTGCCAACCATTCTGTCTCGCCCCGCGAACACTTTACTCGCCTCGCGAGTAATCCTAGCCTGGAAGTCAGAAAGCATCACGGTTTACCCGTGTGAAAGGTCACGGGCGTTACAGTTTGGAATCTGAAGAGGCTCGCCTCGCGAATGATATGCTCGCCTCGCGAGAAGATCAAAAGTTGCAGACTGTTCGCATTATTCGCCTAGCGAATTTGTGCTCGCCTCGCGAGTCCGCGTAGTCCAGAAGTTGTATATAAGTCCGTTTTAGACAGAACTGAATGGTTGGCTGGACTGGTGGCTAGCTAGTTTTAGTTAGTCAGTAGTTGTAGTTCAGTAGTTTATTTCTTTTCTCGTGTTTATTTTTGTAATGGAGAACTAGTCTCATTGGTTAATCTACTGGGATTGGTTTCCATTACCACACTTGAGGTTGTGTATTTCCTGTTTTCATTTGCTTTTCTCTTTTCAATGCCATGCTATACATTTCTGTTTGTTATTTCAGGAGTGTATAGTGTTGTGTTGATTCATTTCGGTGATGTTATGTTTCTATAATTAATCGCGTTTGTTATTTCGCGTGTGTTCGTTCATGTTCGTTTGTTCATGAGGGCTTAACCCCGTTTGTTATTTCGGGAATAGGAACATATATCCGTAGTAGTGATTGCGTTGTTAATTGTTGCTACAACCAGGAGGGGATTAGAATCTGCTTAGGGCTTGGATTTATATGAACCAATGATAGTGGGAAACCGAGAACAGTAGGTTGATCGTTTCTTAGCATATTTGTTAATCTTTTAACTGCTCTGTTTTTATTGTTTTGTTTTCTTTATTTTATTAGCATTCACTCCAAAACCCCCAGAACTAATTTTCTGTTAATAATAACAACGCCTAAGAGTCCTTGAGAGACGACATCCGATTTGTCGCTTCCCTCTCTGCATTATTTTGTAAACGCTCGTTCTTTTTGGCGCGTGGCGACAGCGCGACCAAATGACGTTCCACAGAACGTTAAGGATCAGATTTGGGAGGCTATCATGGTATTTTACCTTTACATTCGTTTGATTTACATTATGAGATAATTATCCGAGTTATAATCCATCCAGTTGTTATATATGTATCTAATGTGTAGGTAGCTTGGACTGTGCCAAATGACGAGGATCATCGTCATAAATGTATGAAAATGGCATCAAAGCGTTGGAATGGGTTCAATCATGATCTTACCAGGTACTATGTATCTGGGAAGAAGCGGCTTGATAAAATGTTCTCGGATTATCCCTGGATTGATCAGGATACTTGGGATATGTTTGCCAGGAGTCGACAGGATGGAGAATTTCAGGTTGGTTGATTAAGTTAATTTTGTATGCTTATTATAGATCATTTAACTGTATTTAATTATGTGTCTTTGTTTGAATAGGCTAAGGCAAATAAGGGTCGGCAGAATCAGGCGAAGAACGTCCACCGCCACACCATGTCTCAAGGTGGGTACCAGACTCGGATCGAGCAGATGATGGCGGATAGGCTGAGGGCGAAGCAGGAAGAGCACTCTGTTAGGATTGAAAGATGAGAGGTGCCTGAGGGCACACCATCAAGTCCTCCGTCGGACATCGACCGCGAGGATGTCTGGTTAGCCGGCCGCATGACAAAGACGGGATCTTTTAAAGTTGTTGCCACTCGTGAAGTGGCAGATAAGATTGTAAGTAAATAATTAACTTGATTTCAATTGATATTTTTATAGATATTTGCAACACTTTTCACTTGCACGTTTTTTCATTTTTTTTCATTGTAGATAGATCTTAAAGCAAAATCCTCCCAGGGCGCATTCGTCCCTTCTGGACGGCAGGACGTCTTGATGACTGCTCTAGGCAAGAAAGACCATCCTGGTCGGGTTCTCGGTGTTCCTGGGAACGTGACCATCAAACAATATTATGGCAAGTCTGCTTCACGAAAGCGGGTGGTCAATGAAGCATCAATTTTGGCTGACATTACTCAGCACCTCGTGTCCAACCCAGATATTACAACACATCTGATGCAAGGCTTAATATCCAACCCAGAATTCAAGCAGGCGCTTGCCAGAGAGCTTTCCTCCGTCGGTACATCCCAGGACACCGCAGGGCTTGCCAACCCTTCACATGTGAGCACAAAAGAGAGTTTTAGTAGGGCACATGTGGAGGACGATGAGTTGGCAGTTAGGGAGCGGGAGTTGGAAGTCCAGCGCCATGAGCATGAGTTGGAAATGAAAAGGCGTGAGCTTGAGTTGGACTCCAAACGACGTGAGCTCGAAATGTTAGCAAAGGTATTTATTCATTATTAATGTCCAAATTAGTCAAATAATTACTTGTGTTTTTTTTAATTATCAAAAACTTATCTATTTTATTTTTCCTAAACTGAAGGCCAAGTCGACGTCGGTGTCGTTGTCACCTATCACTCGTTTGTTCTCACTTGGTGAGGATTATGCGTTTGAGATTTTTGAATGTCCATTGGAGCACGATGGATGGGTGGCACGCCCAGATCAACGGAGGATATTTACCTTCTGTGGTGATGATCTCGGGAACGCCTGCAGAAATAGCGTCTGGATGAACAGCAATGTTTTCAGTCTCTGGTGCACGTAAGTTAATTTTAATTTTATAACTTATTTATTTTTGGTATTTTTCCATTTAATAATTTATTTTAATTTCAATATATATATTATGTAATTAACATCCACAACTTTTCATATCTTAGGTATCTCCATTGTCTTCAGCTTGATAAGGGCGTTGCATCAGTTTACGGTTTGTTAGATCCGTCAATCCTTCTGCCCGAATTCTTTACTGGCGATGCATTGAGTAAATACTTAGGGAACTTTTTGGGAGACAATCCGAAAGAAATATATTTGGCTCCCTACTGTATGAAAAACCATTGGCAGTTGTTCGTACTTCACCCGTCTAGACATAAAGTCATATTCTTCTGCTCTCAACACCAAGATCCGCCACCGAAGGTGGTGGATGCTGTAAATAAGTAAGTAACTAATCTTAAATTTAATTTAAGTTTTAATATCAGTTGTTTTTAGTTTATTACACACATGATATGTGAATTTGTTAATTGATCGACATGATTATTTGTTTATGATAGCGCGCTGAAGGCGAGTAGCATAAGTTGCGCCAACGGGAGAAGTAGGACTTCTAAGGCTAAAGCAAATCCTGTATGGAACATCATAAAGGTTTGGTAGTTTATTTATCAAATAATTAATATTATAATTACTAATTTATATGTATATTCAACTGACGTTGAAATTAATTTTGTTGGTAGTCTCGATTTCAAATTGACGGGTGGTCGTGCGGCTATTATGTGATGCTTCATATGCTGAACATAGTCTCCGCATCTATTACGGATGGATGGAATAAGGTAATATTTAAACAACTTGTTAAATTATATATTATAGTTTTGAAGATGACTTGCATTGATGTTATTGTTATTATTTGAACGTGTCTAGGCATTTATCGACCAATCGCCTATTCAAGAAGATCAGTTAAGAGACTTGAGGATGCGCTTCAATAATTCTTCTTCAAGTATGCGGCTGAAAAAGGAATTGACAATATACCTCCACAATACTTAGATAAATAGTTTTTTTGTTAGACTTTAGAAACTAATTAATAACATGTATATATATATATATATATATATATATATATATATATATATATATATATATATCCTTATATTGATAGTTTTGTTTTTTAGACATTGGAACTAAAATTTATTTATATATATACATGGGTTTTGGTTTTAAGTCCCCCCATTGTTCCATTTTTCCTTTGGAATTCTGTAATGTGTGTGATATTCTGTGTTACCGGGATACTTACTGAATGCAGGGATAGCTGAGGGGAGTGATATTTTAAAACTGAATTTTAAAAAAAAAAACCTATTAACGTCAGTTGAATCAAACAACTGACGTTAATAGTGTTTTATAAAATATAAAGTACACTATTAACGTCAGTTGTTTATTAAAACTGACGTTAAAATTAAACCTTTAACGTCAGTTCTTTATAACCACTGACGTTAGTTTTAACAAAATTAATGTCAGTTGTCTTAAAGAACTGACGTTAATAGTTTTATGTTTAATGTCAGTTGTTTAAAAAACCGACGTTGATTTTTACAAAATTAACGTCGGGTTTGTTAAGGAACTGACGTTAATAGTTTTATATTTAACGTCAGTTCTCAACTGACGTTAAAATATTAACTATTAACGTCACCTGTATTTACGTCAGTCAGTATTCTGACGTAAAAAATCAATTTTAACTGACGTAAAAAACACTTATTACACTAGTGTTAGTTAAAATTGGTTATTTGGACAGCTGTAAAACAATTGTAATCAGTCAGTTATTCAATTATTTTTGTTATGCTGATTAGTTTGTGCTTGGGCGATTATAAAAGGCTCACTTGTATTCATCATCAATTCAATGAATTCATTTCACTGATTCCAAGTCTTAATACTACCTGCCGCCGTCCACCATCCGTCGTGTAGCCCCCTTCACGCCCTGCAAGTCTCTTATCTAATACTTGTTGTTTAGTTTCCTTTGTTTGGTCTTTTTCATTGGAGTTCGTTTTGCGTTTTGTTTGAGCAGATGCTGCGTTTGGATGTTTTTTTAATTTTTTTTCAACTAATTCAATTTAATAATCAATTAATTAAAAGAAAATAATGCTTATGCCACCTCAGCTAACACTGTTAAGAATTGGGTGGAAGTTTAGTGGGAGGACCACGTTTGTTTAATTTTGAAAGTACGAGGACTTGATTTGAGCAATTGAAACTAGGAGGATCAAAATTATACATTTGTAAAATTATAGGGACCAAAAATACAAAAGCCATTATATTACTAGTATTACTAACTAAAATGTCATCCAAGAGTTGGTTCCTAGTAGGTCCTTGAATATACCATGCGTAATCCGTTCCTTAAATTTCTCCTCCATTTAATTAAGTCAAAAGAAGTTTGGGATTTAGGAATTAAATGAAGTTTCTTAAGGACACTATTGAAGTATTGATATGTGGGAACCATATATTTTTTTGTCCATATATCTAAAAACAAAAATAAAAAACTAGCCTATCTCATATAACGACTTATATGGGTAGATAAAGTTAAAAAATGACGTGTTTTAAATTTTAATATATCAAAAATGCCATAGCTATCGTTATATCACAGTACTTACGATTTTTACATGAATAAAAAATTGAATCAACTGTACCAACTTATAGTATTTATAGGATTTAATTGATATGCACTGACAGTATAAATATTTTTTACTTTGTCACCCAATCAAAAATTAATATTATCAAAAAAGTCTTTGACTCTTATCCTAACTAACTTAAAAGTCATATATATTGTAAAAAACTTTATACTGAACGTATATTCAAATTAAACTCATATTTATATGTAACAAGAAAAAAATAGTAATAAATAGATCAGATAATGAAATACTTAAATTAAAGACACTTTTTCTTTATTAAACTAAATTAATTGAAGAGACTCTATAACGCGAAACGAACAAACCGCATAATATAAAGGGTAAAGGTAAATTTTGGTCCATGACAAAAAGAGTGTGGGCCGTTTTGGCCCCAGTTAGTAATTGTCAGAGACTAACGTAATAATTTTTTTTCAAGAACTAAAATGATCCACGCACTTTTTGCAAGGGATAAATATGGGCCTTTAGCCTAATATAAAACTCTAGAGATTAACTTTTTTTTATAGTTCTAGAGTTTAATTTTAAATAGTGTTAGTAAAAAAATTATATTATCAACTATTTTTTTTTATAGGCAAATGTTAGATTATTAGATTGTTAGTATTTATTATGTTAGCGGGGAAGTTGAATCCACATCCTCCTTATCACTCCAAACCCTATGATCAATACAAATATAAAAGTGGACTAACAATTTCTACTGTACATCTGATGTGGAGGGCTCACCTTATTTCAAGGATTTTAATAATTTTTTAATAAGTTTTTTGACCAAACTGGGTTCCTTTTAAAAACTATTTACCAGTTTAGGGTTATTCTGAAACTATTTACCAATGGGGGGTCGTTTTGGACACGTGGCATATTTTATTTTTTTCAATCTGACAAGTCAAAGGCGCCACTGCAGATGGCGCCTTTAAAGGCGCCACTGCAGTTGGCGCCTATGCCTTTTTAAAAAAAAAAAAAGCAAAAAGCAGAAGTGGCGCAGGCCTATGCCCCCTAGCTGCTACAGTAGCGCACTGTAGCGCTATTGTAGCAACACCTTTTTTCTTTTTTTTTAAAATTTTGACTTTTTAAAAAAATAAAAAATTTATTTCTAAAAAAACCCATTCACCAGATAATGAACTGAATTCACCAGATATTTGTACATGATTCACCAGATATTTACACATACTTAACCAAAAAAAATTATTTCTCAAAAAAACCTATTCACTAGATAATGAACTGAATTCACCAGATATTTATACCTGATTCACCAGATATTTGCACATACTTAACCAAAAAAATTATTTCTCAAAAAAACCATTCACAAGATAATGAACTGAATTCACCAGATATTTGTACCTGATTCACCATATATTTACACATACTTAACCAAAAAAACTTATTTCTCAAAAAAACCCATTCACCAGATATTTACCATACTTAATCAAAAAATTTATTTATAAAAAAACACATTCACCAGATAATGAACTGAATTCACCAGATATTTGTACCTGATTCACCAGATATTTGCACATACTTAACCAAAAAATTTATTTCTCAAAAAAACATATTCATCAGATAATGAACTGAATTCACCAGATATTTATACCCGATTCACCAGATATTTGCACATACTTAACCAAAAAAATTGTTTCTCAAAAAAACCATTCACAAGATAATGAACTGAATTCACCAGATATTTGTACCCGATTCATCAGACATATAGAGGTATGTTTACAACCATTTTGCCATTCATCTCTAAGAGCTACCACACATATATGGTGAATTCAGTTCATTATCTGGTGAATGTATTTTTTTTATAAATAAATTTTTTTGATTAAGTATGTCTAAATATCTGGTGAATGGGTTTTTTTGAGAAATAATTTTTTTTGGTTAAGTATGTGTAAATATCTGGTGAATCGGGTACAAATATCTGGTGAATTCAGTTTATTATCTTGTGAATGGTTTTTTTGAGAAATAATTTTTTTGGTTAAGTATGTGCAAATATCTGATGAATCAGGTATAAATATCTGGTGAATTCAATTCATTATCTGGCGAATAGGTTTTTTTGAGAAATAAATTTTTTGATTAAGTATGTGCAAATATCTGGTGAATCATGTAAAAATATCTGGTGAATTCAGTTTATTATATGGTGAATGGATTTTTTTAGAAATAAATTTTTTATTTTTTTAAAAAGTCAAAAAAAATTTTTAAAAAAAAGGTGCTGCTACAGTAGCGCTACAGTGCGCTACTGTAGCAGCTAGGGGGTGAGCAGGCGCCTGCGCCTGCGCCACTTCTGCTTTTTTTTTTTTAAAGGCATAGGCGCCAACTGCAGTGGCGCCTTTAGCAGTGGCACCTTTGACTTGTCAGGTTGAAAAAAAATAAAATATGCCACGTGTCCAAAACGACCCCCCATTAGTAAATAGTTTCAGAATAACCCTAAACTGGTAAATAGTTTCTAAAAGGAACCCAGTTTGGTCAAAAAGCCCAATTTCTACTGTACATCTGATGTGGAGGACTCACCTTATTTCAAGGATTTTAATAATTTTTTAATAAGTTTTTTGTTTCTGATTATTATTATTATTATATTCGGTACTTTGATTGTATTGTTTGCTTAACCAGGTAAAGTTGCATTAAATGGGATTAGACATGTCAACCATCATACCTTCAGACACTGAGGAGAAAGTGGAAACGTGTTAAGATAGAAAAGCTTTTTTTTTCTTATTGTATTTTTTTGAAAGAAAAAGAAAACTGAGACATTGAAGTGTTGGAGAGGCTAGGTTACCATTAACACTCCAATGTATACCATTTACCACGACCATTTCTCCTTTGGTTTTCTTATCTAGGAAGAACGATGGAGATGCCCTGCTCTCCTCTCTTCCATATTTTTCGATAAGCTGGTATGGCATCCATTTGGGATTTTTTTTTTTTTGTGGACCAGACACGGTATTTGGGAAGACGCAAGACAACGACCGCCGTTTTCCGAGGAGAACCAACAACGAGCTCGAATGGCAGCGGAGAGGACGATGAGGAGTAATGCGGCGGTAGTATTTTCACTTGTGATTGCAGGAAGCTCGGCGATGGCGGTAGACGAAGGAGCGGTGGCTGGGCGAAGCGTGGTTGTGACACGACGCCGGGACTCTGGTTCGCGGCGGTAATAACGCCGCAGGGGGCAGCGGCGTGCTGTTTGGATGTGGAGGAGCTCCCTTCTCATATTACTTCCTGAAGCCAGTGCTTCTCTTTTCATTGGTATGCTATGCTATCTTTCTTCACCATCATCTTATTTTCTCCTTTGACCACCATCATTCGTTTATCTCCCAACTTTCTAATTTGTGGAACTACTTTTGTCTCTTCTGGGTGCTGTTTGTTTTGCAAAATATTCATTTCCCCCCTATTTTCCCTTGTTTTTTTGGTTCCCTCAGAAGCTTTAACCATTTTTTTTTGGGTCAATGAGGGTCCTATTTTCGTGAAATTAGGGATTCTATTTCTGTGATCTGGAGGTGATTGATTTGGGTTACCTGGGGTGAAGGGATGTAGATGGAGGAGGTGGTTTTGTATTCTGAATAAAGATTTCATCCCTCAATTAATGGGATGTTGCCAATTCCATAAATTTGATTCATTTTCAGTTACCTTTTTGTATTGGATTCGAGAGGATTTTGGAGAATCTGTTTGGGATTGTGCGAATCATGTTCTGATCCAGCACAAAATAAATATTATTTTGGTTGTGTTTTTTTTTTTTTTGCAGGTAGCTAAGATGATTGGAATAACAAATCATGTTATGATGCTGAGTTTTTTTGACGTTTTGTTTTGATAAGGATAAGACCTGATAATTATAAAAAGAAAAAATGAAGAAAGTAGGGGACTCATAACTAATTTGTTGTTGGTCCCGTCCATCATGTGGGATTGCTGTTGGACGGGGCAGTCCCGTCCATCGCATTTGTACTTGCTGTTGGACGGGGAAGCCCCGTCCATCACTTTTGTAACTTACTGTTGGACGGGGAAGTCCCATCCATCACATTTGCACTTGCTGTGGACGGGGAAGCCCCGCCCATCACATGGGACTTGCTGTTTGACCGGGAAGTGCCGTCCATCACATTTGTACTTGTTGTTGGACAGGGAAGTCTCGTCCATCACATTTGTACTTGTTGTGGATGGGGGGAAGCCCCGTCCATCACATGGGACTTGCTGTTGGACGGGGAAGTCTCGTCCATCACATTTGTACTCGCTGTGGACGGGGAAGCCCCGTCCATCACATTGGACTTACTATTGGACGGGGAAGTCTCGTCCATCACATTTGTACCTGCTGTAGACGGGGAAGCCCCGTCCATCACACGAGACTTGCTGTTGGACGGGGAAGTCCCGTCCATCACATTTGCACCTGCTGTGGACGGGGAAGTCCCGTCCATCACATAGGACTTGGTGTGGATGGGGAAGTCCCGTCCATCACACTGCTTTTTCCAAATGGACGGGATCACCCCGTCCAACAGCAAGTGCACTGGACAGGAATGGTCCGCGGCCACCAGGAAGTCCAATGGACTGGACCACGTCCAACAGCAAATGCAATGGGCTGGACCGCATCCAACAGCAAATGCAATGGAATGGAATGCCCCCTCCTTTATTTATTATTTCTTTTTTCTTTTTTTTTCTCTCTTCATTATTATTATTAGTCTCCTTGAAATATAATATAATTAAAGACGGACAAAATGGGTATTCACAATAAGTAGGCGATTTATAAATGTCTCACAGATTAAGAAAACATATTGATTTTAGTGGCTATATTATACATGTTTTGGACCTCCGTTATTTATATTTGGAAATTTTAGAATTTATTTTTGTTCCAAAACAAATGATCTTTTATAAACCGAAGATATATTTGACAGTTTTTTTACATTTATAGTACTCTTATCATATAAGTAAATTGGAATGCCTTGAATACACCCTAAAACCTTCCCAATTTATATTCGGAGATAAATAAAAGGTAGCTGCAGTGGTGTACAATGCAGTCCACAGATTATAAAGGAATCCAAATTCAACAGTTACGTTTTAAAAAGTTTCTTTATGATGTAACCAAATATAAAAGAGTCTCTATTTTTTTAAAAAAAAATCACTCGATTATCAAATGATAAAAACAAATTTGTTTTGGTCCTTAATAAACGAGTAATCTTTTTGTCTTATCTACAAAATGCTATTTTTTTACCACTGTTGTTTCAGAAATCTCTGATCGATGTTGGTTATAGTGTTCTTTAATCTATTTGGAAAAACAGGAATCATTGTTTATTTGATTCCCAACTTTAGTTAATCTGTGTTGTAATGTTTGTTGCTTACAATAAGGTACGGTTGCTTATATAAGAACTCCGAAGGATGAATTGCATAAAAATAAAATTTTTATTTTTTAATCAAATCTCAATAATGAGTTACTGTTTTAAATTAAAACAAAACCAGGTACAAATGATATATATATATATATATATATATATATATATATATATATATATATATAAGCAACAAAATGGGTTGCTTAAGGGTTGCTTGGATAGGTGTTATTGGAATAAAAGTATATGATGGATTACTTAAATATATTGTTGTTTGATGGGGGTCACTTAATAAAAGATTATTTTTTACTAGACACTTAAAGAAAGATAAACAACTCAAAGTGGGTTGTTTAAATATACATATTGTTTATGCTCTTAGTATGACAAACAACTTTTTTTTCCTTCTTATTAACCGTTAGATCTATTTTCTTTAGCAGATAATTTACCAAGTACATGTCACGGCTAAGCAGCATCAACATGATCCATTAAATGCCTTCACACTCCAAAAGAGCAACCTCATTAGAATGGGACAACGTGACTACTATGGAAGACCCTTTTTTACCATTCCTTTTTTTTCATTATGTCATTTGTTTACAGAACAAGCAACCAACTACTATCTAAGGTGATGGAAAGTCATAGTCTAGACTCTGGATCTATCTGACATTTACTTGAGCTTTACTTATCTGTACTTTCTTTACAACTATCATTATTTTGTTGAACAGCTTTTTTAGCTAAAAAACCCCCTATTACGTCAGCGAGAATAGCCTAGCTTGCTCTTCTTCTTTTTTTTTTTTTTTGTCATCTTATAATAATTTATAATTGTAATGACTCTTATTTATGTTACCACTGCTGAAACTATTTGATGGGATCTTTATCTCAGTTTTGTAGAGTTTTTTATGGCTGCACCTACACAATAGAAGAGATGTCAATATGCTTTGTAGGTGATCTGTGAATTGGTTGCATTTAATATCAACCATACCATTCAACGTGCATGTATCTAACTCTTGCAACTCCTCCTTATAACTGATTTGGTGCTTCACACTGCTTCCATATTGTAAAATACGTTGGAAGGATCTCCCTGAATCTCAGATACTGCTTACTATTTGCATATGGTGTCATTTTCGTTTCTTTGGTTCTTAAATTAGAAACAATTTTTGGGTTATATTGTTTTTACATTATCCAGTTCTGTTGTTTTCATTTTTACCAATATGCAAGTTCTGAAATTTGCCTCTCTTTTTTTGTATGGTGCTTCTATTAACTTGCTGTCTCATTATTTTCCAGTTGTTTATATTTTATAAATTAGTAAACTACTACGATGTTATTTGTGTTTTCTTCTTCATAGATTTTTTTTAAGATAAACACAAGGGATACTAAAACCAAATACAAAAGAACAAGCAAAATTTGAAAAGCAAAGATATGTGATCAACCAATTGTTCTCATAAACTTAGCTGAATGGTTGAAACATAGCTTAACAATCAAAACCAACCACCAACTCTTTCTAAAACCAGCATAATTGACCAATAAAATCCACACCGTTTTGAGAATTCCTGCTACACCAAATTTCTGATGAAGCTACTTTGTCTGTACATAAGGGATAATTTTCCCAAGCGAACCATCTTAACATAGGATGGATAATTATTAGAAAAACTGGACACCAGTTCACGACCCTTGACAGTAGAACCACAGGCACATGACATGGAACATTGTGTAGAAGAACAACATGCAACATAAATTGCTGATATGGCATAACATCCTGTATAATAGTTTCGTGACTGCATGTAGAGTTAATATTATTTAGTGAACTGCATGTGGTTTAGGTGGTTTTAAATCACTTTAAGGATTAGTTGTGTCTAAAATCTTACATTGGCAATCTTTACAGTGCAATTGCCATGGTTTCAAAATCTTTTATACGGGTAGTTCTGTATTAATGTTTCGTAATAATATATGAAGGAAGCCTTGATTAATTAGGTTCCAAACTTGGTACGTGAATTAGTTGTTATTTTGTACATGTGATTCTTGGTTATTTGTCATAGATATTCATTTTGTTTGAGTATATCTCATTACATGTAATAACAGATAATGAGTGCTGCCAGAGACAACGAAACTAGTTGTTGTGATAATCCTCTGGGAAAAGAAGCTAGACAGAGGAGATTGTCCTTGGTTAGAGAGAAAAAGAGACGGCATAATAAGGAAAATGAAGGATTCTATATCTTCTAGCTATTATTCTTGAATAAATGATGTTACAATATTGATTTTTCTTATCTAACTGTTATTTATTTTATCATTAAAGCTTGGAGTATAAAAAACATGCAAACCCAACCATTTGGTGTGCAAGGACGAAACATTACGCGGAATGTTGTTTGTCGATGAAAGATTTGTGATTTTTCAAAGCCTCAAGGTATTTTATATTACATTTGTCTATTGATTTTAGTGATATTAATTATATGATAAATTTAGTTGGGTTTAAATTTTAATGTTACTGTTTTTATTTTCCATAATGCATCTTCAAGTTGAAAATGTAGATCCTATGGTTGACTACGATCGTTGTATGTTGTATTTTGAAGCTGAACATCAAGGTATATTTGTAGTCCTCTATTTGGATATACAAAAATGTCATGGTTTTAGGTTGTGTATCTCTATATTAAACCTGAGTAATCAATTGAAATATATTTTCCATTCCATATTATATTGATTTTGGAGTGATAAGCAATTGTTGTCAATATTGTGGAGCACGCGTTTGGTTTGAGGAGTGAGCTGACAAAAATAGGATTCGGTCTCGTGTAGAATTCTCCATATGTTGTATGAAAGGGAAAGTTATGCTGAAATATTTACAGAGGCCACCGGAGTTGCTTTGGAAATTAATAAATGGAGAAGATCGTAGAAGTGCTCATTTTCTTGAAAATATACGTTCTTATAATAGTATGTTTGCTTTTACCTCATTGGGAGGTAAAGTTCAAGTTGCTCATAATGCAAGGCATGGTCCCCCTCAGTTTATTCTTGGTGGGTTGTTTAAATATACCTATTGTTTATGCTCTTAGTATGACAAACAACTTTTTTTCCTTCTTATTAACCGTTAACTCTATTTTCTTTAGCAGATAATTTACCAAGTACATGTCACTGCTAAGCAGCATCAACATGATCCGTTAAATGCCTTCACACTCCAAAAGAGCAACCTCATTAGAATGGGACACCTTATTTCAAGGATTTTAATAATTTTTTAATAAGTTTTTTGTTTCTGATTATTATTATTATATTCGGTACTTTGATTGTATTGTTTGCTTAACCGGGTAAAGTTGCATTAAATGGGATTAGACATGTCAACCATCATACCTTCAGACACTGAGGAGAAAGTGGAAACGTGTTAAGATAGAAAAGCTTTTTTTTTCTTATTGTATTTTTCTGAAAGAAAAAGAAAACTGAGACATTGAAATGTTGGAGAGGCTAGGTTACCATTAACACTCCAATGTATACCATTTACCATTACCATTTCTCCTCTGATTTTCTTATCTAGGAAGAACGATGGAGATGCCTTGCTCTCCTCTCTTCCATATTTTTCGACAAGCTGGTATGGCATCCATTTGGGATTTTTTTTCTTTGTGGACCAGACACGGTATTTGGGAAGACGCAAAGACAACGACCGCCATTTTCCGAGGAGAACCAACAACGAGCTCGAACGGCGGCGAGAGAGGACGATGAGGAGTAATGCAGCGGTAGTATTTTCACTTGTGATTGCAGGAAGCTCGGCGATGGCGGTAGACGAAGGAGCGGTGGCTGGACGGAGCGCGGTGGTGACACGGCGCCGGGACTCTGGTTCGCAGCGGTAATAACGTCGCAGGGGGCAGCGGCATGCTGTTTGGATGTGGAGGAGCTCCCTTCTCAGATTACTTCACGAAGCCAGTGCTTCTCTTTTCATTGGTATGCTATGCTATCTTTCTTCACCATCATCTTATTTTCTCCTTTGACCACCATCATTCGTGTATCTCCCAACTTTCTAATTTGTGGAACTACTTTTGTCTCTTCTCAGTGCTGTTTGTTTTGCAAAATATTCAATTCCCCCCCCCCCCCCCCTATTTTCCCGTGTTTTTTGGTTCTCTCAGAAGCTTTAACCATTTTTTTTTGGGTCAATGAGGGTCCTATTTTCGTGAAATTAGGGATTCTATTTCTGTGATCTGGAAGTGATTGATTTGGGTTACCTGGGGTGAAGGGATGTAGATGGAGGAGGTGGTTTTGTATTCTGAATAAAGATTTCATCCCTCAATTAATGGGATGTTACCAATTCCATAAATTTGATTCATTTTCATTTACCTTTTTGTATTGGATTTGAGTGGATTTTGGAGAATCTGTTTGGCATTGTGCGAATCATGTTCTGATCCAGCACAAAATAAATATTATTTTGGGTGTGTGTGTGTGTGTGTGTGTGTGTGTGTGTTTTGCAGGTTGCTAAGATGATTGGAATAACAAATCATGTTATGAAGCAGAGTTTTTTTGACGTTTTGCTTTCATAAGGATAAGATCTGATAATAATAAAAAGAAAAAATGAAGAAAGTCGGGGACTCATAGCTAATTTGCTGTTGGTCCCGTCCGTCATGTGGGACTCGCTGTTGGACGGGAAGCCCCGTCCATCACATTTGTACTTGCTGTTGGATGGGGAAGCCCCGTCCATCACGTTTGTAACTTACTGTTGGATGGGGAAGTCCCGTCCATCACATTTGCACTTGCTGTGGATAGGGAAGCCCCGTCCATCATATGGGACTTGCTGTTGGACGGGGAAGTCCCGTCCATCACATTTGTACTTGCTGTGGACGGGGAAGCCTCGTCCATCACATGGGACTTGCTGTGGGACGGGGAGGTCTTGTCCATCACATTTGCACATGCTGTGGACGGGGAAGCCCCGTCCATCACATGGGACTTGCTGTTGGACGGGTGACACGCTGTCGCGCACGCGTCAAAAAGCGAAAAGTTTGTAAAAATATGCAGATAGGGAGCGACAACTCGAGTATCGTCTCACAAGGACTCTTGGATTGTTGTTAACAGAAAAGTCAGTTTTTTTTGGGGGGTTGGTTTGAAATTCAAATAAGAAAACAAAGCAGAAAACAATGCAAACTAAATAATTATCAAATAAGCTAAACGATCAACCTACTGCTTTCGGTTTCCCACTATCATTGATTCATATGATTCCAAGCCCTAAGCGGATTCTAATCCCTTTTCGATCGTAGCGACAATTAACAAGCGAAATTGGCACTACACGACTTATGTTCCTAATTCCCGAATTAAGAAAACGGGGTGAAGCGCTCGTGAATTAAGCAAACACGAATGAACACACGCGAATTAAGCAAACACGATTAAGTATAGGAACACACAATCATCGAAACAAATCAATAAATATTCTATACAATCCTGAATTAAGCAAACAGAACATATAGAACTATATTGAAAGAGAATATCAATGAATTTAGGAATTATAGAACCTCAAGCGTCAATGGAACCCGATTACAGCAGATCAATCGAAGGAGACTAGTTCTCCATTAACAACTATGACAAAAACCTATGAACAAATTCGCAGCCGTCAAAATGGGAGAGAAGAAGAGGATAGAAAAGAAGTCTCTTAACCACCTACTTATAATCCTAGGGTAAACAAATATGTCTGACCTAGAAAGCCCAATGGGAATTAATTGGCCCATTAATGATTGATTACATGGAGATATGGCAACAATAATTCCAATTCCCGCACTAATCTGGACAGCTTAGGTAATTCGAATTTTCAACCATCAGTCTGAACTGGGCTGAGCGGTAAACATGACAGTTGTAGGTCTGATTCTTAGCTTTCCAACGCAACCAAGATCACTCAAATCGGACAAGTATAGCCCAAGTTATGGCCTGCATAAGGGAGACGGGTCAGGATGCACTAAAATCCGGAAATTGATCAAGAAATTCATTAAAGCACAATTAAGACCCAAATATATGAAAACATGCTAAGAAATCAATATTGGGAACAAAGCACATCCAAAAACACCAAGTGCAATGCTATAAAAAGTATATTAAAATGCACTAATCAAATTCCCCCACACTTAAGCTTTTGCACTCCGAGCAAAACTCATGGTCAAGACATATGAAATAGCAGTAAATGTTTTATTTGACTCAAAATTAACTAAAATATCCTAAAACTACTTAAGAAACACAAAACGTTGCTTGAGGATGATCAAATCCAAATCTAGGCTAAAACGAGATTGAAACTCGAATAATTAGCACGAAAACCATGATCTTACTAGTTATAAAACTAGTTAGCCAGAGGCTGATCAAAATACCCCAAACTTAAACTTTGCTTGTCCCTAAGAAAACTAAAACTCAAAAAGACTCAAACTTGGCAAGCTTAAAGGATTCAATCAATTTCACACAAATTTCATGCAATCTTAACAAAACAATTTTTCTTCAATGTTTCCCCCTTTGCATTAGTGTAATCCCCACGTTTATTTACTTTAAACAATTGAGAATTCCATCATTCATGCAATCAGTAATCTGAGTTGAGGATCCAAGTTACACACAAAAAGGGAGATCACCAATTTCAAACAATTGCCTTCCTCACAAGGGCATTTAATATTTCACTCATTCGCTCAATTTGTATAGGCTATCAACTTTTCACTCAATTTCACATTTCAAGAGCACTTCCCATGAATTTGATTTTCATCTCAATCAAGGTTCCCGCGGAAACATGCATGCAACATCAAAAGGTCTTTTAAAGGTTGTAATGGGGCTTGGCTAAAGGTAGGATTATTCAAAGGAACGAGGCTTTACATCCCTAGGAATTAAGAGAGCATGAAGCTTGTACACCATTATTTTCACTCTAATTCCTTTTTCCATTTTTCTTTTTGATGCTTTGGGTGACTACAACCTTTTTCCTTTGATACCATTTTTTTTTTTCTGTTTTGCCCTTTTTCTTTTGGCAATATTTTTTTTTCTTTTTTTTTTATTCTTACCTTTGGCTTCAACCTTTATTTTTCTTTTTCCCAACCTAGAATGACATATCAAACCTTGTAGCCACCCCAAACTTAGTTTCTTACAAACCTTCTCTTGCTAAGATTCCATGCTCTCCTAATCCTAAGATTGGGTTAACATGGTTTTTCCAGATTTTTGGCTTATAACATAGGGTCATCAAGGAACAACAGGCTAATTAGGCTCAATGTGGCTAACTAGGGAACATGCATTAGGGATGGTTCTTTTTAGGCCAAGTAGTTATTTCAAAGAAAATTGCCTAAATCATTTGATACAACCATATAACATGCAAACCATGAAGAGATTCAAGCAAATTCGGGAAAGTGCAACTTGAAAGTGATTCACACAATTAAAAACATGTTGGAGGCTCAAATTCCTCACCTGGACATTTTCGCAAATTGTTTGACCGAGATTCTATCCCTAGTGTGTGCACCCATTCACCCCAAACTTATCATAAATCAGACAATCATAGCAAAATATCTCAAAGTTCAATTTTCAATTTTTCACATGGGGATCAATTTTCAATTTTCAAAACCTAGGGGGAAAATCATCAACAGTCAACAATTTATCATGCAATCAATCTATGCAAAATTCAACAAAACCCAATCAAGCTTGCCGACACTAGACTCACACACAAACTCTTGATCTTCTCAAATTATTCAAGAGCTAAATTCAAAAACAAACGGAAAAAGGGAAAGAAAACACAAACAAAGCAAAGCAAAGCAAAGCAATTAAAAAGAGTAAGGTTTAGAAGGACTCATGAAGGCGCTTCCACCAGGATCCCATTGCCTGTAGCATAAGGACCACGTGATAGACAAAGGGCAGAAGCTTATTCCATGGTCCCATAACTTGCAGCCTTGATATGGAAGTGAGCACTTGACAATCATGGTGACCTCGCCATGTGCGGCGGACTTCTCACTCCCTCTTGGGTCAAAGCTGACCTCCTTTTCAACAAAGTCTCCCCAACACAGATGGGGTTCAACCTCTTCGAATGGCCATGGTGCCTTCATAGTTAAAGATGCAGAATCCAAATTCTCAGGCAGAAGCTTGAAATCCATCGTTGGTTGTTCCACAGTGGGAGGTGGCAAACAAGTAGAGAGGATCTCTGGTGCTGCTTCAACTTTTGTACAATCTTCATCCACTGCATTACCAGATTCATCACCTTCTATATACGCAATAATCTCAGCACACACCACACAGGAATTTCTCCCATCACATTCGACAAATGCATAGGAGCCATTGGAATCATCCAATTCCAGAATTTCTTCATCATCCTCTAGCATGGCGAAATAGGTGTCCTCCATACGCCTCTTCCTTTCAATTTCCTTAGTCAAGGGTTCTGATCCTTGAGCTTGTTGCATGGCATTCATTGAAGTGGCAAGCTGTCCAATCTGTGTCTGTAAAGTATGAATGCTAGCATCCGTTCGCTGCTGAAACTGTACAAACTGTGTCTACAAAGTATGAAAACTAGCATTTGCTTGCTGCTGAAACTGGAGATTGTTGTCAGCCATTTGCTTGATCAGGTCCTCTAGTGAGGGTCCAGAAGGTGCAGAGGTGGTCACTTGGGGAGAGTTCTAAGGTGGTGTCGGCGACAACATCAGTTGGTGTTGAGGTGATTCATAGACTTGTCTAATACCAAATATCTCTCTTCTGATTGATGCAGCTCTGAAGGCAGGAAAGTATCTCTCTAGGAAGACTTTCTTCAAATCAATCCAGGTTGAAATGGAATTCGGCTCAAGACAATACAACCAATCCTTCGCAGCACCTTGAAGTGAGAATGGGAAGGCTCTCATCTTGATGTGGTCTTCTGTTATTCTTTCGGGTCTCAACATTGTAGAACAAACAACCTGGAATTCCTTCAGATGCTTCTGCGGATTCTCACCTGCAAGACCACTAAACATGGGCAACCAGTGTATTAAACCAGAAAAGTCAGGATAATATATGCATGGTGGTTCATAATTAACATTAGGCATATAATCTTGCATATAATTATCCATGGGTAGATTCACAATCAGACCAATTCAGCAAAAAAAAAATTATTTTTTTCCTGTTAATAACAGCAAGAGTCCCCGGCAACGGCGCCAATTTTGACACGCTGTCGCGCACGCGTCAAAAAGCGAGAAGTTTGTAAAAATATGCAGATAGGGAGCGACAACTCGAGTATCGTCTCACAAGGACTCTTGGATTGTTGTTAACAGAAAAGTCAGTTTTGGGGGGGTGGGGGGTGGGGGGTTGGTTTGAAATTCAATTAAGAAAACAATGCAAACTAAATAATTATCAAATAATCTAAACGATCAACCTACTGCTTTCGGTTTCCCACTATCATTGATTCATATAATTCCAAGCCCTAAGCGGATTCTAATCTCTTTTCGATCGTAGCGACAATTAACAAGTGAAATTGGCACTACACGACTTATGTTCCTAATTCCCGAATTAAGCAAACGGGGTGAAGCGCTCGTGAATTAAGCAAACACGAATGAACACACGCGAATTAAGCAAACACGATTAAGTATAGGAACACACAATCATCGAAACAAATCAACACATATTCTATACAATCCTAAATTAAGCAAACAGAACATATAGAATTATATTGAAAGAGAATATCAATGAGTTTAGGAATTATAGAACCTCAAGCGTCAATGGAACCCGATTACAGCAGATCAATCGAAGGAGACTAGTTCTCCATTAACAACTATGACAAAAACCTATGAACAAATTCGCAGCCGTCAAAATGGGAGAAGAAGAGGATAGAAAAGAAGTCTCTTAACCACCTACTTATAATCCTAGGGTAAACAAATATGTCTTACCTAGAGAGCCCAATGGGAATTAATTGGCACATTAATGATTGATTACATGGAGATATGGCAACAATAATTCCAATTCCCACACTAATCTGGACAGTTTAGGTAATTCGAATTTTCAACCATCAAAACGTCTGAACTGGGCTGAGCGGTCAACATGACAGTTGTAGGTCTGATTCTTAGCCTTCCAACGCAACCAATAGAACTCAAATCGGACAAGTATAGCCCAAGTTATGGCCTGCATAAGGGAGACGGGTCAGGATGCACTAAGATCCGGAAATTGATCAAGAAATTCATTAAAGCACAATTAAGACCCAAATATATGAAAACATGCTAAGAATCCAATATTGGGAACAAAGCACATCCAAAAACACCAATTGCAATGCTATAAAAAGTATATTAAAATGCACTGATCAACGGGGAAGTCCCGTCCATCACATTTGTACTTGCTGTGGACGGGGAAGCCTCATCCATCACTGTTGGACGGGGAAGTCTCGTCCATCATATTTGTACTCGCTGTGGACGGGGAAGCCCCGTCCATCACATTGGACTTACTGTTGGACGGGGAAGTCCCGTCCATCACAAATGTACCTGTTGTTGACGGGGAAGCCTCGTCCATCACACGAGACTTGCTGTTGGACGGGGAAGTCCCGTCCATCACATTTGCACCTGCTCTAGACGGGGAAGTCCCGTCCATCACATGGGACTTGCTGTGGAAGAGGAAGTTCCGTCCATCACACTGCTTTTGCCAAATGGACGGGATCACCCCGTCCAACAGTAAGTGCACTGGACTGGAATGGTCCGCGACCACCATCAAGTTCACTGGACTGGGATGGACTTCGTCCAACAGCAAATGCAATGGGCTGGACCGCGTCCAACAGCAAATGCAATGGACTGGAGTGCCCCCTTCTTTATTTATTTTTTCTTTTTTTCTTTTTTTTTCTCTCTTCATTATTATTATTAGTCTCCTTGAAATATAATATCATTAAAGACGGACAAAATTGGGTGTTCACAATAAGTAGGCGATTTATAAATGTCTCACAGATTAAGAAAACATACTGATTTTAGTGGCTATTATATATGTTTAGGACCTCCGTTATTTATATTTGGTAATTTTAGAATTTATTTTTGTTCCAAAACAAATGAACTTTTATAAATCGAAGATATATTTGACAGCTTTTTTACATTTATACTCTTATCATATAAGTAAATTGGAATGCCTTGAATACACCCTAAAACCTTCCCTATTTATATTCGGAGATAAATAAAAGGTAGCTGCAATGGTGTACAATGCAGTCCACAGATTATAAAGGAATCTCAATTCAACAGTTACGTTTTATAAAGTTTCTTTATGATGTAACCAAGTATAAAAGAGTCTCTAATTTTTTTTTTAAAATCACTCGATTATCAAATGATAAAAACAAATTTGTTTTGGTCCTTAATAAACGAGTAATCTTTTTGTCTTATCTACAAAATGCTATTTTTTTACCACTATTGTTTCAGAAATCTCTGATCAATGTTGGTTATAGTGTTCTTAAATCTATTTGGCAAAACGGGAATCATTGTTTATTTGGTTCCCAACTTTAGTTAATTTGTGTTGTAATGTTTGTTGCTTACAATAAGGTATGATTGCTTATATAAGAACTCCGAAGGATGAATTGCATAAAAATAAAATATTTATTTTTTAATCAAATCTCAATAATGAGTTACTGTTTTAAATTAAAACAAAACCAGGTACAAATAATATATATATATATATATATATATATATATATATATATATATATAAGCAACAAAATGGGTTGATTAAGGGTTGCTTGGATAGGTGTTATAGGAATAAAAGTATATGATGGATTACTTAAATATATTGTTGTTTGATGGGGGTCGCTTAATAAAATATTATTTTTTACTAGACACTTAACGAAAGATAAACAACTCAAAGTGGGTTGTTTAAATATACCTATTGTTTATGCTCTTAGTATGACAAACAACTTTTTTTCCTTCTTATTAACCGTTAACTCTATTTTCTTTAGAAGATAATTTACCAAGTACATGTCACTGCTAAGCAGCATCAACATGATCCATTAAATGCCTTCACACTCCAAAAGAGCAACCTCATTAGAATGGGACAACGTGACTACTATGGAAGACCCTTTTTTACTGTTCCTTATTTTTTCATTATGTCATTTGTTTAAAGAACAAGCAACCAACTACTATCTAAGGTGATGGAAAGTCATAGTCTAGACTCTGGATCTATCTGACATTTACTTGAGCTTTTCTTATATGTACTTTCTTTACAACTATCATCATTTTGTTGAACATCTTTTTAGCTAAAAACCCCCTATTGCGTCAGCAAGAATAGCCTAGCTTGCTCTGCTTCATCTTTTTTTTTTTGTCATCTTATAATAATTTATAATTGTAATGCCTCTTCTTTATGTTACCACTGCCGAAACTATTTGATGGGATCTTTATCTCAGTTTTGTAGAATTTTTTATGGCTGCACCTACACAATAGAAGAGATGTTGGTATGCTTTGTTGGTGATCTGTGAATTGGTTGCCTTGAATATCAACCATACCATTCAACGTGCAGGTATCTAACTCTTGCAACTCCACCTTATAACTGATTTGGTACTTCACACTGCTTCCATATTGTAAAATACGTTGGAAGGATCTCCCTGAATCTCAGATACTGCTTACTATTTGCATATGGTGTCATTTTCGTTTCTTTGGTTCTTAAATTAGCAACAATTTTTGGGTTATATTGTTTTTACATTATCGTTTCTTTTCTTATCTGTACTTTCTTTACTACTATCATCATTTTGATGAACATCTTTTTTAGCTAAAAACCCCTATTGCGTCAACGAGAATAGCCTAGCTTGCTCTGCTTCATCTTTTTTTTTGTCATCTTATAATAATTTATAATTGTAATGCCTCTTCTTTATGTTACCACTGCCGAAACTATTTGATGGGATCTTTATCTCAGTTTTGTAGAATTTTCTATGGCTGCACCTACACAATAGAAGAGATGTTGTTATGCTTTGTTGGTGATCTGTGAATTGGTTGCATTGAATATCAACCATACCATTCAATGTGCAGATATCTAACTCTTGCAACTCCTCCTTATAACTGATTTGGTGCTTCACACTGCTTCCATATTGTAAAATACGTTGGAAGGATCTCCCTGAATCTCAGATACTGCTTACTATTTGCATATGGTGTCATTTTCGTTTCTTTGGTTCTTAAACTAGCAACAACTTTTGGGTTATATTGTTTTTACATTATCGTTTATTTTCTTATCTGTACTTTCTTTACAGCTATCATCATTTTGTTGAACATCTTTTTTAGCTAAAAACCCCCTATTGCGTCAGCGAGAATAGCCTAGCTTGCTCTGCTTCATCTTCTTTTTTTGTCATCTTATAATAATTTATAATTATAATGCCTCTTCTTTATGTTACCACTGCCGAAACAATTTGATGGGATCTTTATCTCAGTTTTGTAGAATTTTTTATGGCTGCACCTACACAATAGAAGAGATGTTGGTATGCTTTGTTGGTGATCTGTGAATTGGCTGCATTGAATATCAACCATACCATTCAACGTGCAGGTATCTAACTCTTTCAACTCCTCCTTATAACTGATTTGGTGCTTCACACTCCTTCCATATTGTAAAATACGTTGGAAGGATCTCCCTGAATCTCAGATACTGCTTACTATTTGCATATGGTGTCATTTTCGTTTCTTTGGTTCTTAAATTAGCAACAATTTTTGGGTTATATTGTTTTTACATTACCCAGTTCTGTTGTTTTCATTTTTACCAATATACAAGTACTGACGTTTGCCTCTCTTTTTTTGTATGGTGCTTCTATTAACTTGCTGTCTCATTATTTTCCAGTTGTTTATATTTTATAAATTAGTAAACTACTACGATGTTATTTGTGTTTTCTTCTTCATAGATTTTTTTTTAGATAAACAAAAGTGTGTTGAATAGAGTACAAGGGATACTAAAACCAGATACAAAAGAACAAGCAAAATTTGAAAAGCAAAGATATGTGATCAACCAATTGTTCTCATAAACTTAGTTGAATGGTTGAAACATAGTTTAACCATCAAAACCAACCACCAACTCTTTCTAAAACTAGCATAATTGACCAATAAAATCCACACCGTTTTGAGAATTCCCGTTACACCAAATTTCTGATGAAGCTACTTGGTCTGTGCAGAAGGGATAATTTCCCCAAGCGAACCATCCTAACATACCATGGATAATTATTGGAAAAACTGGACACCAGTTCACGACCCTTGACAGTAGAACCAAAAGCGCATGACAAGGAACATTGTGTAGAAGAACAAGCATGCAACATAAATTGTTGATATGGCATAACATCCTGTATAATAGTTTCGTGACTGCATGTAGAGTTAATATTATTTAGTGAACTGCATGTGGTTTAGGTGGTTTTAAATCACTTTAAGGATTAGTTGTGTCTAAAATCTTACATTGGCAATCTTTACAGTGCAATTACCATGGTTTCAAAATCTTTTATACTGATAGTACTGTATTAATGTTTCGTAATAATATATGAAGGAAACCTTGATTAATTAGGTTCCAAACTTGGTACGTGAATTAGTTGTTATTTTGTACATGTGATTCTTGGTTATTTGTCATAGATATTCATTTTGTTTTAGTATACCTCATTACATGTAATCACAGATGATGAGTCCTGCCAGAGACAACGAAACTAATTGTTGTGATAATCCTTTGGGAAAAGAAGCTAGACAGAGGAGATTGTCCTTGGTTAGAGAGAAAAAGAGACGGCATAATAAGGAAAATGAAGGTTTCTATATCTTCTAGCTATTATTCTTGAATAAATGATTTTACAATATTGATTTTTCTTATCTAACTGTTATTTATTTTATCATTAAAGCTTGGAGTATAAAAAACATGTAAACCCAACCATCTGGTGTGCAAGGACGAAACATTACTCGGAATGTTGTTTGTCGACGAAAGTTTTGTGATTTTTCAAAGCCTCCAGGTATTTTATATTACACTTGTCTATTGATTTTTAGAGATATTAATTATATGATAAATTTAGTTGGGTTAAACTTTTAATGTTACTGTTTTTATTTTCCATAATGCATCTTCAAGTTGTAAATGTAGATCCTATGGTTGACTACGATCGTTATATGTTGTATTTTGAAGCTGAACATCAAGGTATATTTGTAGTCCTCTATTTAGATATACAAAATGTCATGGTTTTAGGTTGTGTATCTCTATATTAAACCTGGGTAATTTATTGAAATATATTTTTCATTCTAGATTATATTGATTTTGGAGTGATGAACTATTGTTGTCAATATTGTGGAGCATGCGTTTGGTTTGAGGAGCGAGCTGACAAAAACAGGATTTGGTCTGGTGTAGAATTCTCCATATGTTGTATGAAAGGGAAAGTTATGCTGAAATATTTACAGAGGCCGCCGGAGTTGCTTTGAAAATTAATAAATGGAGAAGATCGTAGAAGTGCTCATTTTCTTGAAAATATACGCTCTTATAATAGTATGTTTGCTTTTACCTCATTGGGAGGTAAAGTTCAAGTTGCTCATAATGCAAGGCATGGTCCCCCTCAGTTTATTCTTGGTGGTCAAAATTATCATCGGATAGGAAGTTTGTTGCCATTGGAAGGAGAGATGCCAAAGTTTGCACAATTGTACATATATGACACCCAGAATGAAGTTACAAATCGAATATCTCATTTGAGGTATCTTACTGCTTTCTATTTTTTCTATATGTTCACATGATGTGAATGGGTTGACAACTTTGTTCATATATATATATATATATATATATATATATATATATGGAAGGGATGTATGTTTCCTTTTTCATAACTATATCATTTTATGTTATATTTGATTTCATTCTATTTTATATTTTCTATATTTGTTTGATTGATGAAATATATATATATATATATATATATATATATGTATGTGTGTGTGTGTGCGCGCGCGCGCGCGTGTGTGAATAATGTTGGTGAGATAATTTAATTGTATCCACACTTTACATGTAGAAATAATATATATTTTTGGTTACAAATTATATTAGGTGTGGATCAGATAAAAAACAACTTGGCCCAACTTTGGTTAAGGAGTTGTTGAAGATGGTTGATGAATTTAATGAACGTGCAAAAATTTTTAGACGTGTGAGGGATGTTATTGAAGGTGAACAGAATGTGAATGTATCATTGAGATTGTTTCGAAACCGTATAGTTGATCCACGAATGTATAATTTGCCAACTGTGGATGAAATTGCTGCTCTTATTGTCAGAGATTTTGATAATGTCGATTGTGGTCGTGATGTTATTTTACAAACACGCGAAGGGCATTTGCAAAGGATAGCTGAGACCAATGTTTCATTTATGCCTTTACAATATTCGTTGTTGTTTCCATATGGGGAAGATGGTTTTCAAGACAATATTCCTTATGCTAGACATATTGTATCTACTGCAAAAAATCCAAGAAATCACGTCACTTTAAGAGAATTCATTGCATTTAGGTTGATGGAAAGAGAAACTGAGGAAACTATTTTACTGAAGAGCAAAAGGTTGTTTCAACAATTTGTGGTTGATTGTTATTCAATGCTTGAAGCACAACGATTGACGTTTATTAAAAACAACCAGAATATAATAAGGTGTGATATTTTGAAAGGCCTTGAGGAAGCTATGGAAAATGGTGATATAGATGCTGCAACCATTGGGAAACGTGTAATCTTACCATCTTCATTTACCGGTGGTCATAGATATATGTTTAATAATTGCCAAGATGCTATGGCAATATGTACGAGATATGGATATCCGGATTTGTTTTTTACATTCACATGTAATCCAAAGTGGGATGAGATCCTTAAATGTGTTTCTGATAGAGGACTTGCTCCTACTGATAGACCTGACATTTCGTCTAGAGTGTTCCACATGAAATTAAATCAGTTGATGACTGATTTAAGAAGGGTGAATTTTTTGGGAAAGTTATTGCAGGTATTATTGTTAGAAATTATATTGGAAAAATAGGTAGATCGGTCCTACACGATTATTTTGTTTTCCATATTAGTCCTATATGTTTTTTATTTTTCAAATTGATTCTACACATTACGTTTCGTTTTCACATTGACCCTTTCCATCAATTTTGACCTAATGCCGTCAGTTTTGATCTGACGTGGCTATCACATTAGTCTGACATGTGCCATTTGATCTTACTCTGTTAGGTCAAACTTGACGAAAAGGACTAACGTAAAAAAAAGAACGTTGCCTATGCGACAAAATTGCAAAATAAAAAACTTATAGGACCAATATGAAAAATAAAATAAACGTATAGGAATAATCTACCAATTTTCCCGATTATATTTTTATTCCATCCATACATTGTATTTTTAATGGATTGGTTTTGATTGTTGTTTTTGTCAACTAAATATTTAGGTATGTATACTATCGAATTTCAAAAGCGAGGTTTGCCACATGCACATATATTATTGTGGCTTAAGGAAAAGGATAACCTACAATCGGTACAATTTATTGACTCTATCATTTCTGTTGAGTTGCCTGATAAAACAAAGTTTCCAAAGTTATATAATGTTGTCTCAAATTTTATGCTTCATGGTCCATGTGGTAATGTAAATCGCAATTCTCCTTTCATGAAGGGTGGTAAATGTTCAAAGTACTTTCCAAAGAAATTTGTTGACCATACCTCTTTTAATGATGATGGGTACCCTATTTATAAGAGAAGGGATACTGGTGTAACTACTATTAAGGGTGGTGTTCATTTGGATAATCAATATGTTGTCCCTTACAATCCTAAGTTGTTGATGAGATATCAAGCCCATATTAATATTGAATATTGCAATAAGTCTGATTGCATTAAATATCTATTCAAATATGTTAATAAGGGGCCAGATCGTGTTCTGATTGTTACCACTCATGGTGATCGGTATTCAGTTGATTTAGAAATGAAGGATGAAATAAAGAACTATTATGATTGTAGATATTTATCTCCTTGTGAGTCTGCTTGGAGGCTCTTTGCCTTTGATATTCATCATAGATGGCCTCCAGTTCAACGATTGACATTTCACCTTCCTAGGGAGCAAACTATAGTTTATAACAACAACGATGTTGTTGATGATATCTTCGAACGGAATAAAAATAGGACAACAATGTTCCAAGCATGGATGGAAGCAAATCGTAAATATCCTCATGGTAGGGATTTAACTTATGTTGATTTTCCATCACGATTTGTATTTTTCCTTAAAGAAAGGGAATGGCGTCCTAGGAAGCGAGGACAGATGATCGGTCGTTTGAATTTTTTGCCAGTGGGAGCTGGAGAAGCATATTACATGAGGTTGTTGCTTAATATACAAAAGGGATGCAAAAGTTACGAGTGTTTGAGAACTGTTGATAACAATATTTATGCAACCTTTCAAGAAGCATGCTCTGCCTTGGGTTTATTATCCGATGATAAAGAATTTATTGATGGACTTTGTGAGGTTGCAGTATTAGCTTCTGGGGTATACTTGAGGAGGCTTTTTGTGACTTTATTGCTGTCAAATAGTATGAGCAACCCAGCTAATGTATGGGAACAATCTTGGGAGTTTTTAGTTGATAGAATTTTGTATGAAAGACGAAAGTTGCTGCACTATCCAGGTATAATATAGTATATATAATATAATTTTTTGTCCCTTTAATTATGTTTTCGTTGTCATAGTTACACTGATATTGGATTTACAATGTTTATGTTATCGTGCAAGGTCATTATTTTTTATTCAATTTACAAAAGTTGCTTTCTTGACATTAAGGATTGAGTTTAGGATTGAGTTTGACTTATGATCAGCTGAAGTTGATTTGTTTAGTAGAGATCGAGAAAATGTTACGCTTAAATGGGAAGTCTTTAAAGGATTTTGATACTATGCCTTTCCCTTATACTGAAGACCTCTCCAATTTGAATAATATCTTTGTTATTAGAGAACTCCAGTATGACACTGATGAAATGGTTGTTGAACATGCTAAATGTTTGGATCAACTGAATGATGGTCAAAAAAAGGTATATGATGAAGTTGTTGCTTCTGTGGTAGACAACGTTGGTGGTTTCTTTTTTGTTGATGGTTATGGTGGGACTGGGAAAACTTTCTTATGGAAAACATTGTCATATAGATTCTGTGCTGATGGTAAAATAGTCTTGAATGTTGCTTCTAGCGGCATTGCTTCACTTTTATTACCAGGAGGAAGAACCGCTCATTCACAATTTGCTATTCCATTATTATTGAATGAAGAATCATGTTGTAATATTAAACAAAAGAGTTTTCGAGCTGACTTACTTCGAGAGACTTCATTGATCATTTCGGATGAGGCTCCTATGGTGAACAGATGGGCTTTTGAAGCATTGGATAGGACTTTAAAAGATATAATGGCGGTTGTTAATGTCCATTTTTATTCTAAACCATTTGGTGGTAAGGTTGTTGTGCTTGGTGGTGATTTCAGACAAATATTACCTGTAGTTCCTAAGGGAAGCAGAGCTGATGTTGTTATGGCCACAATTAATTCATCCAAACTATGGAAGCATTGTAAAGTACTGAAACTCACCGAAAATATGAGGATTCGGATGAGTTCAGATGTTTTTGAGGACCAAGTTATTAAGGATTTTGCACAATGGATTCTTGATATTGGTGATGGGAAGCTAGGTATTGATGATGATGGTGAGTCTAATATTTATCCACCTGAAGATTTGTTGATCTTAGATTCAGGTGATCCGATTGCAAGTATTGTTTCATACATATATCCAAATCTTCTAGATAATCTATCAAATTTCAAGTTTTTTGAAGATAGGGCGATTTTGATACCAAAATTAGAGTTTGTAGAACAAGTTAATAATTATGTGTTATCGTTGCTACCTGGTGAGGAGAAGGAATATCTTAGCTCAGATTGTGTTAGTAAGATGGAGCAGACTCATGGGTTTAATTCTGAGTGGTTGACTCCGGAATTTCTTAACCAAATCAAGTGTTCTGGACTTCCCAATCATAAGCTTACATTGAAGGTTGGCGTTCCAGATATGCTACCGAGAAATATTGACCAATCTATTGGTTTGTGCAATGGAACGAGATTGGTTGTCACTAAGCTAGGCACCAATGTTATTGGAGCTAAAGTTGCTACTGGGAATCACATGGGAGACAAAGTCTACATACCTAGATTGAATTTGGAACCATCAGATCATGCAATGCCCTTTAAATTCTATAGACGCCAATTTCCATTGGTATTGAGCTTTCCAATGACTATAAATAAGAGTCAAGGGCAAACATTGTCTCATGTTGGTTTATATCTACCTTGTCCTGTTTTTTCACACGGTCAACTATATGTTGCAATTTCTAGGGTGAGATGTAAGAGTAGATTGAAGATTCTTAGTTGTAATGATGATACGGTACCATGTCGAGTGGTCAAGAATGTTGTTTACAAAGAGGTTTTTGAGAAAATCTGATGTAGGTTATACCTTTAATAATATAGTTTTGTTTTCATTTTGTCTGTTTTTGTCACTTTTATATAGACTATTGACCATGTTATAATGTGTAATTTGGAATATAGCTTACTTATGTTTCTTTAATTTATAATAGCTTACCATATATATATATATATATATATATATATATATATATATATATATATATATATATATATTTTGAATCTGTTAAATATTTGCAACAATACCAACGGTCTCCATCTAGATAGGGTGTTATTTTAAATTCATTTTTAATAACCGTAAACAAACTTTAATTAGATTCTATTTTTCCTAAAAAATATAAAAAATTGTATATCAACTATAAAATATGGAAATCATTTATTATATTCATAACAAACAACACACTAATTCTGTCTCTCATACAAAATACAATTTTCTAACTCAATTATCTTACTATATTAAATAACGAAGCTGAATTTATTAATCATTACCAAAATATATCTTCAATAAAAACTTTATCCGTGCATTGCACGGATTAACTTACACCAGTATCAACTAATTATTATATAGTACTACCTAAGAACAAGGACTTTATCAAGAAATTCTCATGACAGCTGCAATTGTGATAAACTGTTTGCTAGTTTCTCGAAATACACAACTGTAGTATTTGCCTGCAACACACAAGCTAATACAGTAAGCAAAAACCCGAATTAACTTTTCACAGTACTGAGGGAAAACATTTATTAGCTTTTCAGAAAGCCTAAAAGAGCACAAGATAATAATCATATTAATCAATTTCTTGTTGATCCTCTCACCATATTTTGAAAAGATAGATGTTGAGAAAACATTATTTTCCGAAAATAACCAGTAAGTTAAGTTTTATTTCCATAAACGGATAATTATGTGATGACTCGAGTTAGGGTGTCACACATTGCATTATGTTTATGAATAATTTAAACTTAATTATAGTGAAAATAAATTATAAATAAAACTTTTAAGTACATATAAGTCTGAAATTATAAAGAACTAAGAAAGTGATAAACTTAGAAGTACATATATATATATATATATATATATATATATATATATATGAATCACAAATAAAAAGATATTAGTGTCATATAGAGGAATACACCCAGCTGCAATTGTGATTCTAAAATAACGTCACAATATCACCACTTAGATATACGTCTTCGTTAAAAAAAAACATAATAAAAATAAACAAATTAATAAATTTAAAATAATAATAATAATAATAATAATAATAATAATAATAATTAACAATATGTATTTTCTTCCTCTCCTTCTTGGCTAACCTCCTCCTAATTTTTTTCAAAATTTCCCTCTAATAATTCCCAAATTTGATTATATTCCCACCCAAAAATTTCCCTCACTCATCAAATATCCCACTCACTCACTTTTTTCCCATGTTTTCGTCACACTCTCCCACTCCCATGGTCACACACTCACACCCACAAAAAAGTCACCAACTCCCCTCTGTTTCTCAATTTCTTCAACCTCTTCTAGTCTTCTCTTCAACCTATTTTTTCTCTGATTTCTTCACCCACCATGGCCTCACTTTCACGGCCCTTCCCCCCTCACCCTCACTCACCCATGGCCTCACGGCCCTGCCCCCCCCTCACCCATGGCCTCACGTCCTCCCCCTGACCCATGGCCTCACCACGATCCTCCCCCCTCACCCATGGCGTTGTGAGCCTCCCTCCCCCTCACCCATGGCCTCACGGCCATCAGCCCCACCTCACCCATCGCCTCACGGTCCTCCCCCTCACCCATGGCGTCGTGAGCCCCCCTCCCCCTCACCCATGGCATCGTGAGCCTCCCTCCGTTGCGGTCTGATGCGCCTGTTCCGGACGAAACGGCCGTTACGTTGCAGGTGAAATGTCGTTACGTTGCGGCCGTTATGGGTGATTTCGTAACGCACCACAATTGCGGTCTGATATCGTTGCGGTGAGGGTCACCTCCGTAATACTGCGGTCGCATTAGCGGTTGCGGACCGCAATTTAGAACCATGTTCTATATCCCGAGGAAATGGCAAATCACGAACCTGAGGTGAAGAAGCTGAATGTGTTGCTGAAAGAAAGTTGAAACTCACGTTACTGGAAGAGGCAAAAGAAAAGAAGGAAGTTGCTGGAAGAGAAGAAAAATGTTACTGAATGAATGAATTTGTACTTTCTTCTTTTCAAAATTACTGAAATAAAAAATAAAAAATAGGTAACATTTAATTTAATGAATGTTGTAAAATAAATTTTATGAAAGACATTAGTAACATTTTTATTAGTGTAACTAATTAAATGTTACTAAAACTCCTATATGCAGCAGTGTTGCTCTAATTCATTTGACTTTTCAATTAATAAGTACTAGTATAAGAGTCCCAAACATATTTAACAATTGATAATAGAAGGAGTAGGCTCAACAGTTATTAAGATAAGATATTAAGATATGTAGTCAAGTCTTTCGCTTATATTAACAGTGACTTCGTTGGATTCGATTTCTAAATCTCTCTTTGATAGACAATATATAAATTTTATTATAAATTCTTATTGGAGTTGTTGATATTCATCGATCTTATAAATGGGCGTGACTTCCTCAATCTAAACTTATTTTTCATAAAAGAAAAAAAAAGATAATAGAAGGAGTAAGCACCCATATTTCGTATTGCTCCCACCTATAATGCAGGAAAACGTTCGACCCACCAACTACCTACTTGCTCCACTTTACTACCAAGCAACCAAAAACAGAAACACTATCAACTACATTATATAAACCCTTTACTTCCCTAATCCATTCTCAAAACATCCCATTATTCCAACGTCAATTTCCAATTTCATTTCAATTTTAAAATGTCGTCTTCTCCTTCATTAGACTCAGTAATTTGTGACCCTCTCAACAAGGCATGCAAAACCCTTCTCTTCCCCATCATCAAACCCAACGACGTCGTCTCTCTCTTCCTCAAAGTTGGTCTCATTATTTCCACCTTCTTCCTCATCTCCCTCTTCTGTTACCCTTCCTTCTACAATAACCACAACGACCCCACAACCTTCCAACACCACACGCTCCAATACCGCGGCTTCGGCGGTGAAGAAGAACAACCCACCAACATCTCCCACATCTTGTTCGGAACCGGCGGCTCGTCCGCCACCTGGCACACTCGCCGCCACTACACCGAGCTCTGGTGGCGCCCATGCGCCACCAGAGGCTTCGTTTGGCTCGAAAAGAAGCCGCGAGAAAACGAGTCGTGGCCGGAGACTTCTCCGCCGTACATGGTCTCCGGCGAAACGTCGTCGTTTAAGTACACGTGCTGGTACGGTTCTCGCTCGGCGATTCGCATAGCACGCATAGTGAAGGAGAGCTTCGAGCTAGGGTTGAGCAACGTGAGGTGGTTCGTGATGGGTGATGATGACACCGTGTTCTTCCCCGACAACCTCGTTACGGTGTTGTCGAAATATGATCATAATCAAATGTACTATGTTGGTGGGAATTCTGAGAGCGTGGAGCAAGATGTGATACATTTTTATAATATGGCTTATGGTGGTGGTGGGTTTGCTATTAGTTACGGTTTGGCGAAGGAGTTGGTGAAGATTTTGGATGGTTGCATTGATAGATATGCGAAGTTTTATGGGTCTGATCAGAAGATTCAGAGTTGCATTAGCGAGATTGGTGTTCAGGTCACCAAAGAGCTTGGTTTTCATCAGGTATTTTATGTTCAATTTTCTTGCTTCAACACGTCCAGCACAACTCACTCACATTTGCATTCATTATTTTTATTCCATTCCAACTTGATATATAATATTATCAATTGTTTTTTTAATCTTATTATTAGTAATTTAAAATTTTAGAAAACTTTCAAAATATAATATAAGTATTCCGCTTAAAAATACGTGTGTCCCTTAATATCTATCACGTGTTCGATCAGTAGGGAAAACCGGCCTTGTATTGTACCGGTGCAAAAACCGGAAAATCGATTCAAAATCGGTAAAACCGGTCATAACCGATAGTGAACCGGCCTGAACCGGTTTCCTTAAAAAAAAAATAGTATAAAAGGATTTGGATCATCCTAGCCAAAACCCAATTATTTTGTTTTCTAACATATGTGGGCTGGTCGTAGATTTTGGGTTGGTTTTCCCTATGAAGATGATTTTAACATATATCTTTATATTTATTTAGTTTAATTTCAAAATAACAAAAATTGTGCTTAATAATTTTAGTTGTTATGTTGTTTTTTTGTTTAATATTGTTACAAATATTATATTAAAAATTAAAATAATAATATTTAATTATAACCTAGGTTCAACTACTGTTCAACCCGGTTGGACCATTGAACCTCGAACCATTGCGCTTCACCTAGGTTCGATGGCCGGTCCGATTTTGTAAACCTTACTAACACCTGATGATGCTTAAGGAAACGAGTTATCCATCAATAACTATGTTAGATCTTGTTGGTTATGTCATAGACATCTATTATAACAAACGAAATTGGATACCCACTTAAGAGTTTGATAACCTTAATTATATAAATAACTTCACCAAATTAATATCGTAAAGGAAACTAACAAATACAAAAAAAATATATGTAGAAGTTGAAAATAAAATATTTTTGCAACATTTTTGCAACTCAAGAATTCTTATCATATGGTTGTATCGGTATTTGAATAATTTTCTTTAATAAAGTATGATGTTAAATGGATCTCTCCTATTTTGGAAGGAGGAAGAAAACAAATTTTTTCAAATCCGGATTTGCTAGGTTCAAAAAATCATTCATTCACCTGCTCATATATTATATATTAATATACCATTAGATTAATAAGTCGAGATTTGAAAAATCATATATTCACACATTCATATATTATATATTAATACATCATAAGATCAATATGAAGAAACTTAGATGGATTCAACGGTACACTATTACATGAAAGTATGATTTAATAAATGTAGGAATTTTTTTTTTTCATACCCAGAGTCATAGAGTCCACTAATTATATTTTTTTTTTAAATATTGGGTCATTTCCTCCACAACATAATTATCATATTCTATTCTTTTAAAACATGAGAGTCCAATTAATCGGAAAAGAAATATGTTTTTCTTCTATATAAAATCAATTTTATTTTCTAATAACACAATTTTTTTTATAAACAAAAATATATTAAAAACGAGTATAAGAGGTGTTAAATCATTTTCTAATAACACATAAAAACCATTTATTTTCTAATAACACAATAACGCTATGAATCTCTAAAGAGCCCATCATTGTTCTTATTCCATTATTAACTTGATTTTCTATTACAGGTTGATATACGTGGGAGCCCGTACGGTCTACTGGCGTCACACCCAGTGGCACCGTTGGTGTCGTTGCACCACTTAGACTACGTGGATCCAATATTCCCAAACACGACACGACACGACTCCCTTAAAAAATTGATCACAGCATACAAATCAGATCCGGGTCGGACATTACAACGTAGTTTCTGTTATGATCCACGTCGGAATTGGTCAGTGTCGGTGTCTTGGGGATACAGCGTGGAGTTGTATCCTTTTTTATCCACGGCCAAAGAGCTGGAAACGGCGTTCAGGACGTTCAAGACGTGGCGAAGTTGGAGCAATGACCCGTTTACTTTCAACACCCGACCCGCGAGCAGAAACCCGTGTGAGAGGCCGCTCGTGTATTTCTTGGACCGGGTTGGTAATTCGGGCCGGGGACAGACCCGATCCAGGTATAAGAGATATGTAGATTTTTTAGGAAAAGAATGTGAGCGATTAGAGTACGCGCCGGCCTTAGGTGTACAGTACGTCGACGTTTTTGCCTCCCACTTTACGCCATCCTTATGGAAAAAGGTCTGGTACATATGGTGTCTTTATCATATTTGAACATCTAAATTTAGATATCATATTATCATACATATTTTTTTTATGTTTTATTTATTTTTTATCATTTTTATATATACATATCAAAAATATATTAAAAATAAAATAAAAAGGACAACTTATGTTATCACGTTCTAACACTCGAATGATATTTTGGTACGAGCAACATGACCCATCTGAAGTTAGAGAATTTTTTGTTGAGGTGCGTTATTTATACACCTAACCTGAACCATATCATCATATAAAAGTGTATATGGCCCACATATTATCTATCATTTTTATATAATCTATATTATTTTGTTATGAAAAATGTGGTACAAAATACAGTGTGCAGGTTAGGTGTTCATTTGAGGTGTTAGAAAATCATTCATCTTTCTTGTTTCTCCGGTACTGTACATCCTGAGTTGTGTATCAGAGATGATTTTTTTTTTTATGTATGTACAATTTTAATCTATTTTTTAAAGTTTTTTTTTTGAAAGATTTTATTTTATTTTATTTAAAATTTGATTAGAATTAATCAATAATCACTAAATATTTAGCCACTACAACATAATTAAAATGTTGTGTATGATATATTTTATTTTAAATATACTAGACTTTGATGGGTGCCTAACAAGATTATAATGTGGTTGAATGAACAGGCACCACGTAGACAATGCTGCGAGATATTCAACGGTGCAGATGGTGAAAACAGTGTTGTCCAGGTCAAGATCAGAGGGTGCCATCGCTTTGAGAGTGTGACTCCTCTATAGAAAGTTGTGACAAGGAAGGAAACGTATTCTAATTTCTAAGTCAAGTCACTGTTAACAAAGACTGATCGAATGAACGCGATGAAGTGATTTTAAATGCTTCCCCGTAGAGGAAAAAAGAATTCCAAATATTCCACTCGATCTACGCACATATGTAAACAGAAACAGTTAGATTACTGTAGAATTGATTTACTTTTTATGTAATTCTGATACAAACTTGGGCCAAGATACCAAGCCCAATGAAGGAGTGGGCACATCTCAAAATAATAGACCCAAAAGGAATAAGAAACCTCCCTTCTCGATGGATGATTTTGGGTGTGTTTGGATAAACAACTTAATTAAGAGCTTATCGCATAAGACCTTATCGCATGAGAGCTTATGCCATAAGCGCTTAAAGAAAGAAAAAGAAAGAAAGGGGCATGAGAGGATTCGAATAGTGAAAAACACGGAGAGGGTGTTTAGTGCATAAACTCTTGTGATAATTCCATAAGCTTCTCCCAGTGACTTATGAAAATAAGTCAAAAACTCCTTATGGGATGACATAAGTTATTTTTATAAGCTCTGCCAAACACACTGCATAAGAGCTTATGTCATCAGACAAGTCAAAAGGAGCTTAAATAAGCTCTTCCAAACGATACATTTATCTAATTCTTCTTCTATAATACTCTAGTAATAGACACGTGAAGGATCCCATTAGTTTTTCTGTTAGCACCTTGTGATAGGAATATTTCCATTTCTGTTTTACTTTTCCTAGCTTTATGGATCGCTGGCCACATGGCCTCAATTTTTACATGATGTGATTACTGCTATAAATGGAAAATGAAAAAAAAAAAGAGGAAAACCCAGAAATTTGCTGGATAAAATTCTTGTTTGTATTTGATTCCCTTCTTCTGGAGTTGCTCCTACTCTAAAGGAGAATTTCCCCTTGCAGCTTGCATCAATTTGGTACTTTCATTTCCTTCTCAAAATGCCTCCCAAATCTGAAAAAGGAGACAAAACCAATGAAGATATCATAACTCAAATAAAAGAAATGCAATCATCTATGGAACACAACCTACACACCTACGTCATTGATCAAATTACTACCCAATTTACACTACTCAGAGAGCAGCTAGCCCTCCACAACCCACCTCCACCTCCCCCACCCCACCACCCTAAAACACCCAAAATCACACTTATACCCTTTGATGGCTCTAACCCACTTGACTGGATTTTCCAGGCAGAACACTTCTTTGAACTCCATCCAATCCCACATCACCAAAGAATGCCGCTCATTCCCTTCTACATGCAAGGCCCGGCTCTTGGGTGGTTCAAATGGATGCACTCAAACCACCAAATCACCTCCTGGGACGCCTCCACTAGGTCCCTAGAGCTGCGATTAGGCCCTTCCACTTTTGAAAACCTCCAAGCTTCCCTTTTCAAACTTCGCCAAACCAGCTCAGTTGGGGACTACCAACTTCAATTTGAAACCCTCTCCAACCGCGTTAATGGCATGACCCCAGACTTATTGCTTAACTGTTTCATTTCTGGCCTTCGTCTTGAAATCCAACGAGACCTTGCCGTCCAACAGCCATGTTCCCTTCCCCATGCAATCGGTCTAGCTAAATTACTTGAGGCCAAACACCTTGATTCCAAAACACCACCCAACCGATTTCACCGATAACCTACACCCTCTGCGAATCCATCTTCACCCTCTCTATTAGGCTCGGTTCCCCAATCATCCCCATCTTCCATGCGCAAACTTCCCCCTAGTGAGATCAATGACCGCAGAACCAAAGGATTGTGTTTCTACTGCGATGACCGTTTTACAACTGGCCATCGCTACACAGTTAGAAAATATATATTGCTTATGGCCGATGAGCCCTTCCCTACCCAACCAGAAATCCCAACATTGGACACAGAACCTCCTTACCCAAATTTCCCAACCACACCTGAAACAGATACATACACAACTTCCCCTCCCTAGACTCCGCCCAATTCTAACTTTCCCAAGCTGCTCTCCTCGGCCCACCCTCACCCAGAACACTTCGAGTTTCCGGTGCTATTCACGAGCTTACTGTAACCGTCCTCATCGACTCGGGCAGCTCACACAATATCATGCAGCCCCGAGTCGTCGAGTTCCTAGACCTACCAATAGTGGCCATCACGCCCTTCTCGGTTGTAGTGGGCAAGGGCACTGCCATTCAAAATGCTCGGGTTTTTGCCCTGCAGTACCTGTTAACCTGTCAGGCCATGTTTTTACCATTCCATTTTACATACTATCCATCCATGACGCGGATTTAGTACTCGGTGTCCAGTGGCTTGCTTCCCTGGGTCTGTTTCTGTCCGACTACTCAGTACGATCTATCCAATTCTCCCACAACAACCAACCAATAACACTCACAAGTGCCCCACCAACCGAACCCAAACCTGCAACTTACTCTTAGTTTTGTCGTTTCATGTTCACAGATTCCATTGACTCATTACATTCCATAACTATGACTTCACTGGAAGTTCCAACACCTCCAAATGCTCTACCTCCCGATGCGGAGCTTGATACTAGCAGCTTAGACCCAGCCCTTGCCAACATCATTTCTCCATTTGCGGCTATTTTCAGTAAGCCCCAAGACCTCCCTCCTACCCGAGCCCAAGACCATCATATACACCTTCTACCAGACTCCAACCCAGTCAATGTGAGGCCATACCGTTACCCACAATGCCAAAATGATGTCATGACTCAATTAATTTATGACATGCTGAAGGATGAAATTATCAAACCCAGCTCTAGTCCTTTTTCCTCTCCGGCCCTCCTAGTCCGTAAGAGGGATGGGACTTGACGTTTTTGTATCGATTACCGAGCACTCAATGCCATCACGGTCAAGGACCGCTTCCCCATACCTACAATGGATGAGCTTCTGGATGAACTTCACGGTTCCAAGGTGTTTTCAAAACTGGACTTGCGCTCTGGGTTCCATCAAATACTCCTTGCCCCATAAGACACCTTCAAAACAGCATTCAGAACCGTGGACGACCATTTTGAATTTCTTGTGATGCCGTTTGGGCTCACCAATGCCCCCTCCACATTTCAAGCCACCATGAATGATGTTTTTCGGGACTTCCTCCATAAGTTTGTGCTTTTTTTTATGATATCCTCATTTATAGTTTTGACTGGGAATCACATTTATCGCACCTGCACCAAGTTTTGCAATTACTCACTCAGCACAAATTATTTGCCAAATTCTCTAAATGCCAATTTGGTTTACATAGAGTAGAGTACCTTGGCCATAGTATTTCACAGCAGGGTGTAACAGTCGATCCAGCCAAACTCCAGACCATCCACAATTGGCCCGTGCCTAAAAATGCCACTGCCCTCCTCAGGTTCTTGGGTCTTTTGGGTTACAATCTCCAGTTCGTTCGTAACTATGCATCGATCTCTAGCCCCCTCACCGATCTGTTGAAGAAAAATCAGTTCACTTGGTCAGACCAGGCTCAACAAGCCTTCCAATTGCTGAAGGAAACCATGACTTCCCTCCCTTTCCTGGCACTTCCTGATTTCTCCTTAGTGTTCGACATTACCACAGATGCATCGGGGTCTGCTATTAGCGTTGTATTGTCACAGAACCTACACCCAATTGCATTTTTCAGTAAAAAGTTATGTCCAAAAATGCAGGCTGCTTCAGCTTATGAGCGAGAAATGTATGCAATTAGGTCTTCTGTCAAAAAATGGAGACATTACCTGCTAGGAAGGCATTTCCGCATCTACACTGACCAGAAGAGTTTGAGGGGTCTTTTCTCCCAAACCATCCAGACCCCAGGCCAAGAGAAATGTCTATCAAAACTGCTCGGTTTCGATTATGAGATTCTCTACACCCCGGGGCATAGTAATGTTGTCGCGGACGCCTTATCCAGAATTCCCCATGCTGTCGAGGTCCGTTTTGCTGCAATGTCTTCTTGCTAGCCCTTGCTCCTAGAACAATTGAAGCAGTTCTATGCCTCTGATCCCACTGGTAAGACCCTATTAGAAAAATTTCAAGACTCAACAACTCAGACCACACAATTCCATATCCAACAAGGGTTATTATATTTTCAAAACATAATTTTTATACCTGAGGAAACTGGACTGCGAGCTACACTTCTGAAGGAACACCACTCCTCACCATCAGGGGGACACTCCGGTATCAAGGGGACATTGACAAGGTTGGCAGCCTCATTTTCCTGGCCGCATATGGCTAAGGATGTTAAAAATCTGGTCAAATTGTGCCACACCTTCCAGCAGAACAAGCCTTTTAATCAGAAACCGTATGGAATACTACAACCACTTCCCATCCCCAGCCAAGTTTGGGAAGACATTTCAATGGATTTTATCACTCACCTTCCACCGGCTAGCGATAAATCTGTAATTTGGGTAGTTGTGGACCGGCTTTCGAAATACGCTCATTTTGTGGCACTTAAACCTCAGTTCTCAGCCGCCACTCTAGCTCTGATCTTCATTATAGAAATTTACAGACTTCATGGTATGCCGAAGTCTATAGTGAGTGACCGGGATCGAGTTTTTGTCAGCCGTTTTTGGTGCGATCTCTTTCGCCTCCATGGTACTAAGTTGGTTTTCTGTAGCGTGTATCATCCTCAGTCGGACGGCCAAACCGAGGTCACCAACCGCATCTTAGAAGCTTATCTCCGCTGCTTCATGGGTGACTCTCCCCAACACTGGCTACGCTACCTTCCACTAGCTGAGTTCTGGTATAACTCCACATACCAGTCTTCCTTGTGTATGACCCCATTTGAGGTTCTTTACGGTCGTCCCCCTCCTAATCTCAGAGCTTATGTCACCGAGACCACGGCGGTGGCTTCTCTGGATGAATCCATAACCCAAAGAGACCACATGCTCCATATCATCAGAGAAAACCTTGGACGAGCACAGGTGTGCATGAAATTCCTGGCCGATGCTCACCGCCAAGATAGAACCTGCAACATCCCTGGCTGCTCTTTGGATTGACGACTGACCCCACAGACCAACACGAGTCTTTTCAGCATGCTTTATCCTCACTCACACGCTTCCTGGGAAAACTTCCTAGGAGGTCACCCATCCCAGAATTGCTCCAAGTCAAGCACGCTTAACTGTGGAGTTCTTAAGTGATGGGCTACCGAAAAGAAGATGCATCTTATTGGTATAGGTAGTGCCAATCAATTCAAATAAGTCATCCTCAACTGTAAAGTCCCATACCTACACAGTCTCAGGATCCCTCTCATTCGGGTGTGTAATCAGTTCATTCATGTGTCCCTCCGCCTAGAAGCCTGCCAGGAGCCGCTCCTTGTACGTGCCTTCTTGCACCGGCGATCACTCCCCGGCCTAGTCGGCACCCGGGTGTTACATGCCCACCAGCTTCCGCTTGGTTCGTCCTCGAACCACACCGTACTGGGAGAGGTGCTGCTCTGATACCATTTGTAACATCCCTGGCTGCTTTATGGATTGACGACTATCCCCACAAACCAACACGGGTCTTTTCAGCGTGCTTTGTCCTCACTCACACGTTTCTCGGGAAAACTTCCCAGGAGGTCACCCATCCCGGAATTGCTCCAAGTCAAGCACGCTTAACTGTGGAGTTTTTAAGTGATGGGCTACCGAAAAGAAGATGCATCTTGTTAGTATAGGTAGTACCAATCAATTCATATAAGCCTTCCTCAACTGTATAGTCCCATACCTACACAGTCTCAGGATCCCTCTCATTCGGGTGTGTAATCAGTTCATTCATGTGTCCCTCCGCCTAGAAGCCTACCAGGAGCCGCTCTTTGTCCGTGCCTTCTTGCACCGGCGACCACTCCCCACCCTCGTCGGCACCCGGGTGTTACATGCCCACCAGCTTCCGCTTGGTTTGTCCCCGAACCACACCGTACTGGGAGAGGTGCCGCTCTGATACCATTTGTAACATCCTTGGCTGCTCTTTGGATTGACGACTGACCCCACAGACCAACACGGGTCTTTTCAGCGTGCTTTATCCTCACTCACACGCTTCCTGGGAAAACTTCCAAGGAGGCCACCCATCCCAGAATTGCTCCAAGTCAAGCACACTTAACTGTGGAGTTCTTAAGTGATGGGCTACCGAAAAGAAGATGCATCTTATTGGTATAGGTAGTACAAATCAATTCAAATAAGTCATCCTCAACTGTATAGTCCCATACCTACACAGTCTCAGGATCCCTCTCATTCGGGTGTGTAATCGGTTCATTCATGTGTCCCTCCGCCTAGAAGCCTGCCAGGAGCCGCTCCTTGTCCGTGCCTTCTTGCACCGGCGATCACTCCCCGGCCTCGTCGGCACCCGGGTGTTACATGCCCACCAGCTTCCACTTGGTTCGTCCCCGAACCACACCGTACTGGGAGAGGTGCTGCTCTGATACCATAATTGTAACGCCCTTCGTTACATTAGTAACCCAAATTAATTTCAATAAAAATCATTCAAAACATTTAACTAAAAACACAAGTCATAAAATTTTTCTCAAATAACTAAGTATGAAAATACCTCGTATTAAATAAAATAAGAGTATTTACAAAGTATTGAAAAATATTATTAAATCCAATCATTTGAATAAAAACTAAAAGCCTCAAAACCGAGCATCTAATTACAATTTGAGAAAAATAGTATGTAAACCAAAGAATGTCGTCCACATAATACTCTAAACCATACTACATTACTATCCAACTAGCTAATCAAAGTTAACTCTTCAGATCTCTGGATCCTCAACAGCGATGTCATCGGGCTCTGAAAACAACACTTATAATGAGATATAAAATCCCAATGCACAACAATACATTTATAAAATGTTTCGAAAAATAGTGTTGCTCTCAGTCGGTGCGGTAACCGGAAAAACTGTCCATGGTACCCGCTAATTTTCCAAAATAATATATAAAAAGAATACTTTTAATAACAACAAAAATCTCATCAACTCAATAGCATATAACGTAACAACAACTTATCTTAATCTATCACATTCCACATACCAAGTAAATTCTAAATTAATCCAAGTGGCTCGAAGGTCTCATAACTAAATTGGTCTCTTGCCGGCATGCCATAAATCTCACACATCACATGACAATGGCGTCCCATTGCCCACCCCTACTCATGAGGAATGTTTCGATGTCACCCTCCTGTCGGGGACATTTCTATTTCGATACCTCCCATGTGCACATGGCGGTATTTCTCCCTTTTCGACACCCCAATGTGTGGCGGTATTACTTTCGATACCCTTTTTTAGGCGGTATTACTCTTTTTCGACATCCCAATTATATGGGGATGTTACTTTCGATACCCCATTACGGTGGTATTACTTTTCGATACCCCTATCATAGGTGGTATTATGGCAAACATCATCCAACATATTATAACTCAAATATGTCATGTCTCATGCATGTAACAAACTATTTTTCACGAATTAAACAAATAAATTTCTCCCAAAAACAAGCAATCATGAATATCACAATATATCATACATGAATAAGCATCTTACAACATCAATTAATCAACTTATTCCCCTTTTAACAAAAACCCTCAATTTTAGAAATTAGGTTACTGCAATATGCATCAAATCAATTAAAAACTCCCAATTTCATATGTTAATTCATTGTCAACACAAACAATCATATATACCATGGAAAGGGTTCGTAAAAAGTATTGTTACTCACCTCTTGAAGACCTCCAAATAGCTCTAAGCGTTTCAACTGCGAATCCTAACGTTTGCCAAGAGTTATCATCATCTTCCTCTTCCTAGACTCCCTCTTCCACAACTATCTCTTCTTAATCCTTGAATTTCTTCTCTTCTTAGACGTTTCTGAGTTTCTAGGTGTAATTAGGGTTCAAAAACGTACCCTAAGAGTGTTAAGATTCTATTTATAGAGCCCCCAATAGCCCAAAACGTGTAAAAACGCGTTAAGCCCGCTTACTCCGCATATGGTGCTGTATTTCGCACATATCTTGAGTTATAGGCATTCAAAAATTATAAATTTTCTATCGTTGGAAAGATAAAAGAATTGTCTACAACTTTTATGAAGACCACAAAATCTGAAACCGATGCTTAGATAGTCAAAACGTGGATAGAATTTAAAAAAATGGTTCTGGTGCTGGAACATGAATAGTGTGTACGAATTTGGTCATAACTTGAGCTACAAGAATCCAATTTGGACGAATTTGGTGTCTATGGAAAGCTAATAGACAGGGATATATTTCTTATGCAGATCTCGAATTCAAACAAGTTCTCTTTGGTTACGAAATATCCATCTGAAGTTAGGTATCTAGTCATATTATGCGAAATTGGGCTTAAAACACTCAAACTATCTATTTATAATGGGTAACACAGCATGGGCCTTGATATGCTTATGTTTCCTATCATTATTGCCGCATTAATTTAGTCCAGGGTAGGTTCTTATCCTTATTTTTATTTTATTTTTTTAAATCAATTTTACATTATTGTGGAACCCACTGGATTTTTATTATAAAGAAAACAATTATAATAAACTCTTATACTACCTTTTTTTTATTAAAATAATTATATTTGAATTTTTAGGATGTTACAGAACCTTCAACGAAGGAGACTGGGTATGGCTCCGATTGCAACCGTACAGGCAGATCTCAGTACGGGGATGCCAACTGCCTAAACTAGCAAAACGGTTCTTTGGGCCCTTCAAGATTCTCAGGGTGATAGGAAAAGTTGCTTATGAACTGCTTCTACCCCCATCTTCAAAGGTTCACCCCGTCTTCCACATCTCTAAGCTCAAGCCTTATTTCGGAGATCCCCCATCTGAGATCCAGTATCTACCTTCTTCGATCTCCAACACCTGGGTCGAACTTCAGCCTGGCAAAGTGTTAGGCACGCGAACCCTTCTTCTCAGCTCAAGCACACAGAGGCAGCTGCTCATTCAATGGGAATGGTTGTCAGATAAGGAAGCCACGTGGGAGACAGAAACATCTATTAAGACAAGATTCCCTAGTTTCAACCTTGAGGACAAGGTTGTCTTGGGGGAATGGAGTGTTGATACAAAGTTGGGCCAAAATACCAAGCCCAATGAAGGAGTGAGCATATCTCAAAACAATAGGCCCAAAAGGAATAAGAAACCAATAACACCCTAGTTTTTACACATATGATTAATTATTTTATTTGGATGTTTATGTTTATTTTGTTATGTGGTTTTGTTTGAGTAATTAAGTTACTCTCTTCAAATTATTTTATTGGGTGCGTTAGCACTGACCTATTTCAGTGAATGCACGCTTACTAGACAATAATTTACGTTATTATCACTATTATTACCAGTACAGAAAAATATTTCCAATAACATGATTAAGAGAAAAACATTTTCATATTTTCATTATATTTAATTTTAGATTTGAAAATAAACTGGTTTGACATTAATCGGAGATTCAAAAACTAAAAACATGTTTATTTTTAGGCTTAATATTTACCACTCATTTTGTACCCACTAATACAAAAATCATATTTTCTCTCTCCTATTTCTATCTAAAACCCGTAACCCCCTACTCTTTTCTTTCTTTCTTTCCCTGCTACTCCTTCTTCCTCCCTACTTCATCTTCTCGTCCCTCTTCCTTGCTCTGCTCTGCTCTGATCGTCGCCGCCCAGCCCGGCCGTTGCCGCCGTTCGATGACGCTACAGGGGAGCCGCTCGTCGCCGTCGCCGTTCGACACTGGGGAGGGCACCACCGCGCCTGGTCTCATGCTACCTCAAAATCCGTCGCGCGAAAGATGCGTTCAACCGCGGTAAGTGCTGGTCGCACCTCCTCCTCATGGTGGTTATCCACCATGTGAGCTCTTTTCAAGCTCTTTCTTCTTCCTTGAGTTGATGTATCTCTTTCTCTCCTTTGTTGTCACAGAATGAGCCACCGCTAGGAACCGCCGTCCTCCGCCATGGCTGCCATCACAGCCACCACCTTGTCTCTTCCTTGTTTGAATTCAAGTGATCGTGGATCGACTGGTGAAGTCTACACCCTTCTTACAAGTTAAGATCCACTATACAGTGGAGGAGTAAACTGAATAATGTATCAGAGGATTGTTCAGACCTCATGGAGTATCTTCAAGTGTTGTTTCACATGAAAAACGAAAGTTTATCAACGTGTGTGATAGTGTGATTTTACATGATGTTTCATATACACTTTTGCATGCATTTTTCATATAGATTAGGCATTCTTTATTTCATTTTAGTTAGATTTTTCCTTGGAACAGGTGAAGCGGTTTCTTGGTGTTGTTTTGCAGGAATTAATGTAAAAATGATCAAAATCAGCCATGATGGAGCCTGGATGAAACAGAGCTTGAAAAGTGAAGAATATGAGCCAAACAGAGCCCATCACGGCCTGGCCGTGATGACCATCACGGCCATGATCAAGCAGAGCAGAAGGCAAAAGTCAGAGGCTGTCACGGCCTAGCCGTGATTACCATCACGGCCGTGACAGACTGTCTCGCGTCGCGAATCTTCATCTCGCCTCGCGAGATTCCAAATTTGAAAGCACGCCTTTAACAGAACGCGTCACGGCCTGCCATCACGGCCGTGACGCGTGGCCTCTCTCTATATATGAGCGCAGCAGACAGAAAAAAGAATGCTGGGGAGGAGCTGGGAACCCTAGTGGAGACCAGAAACCACCAGAAAAACAGAGACCTTGGAGGCTGCGGCTAAGGAAGGATTGGAACCCTAGAACGGAGTTGCTGAGAGGGGCTGCTGTGACGATAGTGGAAAGCTCCCATGGAGTTTCTTCTCTCCTCTTCTCCTATTTCTCTGGTTTTTGGTTTATCTTTTAAGAGTAGCTAAATCCCGTTTGCTGGGATTAGATGTAATCAAACTGATTAACATGTATTTGTCTTGACTGATTATTCTGTGTTCATGCCTCGTATTAGTGATTAATTTTCCATGCTTAATGCTTGTTGTGGCTAGCACCCCCATGACTCGATTAGTGTTTTGGTTTGCAATGGACACGTTCTTATCAATTCCGGAACTGAAATTAATCACCTAGTAACCCTTACGTCTAGAAATGGAGTTTGGTTTACTAGTAATCGCGTAATCCCTATCCCTAATGCAAATTCATTAATCTAGGCCACCTAAGGAATTAGGGTCTATTAGTGGGTGATGAGTGTGATTTCACCTCATTTTCCATGTACATTTATGCATGCATTTGCATTTAGTTAGGCCATTTTAGTTGGATTTTGTTTAGTTTTTCATTTGGAACGGATAAGGTGGTATTGTGTGTTGTTTTGCAGGGATTTTTGATTAAATGCCCAAGTTTTAGCCATGAGGAAGCTGAGATGAAGAGAAGGCCTGAAAACTGAAGAAGAAGGGCGCCAAAAGTCAGAATCTGTCACGGCCTGGCCGTGATGGCTATCACGGCCGTGACCCAAAACCACCAAAAGTCAGAGACGATCACGGCTTGGCTATGATAGAGATCAAGGGCGTGAAAAGTTGGTTCGCGACGCGAATGATAGCTCGCCTCGCGAGAGAGTGATTGTGCCAAAACCACCAAAAGTCAGAGACGATCACGACCTGGCCGTGATGTATATCACGACCGTGACCCAGAAACCTCCAAAAGTCAGAGACGATCACGGCCTGGCCGTGACAGAGATCACGGGCATCAAAAGTGGGCTCGCGTCGCGAAGAAATGGCTCGCCTCGCGAGATAGTAAGTTGGCCAGAACTGGAAGAGACAGAACCCGTCACGGCCTGGCCGTGATGGCTATCACGGCCGTGACCGCCACGAGTAATAAAAAAAGAACCGAGAGGAATGTAAGAAAATTCATTCAGAAAAAAACCTAGAATTAAATCCTCTCTTCTTTGTGGGCTGCTGTGCATCATTCCATGGAGCTCTCTCCTTTGTTCATCTCTGTAACTCTCTCTTTTGTTTTGTCTTCAATTATGTGTAGCTAAATTCCCCTTTGTTAGGGTTAGACTATTGCTATCTGAACTTGGTTGTAAAATGACTTGATTTTAATACAGTTTCCTTCTTCTTTATGAGTGTATAATTCTATGCTTAATGCTTTCCTAGGCTTGATCATCTTAGGAATGATTAGTTGCTTTAATAGACAATTGAAAGGTTGATGTTAAAGCATGCTCATGAATTATATGCCAAGTAGTCCAAGAATCTAGACATAGGTGTTGGCTGCTTGCAATCTTATGAATCTTTATTCTTAATGCAATTTCTCTTATTAATCCACCTAAGACATTAGGGTTTAATTTGGGATTTTAGGCTCAATGCACCTAAGACATTAGGCTTGAGTATATTAGAAAAGATTCGATTGTCATAAGTGAAGTAGGAACTGTGTTAGTTATCATTTCATAACAATCAAGGGAGGATTAGCTTAGTCTAACCCTAGCAATTCTATCTCATTATTATTCATCTTTCTGTTTTCACATTAACTGTTTGAAAAAAATCCAAAAAGAACAAAAACATTTTCTTCTTGTTTGCTCGTTAGATGTTAGAACAACCTTCACTCCAAAATTCGATCGCCTAGATAGTAGTCAAATTTGCGAAGTGGTAATTGTCCACGATCCCTGAGAACGATATCCGGTCTTACTGTTTTATTACTTGCAACGAACCGGTACACTTGCCGAGTCCGTGTCAAGTTTTTGGCGCCGTTGCCGGGGATCGGTGTGCCAATATCACGAGTACCAAAGGGGACTCCTAATTCAGGCATTTTTTTTTTACTGTTTTCCTACTGTGTTTTTTCGTTCTTATTTTCTGTATCTCTGCTGTGAATTTCTGCAAGTGCTGTTTTTCTGTTTGTTCTGTGCTACTCCGTTTGTTCAGTGTATGCGAGGTACAATCGACCCAGGTGAACTCCAATTCGAACCTGAGATCGAGAGACTCTGCAGAAGGAATAGAAAGAAAACCAAGGCAAGACAGAACAGAGAAAGAGCATCTTCTAGTAGACAAGAGCAACAAGTTGAGATACCCAGTGTGCAAGAACCACAAATTGAAGTAGCAGCTGTCACCATGGCGGGAAGAGAATGCACCAAGGAGAACAATGGGGGACTACACTTCCCCTAGAGTTGATAGATGTGGAACTCCGATTGTGAGACCCGCAGTGGCCTGCAATAATTTCGAAATCAAGGCATCACTTCTCCACCTTGTGCAGCAAAACCAATTTGGAGGGTTGGAGAGTGAAGATCCTCATGCTCACATTGGTACTTTCATTGAGCTGTGTGACACCATCAAGTTAAACGGAGCTTCCGATGAGGCCATTCGGTTAAGGCTTTTCCCTTTCTCTTTGAGGGATAGAGCCAAGGCATGGCTTCAATCTCATCCTCATGGAAGCATCATCACCTGGAACGACTTGGTCAGCAAGTTTTTATCTCGATTCTTCCCTCCGTCAAGAATGATTAAGCTGAGGTCAGAGATCAATGCCTTTGCACAGAGGCATGGTGAGTCACTATATGAAGCCTGGGAGAGGTTCAAGTCCTTACTCACAGCTTGTCCCAATCATGAACTAGAGACATGGCAGCAGGTTGCAACATTTGTTAATGGGCTCAACAGGAATTCAAGAAGTATGATTGAAGCGGCTGCAGGAGGGACATTGAGTCAAAAGACACCGGAAGAAGCAAAGGACTTGATTGAGAACATGGCTAACAATGACTATCAAATGCCTAGTTCTCGGTCAATGGTCAATAGAGGTGTTCTAGAGCTGGATGAAATTGGCGCTCTCAAGGCACAAATGGCTATTCTTACCAAGCAATTGGGGTCGGTTCAACTGCAGAATTCTTAACTGCAAGCTGTTCAAGTTCAAGGTGCCTCGGTGTGTGATTTCTGTGGAGGCAACCATGCAAATGGAAACTGTGAGATCAATGTGGTTGGAAGCTCGGGACAAGAAGAGGTAAATTATATGGGCAACCAAGGGCCTATAAATGATCCCTACTCCAACACCTACAATCCGGGGTGGCGCAATCATCCCAACTTTAGTTGGAGACAAGGGCAAAGTTCAAATACTCAAGCAAAGCCTCCTCAAGAGAGTTCAAGCAAATTGGAGAACCTTCTAGGCCAGTTCATGCAAGCTACTCAAGAGACTATAAAGAATCAGAATGCCTCAATCAAGAACTTGGAGCATCAAATGGGCCAACTAGCAAGGCGAGATGGCGAGAGAGACCTCAAGGACAATTGCACGGGGATACCGAGAAGAACCCAAGGGAAGGCTGTAAGGCCATTGTTACAAGAAGTGGGAGAGTGTTGAATCCACAAGAAAAAGAAAAGGAAGAGAAGACAAGTGATCTTTGGAATTGATAAGGTGCAGTTTGAAGAGGTAAACAATGAAGAACCCGGAACTTCCCAAGGTACTACCTCTATCCCTATTGATGTAGAAGCTGAAGAACCGCAGAGGGAGAAATTGGTTGATGAAGAATTTGCGAAGAAGAAGACTAGAAGACAGATTCTGGAAGAGGTTGATAATCCCAAAGAGCTACCCCCATATTTGAAATTCCGTACCCCAAACGGTTGAAGAAAGAAGCAAAAGACCAGCAATTTTCTAAGTTCCTGGATGTATTCAAAAAGCTACAAATCAACATCCCGTTTGCTGAAGCTCTACAGCAGATGCCTTCCTACGCAAAATTCATGAAAGAGATCCTTACAAACAAAAGAAGGTGGAAGGAGGAGATAGTGATGCTTACTGAAGAGTGCAGTGCTATACTTCAAAGGAAGCTGCCAGTAAAAATGAAGGACCCGGGCAGTTTCACTATCTCATGCACGATTGGTCATCTGAACATAGGGAGAGCATTGTGCAATTTAGGGGCAAGTATTAATCTGATGCCGCTCTCCATTTTCAAGAAGCTGGGGATTGGTGAGGTAAAACCAACAGGGATTTCTCTTCAACTGGCAGACCGCTCAATTACATATCCCTATGGTGTTGTGGAGGATTTGTTAGTGAAGGTAGATAAGTTCATTTTTCCAGCAGATTTTGTGGTGTTAGATATGGCTGAAGATGGTGATACTCCTCTGATTCTTGGGAGACCATTCCTAGCAACAGGTAGAGCCTTGATCGATGTCAATCAAGGGGAATTGGTGCTTCGGGTACAAGACGAAAAGGTCACCTTTAATGTGTTTGAAGCGATGAAACACCCAAACGACAAGGACACATGCATGATAGTAGACCTCATTGATTCATTATCTGACAAGAGTTTGCACCATAAGTTTGAAGATTCGTTAGAAGCAGCTCTAATGGTAGAGGATGTAGAAGAAGAAGTATGTGCAGAAGAAGTTGATCTCATGATTAAGTCTCTGGAGGCTTGTCTGGTTGTGAATACTGATGAAGACAAAGTGGTGGAAGATGTGAGAATTGAAGACAAGGGTGACCCACCGGTGCTAGAGTTGAAAGAATTGCCATCCCATCTCCGTTATGCTATCCTTGGGATTAACTCTTCATTCCCAGTTATCATCAGTAGTGGGTTGAATTCCTTGGAAGAAGAGAAGCTGTTGAGGGTGCTTAGGGAGCACAAATCTGCAATCGGATGGTCTATGTCCGATTTAAAAGGGATAAGCCCCTCCTTTTGCATGCACAAAATCCGGGTGGAGGAAAAATTCAAGCCGGTTAGGCAACCGCAAAGAAGACTCAACCCGAATATGAAAGAAGTTGTGAGGAAGGAGATTGTGAAGTTGTTGGGCGCGGCATTATCTATCCCATCTCCGATAGTCCATGGGTGAGTCCGGTCCAAGTTGTCTTAAGAAAGGGGGATGACAGTGGTAGCGAATGAAAAGAATGAACTTATTCCCTCTAGGACCATGTCTGGATGGAGGGTATGCATTGACTACAGAAGACTGAATGAGGCCACTAGAAAAGACCACTTTCCATTACCCTTCATTGATCAGATGCTAGAGAGGTTGGTGGGCCATGCTTTCTATTGTTTCCTTGATGGATACTCCGGGTATAACCAGATTGTGGTTGACCCGGAGGACCAAGAGAAGACCGCTTTCACCTGCCCTTATGGAGTCTATGCATACAGGAGAATGTCTTTCGGGTTGTGCAATGCACCCGCCACTTTTCAAAGGTGCATGCTATCCATATTTTCTGATATGAATGAGAAATTTATTGAGGTATTTATGGACGATTTTTCTGTATTTGGTGATTCTTTTGATAACTGTTTGAATAATCTTGCCTGTGTCCTAAAAAGATGCCAAGAAACTAACCTCGTTTTAAATTGGGAAAAATGCCATTTCATGGTTAGGGAGGGTATAGTTCTTGGGCATAAAATTTCATCACGGGGGATGGAGGTTGATAGAGCCAAAATTGAAGTGATTGAAAAACTTCCTCCTCCCTTAAATGTGAAAGGAGTTAGAAGCTTCCTAGGGCATGCGGGTTTTTATAGAAGGTTCATAAAAGATTTTTCAAAAATTGTGAAACCCTTATGCAAGCTTTTGGTAGCTGATACTCCTTTTATATTTGATGATGATTGCATGCATGCCTTCAAAATTTTGAAAGAAAAACTCACCACCGCACCGGTCATTGCTCCTCCAGATTGGAGTTTACCTTTTGAGCTAATGTGTGATGCAAGTGACTATGCGGTGGGAGCCATTTTGGGCCAAAGAAAAAACAAAGTGTTGCATGTCATTTACTATGCCAGTCGTGTGCTTAATGATGCCCAATTGAATTACACTACGACTGAAAAAGAATTGCTTCTTTGTGGTATTTGCTTTTGATAAATTTAGATCCTACTTGATTGGTTGTAAAACTACAGTCTACACTGATCATTCTGCTTTGAGATATCTTATGACTAAACAGGATGCTAAGCCAAGGCTTATTAGGTGGATACTACTACTCCAAGAGTTTGATTTGGAAATAAAGGACAAGAAAGGAGTGGAGAATGTGGTAGCCGACCATTTGTCCAGGCTTCCACAAGCAGATGTCCAAGCAGAAGCAAAGTTGCCAATTCAAGAGGAATTCCCAGATGAACAGTTGTTTGTGGTGCAAGTGGCACCTTGGTTCGCGGATATTGCAAATTACAAGGCAGCCAATAAGTTTCCTAAGGACTTCAATGCGCAACAGAGGAAGAAGCTCATTCATGATGCCAAGTTCTATATTTGGGATGAGCCGTATCTTTTCAAAAGAGGTTCAGATGGAATTTTGAGGAGGTGCATACCGGAAGAAGAAATTAATGGGGTGTTGACCCACTGCCACAACTCACCCTATGGAGGACACTTTGGTGGTGAGAGGACCGCCATGAAGATTTTGCAAAGCGGGCTATTTTGGTCCACTATTTTCAAGGACTCCCGAGCTTGGGTGATGAATTGTGATAAATGCCAGAGGACCGGCAGTATTTCCAAGAGAAATGAGATGCCCTTAAAGGGTATATTAGAGGTGGAGCTCTTTGACGTATGGGGGATTGACTTCATGGGTCCTTTCCCGTCATCTTACAACAACAAGTACATCCTGGTGGCGGTTGATTATGTGAGCAAGTGGGTGGAAGCCGTGCCAACTTTGAAAGATGATGCAAGAACTGTGATCAGTTTTGTGAGGAAGAATATTTTTACCCGGTTTGGGACCCCTAGGGCTATCATAAGTGATGGGGGTACCCACTTTTGCAATAATGAGTTCAATGCAGTGCTTGCCAAGTTTGGGGTGAACCACAAAGTTACCACACCATACCATCCCCAAACCAGGTGGGCAAGTGGAATTGTCCAACCGGGAGTTGAAGAGAATTTTGGAAAAAAGCTGTGAACAATGCAAGGAATGAATGGGCGAAGAAGTTGGATGATGCACTTTGGGCCTATCTGACATCTTATAAGACACATATTGGTATGTCACCGTACCAATTATTGTTCGTGAAATAATGTCACCTTCCGGTAGAGCTACAACACCGTGCTTTTTGGTGAGTGAAGGCCCTGAAGTTTGATACAAGGCTGGCCATGGACAAGAGTATGCTACATTTGAATGAGTTGGATGAGTTACGACTCTTGGCTTATGATAGTGCTAGGATATACAAGTATAGGACAAAGTTCTGTCATTAAAAGTATATTCTTCCCAAGAAATTTGAAGAAGGCCAGTCGATTCTGGCTGTTTAACTCAAGACTCAAGCTCTTTCCGGGCAAATTGAGATCAAGATGGTCGAGGCCCATTCTATGTCAAGTCTGTCTCTCCATTTGGTTCGATTAAATTGGAAGATCCATCATCCGGTGATACCTTCACTGTTAATGGACAAAGACTAAAGCACTACCTTGGAGGCAACTTTGATCGTCGAGGCGGTCTCCGTCACTCTTCGAGCACCATCTTCTTAAAAAAAAAAAAATCATCCGTCAAGCTAGTGACGTTAAAGAAGCGCTTATTGGGAGGCAACCCAATTTTTATTTTCCTCTTCTCTTTTGTTTTTGATTTCTCCTCTTGAATAATTTGAGAAGCTCAAGAGGTTTGGTAATAGTTTGTTGAGTGGTTTCAGATTTTGAAGGAAGGAGGAGAAAAAGGGCAGGAGGAAACAAAACCAGAAAGCATGTGATTCAGCACCACTACCACCTTGTGAGTTGTTCTAGTTTTCTCCCCTCTCTAAACTTAATTATTTACATTGAGGACAATGTAAGTCTTTAAGCTTGGGGTAGGGGTAATCTTTTTGCTTGCATTGTAAATATTACATTCATATAGGCTTTAGTCTTGCATGATCACATGAATTAATTGCCCCCTGCTTAGATTGAGCATCTGATTGTGAGAGCTAAGTACCAATTTTTCTGTGATAGTGAATTTTTGGACCCTGATTTTATATTCTTGTGATATGGCTTCATTAAATATGCTTGAGATGGTCTTGGATAGTTGATGATTAGCATGTGTTTCTATGGATTTATGTTTCTCACTGGTTCTTGAACTGATAAATGTGAGCTTTTGAGCCATTAGGGGGTACTCACTAAATCTGCCCCCATTCTTTGTGTAGAGTGTGTTCCTCTTGGATTGTTTTTCTCTAGAACTTGACTTGAAACCATTTCGAAACTTGAAAATTTTTGAGAATATTTTTGAAAAGGATTGAGGCAATAGGTGTTTTTTCTGGCCTTCTGAGCTTTGAATGAATAATGCTACCCTTAGTTGCCCCATTTTGAGCCTGAATGAATAGCATGCTTTTCTTGGTACCCTGAAATGTTGTGTTAAATATGCTTATGAGGGACCTTCTAAAGTACTGTGCAAAAATGGGTTGGAAAATGTAGTTGAAAGTTTGGGATGATGAAAAGAAAAAAAATGAATCTGAAAAAAATTTTACTTCTCTTGAATTGCAAAATCTCCCCTTCTCCAAACAAAAAGCAAAAAAAAAAAAAAGAAGAGAAAAAGAAATAAAAATGGGGAAGGGGATGACAAAAAGGAATGAGAAGTAAAAAGAAAAAAAAATGAAAGAATGGTGGAAGAGTAAACTGAAACCCAAAGAAAGGTATTTTAGAAGGTCGTGCCTTGCAATGCTTGATTGTTTGTATAGCCTTTTGAAATTTCCTGTTCTTGAAATTCTCACCTGAAAATTGATCCCATGGCCCCATTACAACCAAAGAATAAGACCTCTTGATTCTTAGATGTTTTCATTAATAAAGTGAAGATTTGGTTGATAGTCAAGCTTATGGTAGGAATCATTCTTTGAGGAAAATGGAGTGAAATGTCATATTCCCTTAACACTTGAGTGAGTGAGGCAAGAAAGAGAGCCAAGCAAATGAACAAGCTTGGGGTGAGCTTCAAGTGAGATAGAGTGCCCGAATTAGTGAGAATGTGAGTCTAGGGAAACTAAGCCCCTAATTGGACTTGAATTGATTGTCACTTGCTGAAATAATTGATTTGCTGTTGCTTGGATCATTTTACTCGGGTTCTTAGTTCACTATCATTGTCCTGGTTGTTTTCATTTTATGGCCTTGGTTTTGCTTGAGGACAAGCAACATCTTAAGCTTGGGGTGATTTGATGAGTGTGATTTCACCTCATTTTCCATGTACATTTCTGCATGCATTTGCATTTAGTTAGGCCATTTTAGTTGGATTTTGTTTAGTTTTTCATTTGGAACGGATAAGGTGGTATTGTGTGTTGTTTTGCAGGGATTTTTGATTAAATGCCCAAGTTTTAGCCATGAGGAAGCTGAGATGAAGAGAAGGCCTGAAAACTGAAGAAGAAGGGCGCCAAAAGTCAGAATCTGTCACGGCCTGGCCGTGATGGCTATCACGGCCGTGACCCAAAACCACCAAAAGTCAGAGACGATCACGGCTTGGCCGTGATAGAGATCAAGGGCGTGAAAAGTTGGTTCGCGACGCGAATGATAGCTCGCCTCGCGAGAGAGTGATTGTGCCAAAACCACCAAAAGTCAGAGACGATCACGACCTGGCCGTGATGTATATCACGACCGTGACCGGAAACCTCAAAAAGTCGAGAGACGATCACGGCTGGCGTGTGACAGAGATCACGGGCATCAAAAGTGGGCTCGCGTCGCGAAGAAATGGCTCGCCTCGCGAGATAGTAAGTTGGCCAGAACTGGAAGAGACAGAACCCGTCACGGCCTGGCCGTGATGGCTATCACGGCCGTGACCGGCCACGAGTAATAAAAGAACTGAGCAGAACAGAAGAAAATTCATTCAGAAAAAAACCTAGAATTAAATCCTCTGCTGCTGTGGCTGCTGTGCATCATTCCATGGAGCTCTCTCCTTTGTTCATCTCTGTAACTCTCTCTTTTGTTTTGTCTTCAATTATGTGTAGCTAAATTCCCCTTTGTTGGGGTTAGACTATTGCTATCTGAACTTGGTTGTAAAATGACTTGATTTTAATACAGTTTCCTTCTTCTTTATGAGTGTATAATTCTATGCTTAATGCTTTCCTAGGCTTGATCATCTTAGGAATGATTAGTTGCTTTAATAGACAATTGAAAGGTTGATGTTAAAGCATGCTCATGAATTATATGCCAAGTAGTCCAAGAATCTAGACATAGGTGTTGGCTGCTTGCAATCTTATGAATCTTTATTCTTAATGCAATTTCTCTTATTAATCCACCTAAGACATTAGGGTTTAATTTGGGATTTTAGGCTCAATGCACCTAAGACATTAGGCTTGAGTATATTAGAAAAGATTCGATTGTCATAAGTGAAGTAGGAACTGTGTTAGTTATCATTTCATAACAATCAAGGGAGGATTAGCTTAGTCTAACCCTAGCAATTCTATCTCATTGTTATTCATCTTTCTGTTTTCACATTAACTGTTTGAAAAAAAAATCCAAAAAGAACAAAAACATTTTCTTCTTGTTTGCTTGTTAGATGTTAGAACAACCTTCACTCCAAAATTCGATCGCCTAGATAGTAGTCAAATTTGCGAAGTGGTAATTGTCCACGATCCCTGAGAACGATATCCGGTCTTACCGTTTTATTACTTGCAACGAACCGGTACACTTGCCGAGTCCGTGTCAGTGGGTTTAGGCTCTTGCCATCCGAGACATCGGGGCTTGAGTAATTTAGTGGATTGATTTTAATATCTGAAGCATGAATGGGAGGTATCTAGTCCTGATAGTACATGAGCTAGAGGTTTGGTGAAGTCTAGTCCCAACATATCCTTTTCGCATTCCAAGTGCTCGACAAAAATACAAAAAGATTTTTATTCCTTTGTTTTGTTTGTTTTGATTTCTCTGTTCAGTCTAGATAGTTGCTGAGTTTGTGAACTGATAATTGACATCCAATCCCCGTGGATACGATAACCGATCTCACCACCGTATTATTCTTCTATCATCTTCTCCTATTTCTCTGGTTTTTGCTTTATCTTTTATGAGTAGCTAAATCCCGTTTGTTGGGATTAGATGTAATCAAACCGATTAACATGTATTTGTCTTGACTGATTATTCTGTGTTCATTGATAAGCCTCTGGCTTATCTAGTTTTATGGCTAGATGAACTAGGGTTTATATGCCAATTTATTCGAGTTCACTCTCGATTTCGCCCGAATTTGCCTTGTTTTGTTCCTAAGTTGGACTTTGACTCGTTTTGCGTCTTTTGTGTAGTTTTTAGGTTATTTTGGATAGAATTACGCTTGTGGTTGCTTGTGTTGTTTTCAGATCCATAAGTGAAGCTTTAAGAGTTAAGAAAAGTGAAGAATATGAGCCAGACAGAGCCCATCACGGCCTGGCCGTGATGACCATCACGGCCATGATCAAGCAGAGCAGAAGGGGCAAAAGTCGAGAAAGCATCACGGCCTAGCCGTGATGTATATCACGGCCGTGACCTAAAACCCACACAAGTCGAAGAAGCTGTCACGGCCTGGCCGTGATGTCTATCACGGCCGTGACAATCCGGAGAGGCAAAAGTCGAACTTTGTCACGACCTGGCGTGACACCGATCACGGGCGTGGCGAACAGATGGTGGAGACGAAAGCTATCACGGCCTAGCCGTGATGAGGCTCACGACCGTGATGTTCAAGATTTGAAAGCGCGCCCACCCGAGAATGCGTCACGGCCTGGCCGTGATGGCCATCACGGCCGTGACGCGTGGCCTCCCTATAAATAGAGCGGTCGAACAGATTTGAGGAGTTTTTGGATCAGAATTTTTCTGTGACTTTTTGTAACCCTATTTCTGGGATTTCTTCTTCTCTTCTTTTCTCTTAATTCATAGGCTTAGGATGGATTCCAATTGTACGTTCGTTGTTGTTACGGACATGAGGAACTAATCCTCTTGTCTAAGGGATCGATGAAGCCACCCATGGCGGCATAGTATTAATGTAATGTAATTCTCTCTCCTTTAATTCAATTATGATTTTCCAATTCTGTTTTCATTGTGTCGATTATATGCTAGCGTGATCGACTAGTTAAGCGTGTTGAGGCCTAGCGGCGATTCGCGTTTCAGAACTTGAATTGGGAACATCGGTCGAGTATTGCACGAGAGTGAATAGGAGATCGGTGCAACCTATAGGGAACAAGAATTAATAGAATTTGAGATTAGGGTTAAGAGACCTAGCAAGTAATTAACCCAAATCATCGAATACGTCCTAATGAGCACGGAAGTGGATTTAGGAAAATTTAGGGGTCCCGGTTGACATTAAAATTGAACTTAGGGAGGAGAATATCATCACTTGGGTACTTTGCATGAGTGGGTAGGTGGATTCGAAACCTTAGATGCTTTTATTTCTGAATTTAATCACCCGTAGCTTTAATTGATTTGATTCTTGAATTTGCAATCTCAATCTCTTTCTATCAACCTCCTTCTATTGCTTAACTAACATATCAGATTTCTTGACAATTTAGTCGAATTGGTAACCCAATCCTTGTGTTCGATCTCGGTAGAATACTACCGTGTTTTTATTACTTGCGACGACCCGGTACACTTGCCGGAGTCACAACATTCATGCCTTCGTATTAGTGATTAATTTTCCATGCTTAATGCTTGTTGTGGCTTGCACCCCCATGACTCGATTAGTGATTTGGTTTGCAATGGACACGTTCTTATCAATTCCGGAACTGAAATTAATCACCTAGTAACCCTTACGTCTAGAAATGGAGTTTGGTTTACTAGTAATCGCGTAATCCCTATCCCTAATGCAAATTCATTAATTTAGGCCACCTAAGTAATTAGGGTCTATTAGTGGGTTTAGGCTCTTGCCATCCGAGACATCGGGGCTTGAGTAATTTAGTGGATTGATTTTAATATCTGAAGCATGAATGGGAGGTATCTAGTCCTGATAGTACATGAGCTAGAGGTTTGGTGAAGTCTAGTCCCAACATATCCTTTTCGTATTCCAAGTGCTCGACAAAAATACAAAAAGATTTTTATTCCTTTGTTTTGTTTGTTTTGATTTCTCTGTTCAGTCTAGATAGTTGCTGAGTTTGTGAAGTGATAATTGACATCCAATCCCCGTGGATACAATAACCGGTCTCACCACCGTATTATTCTTCTCTCCTCTTCTCCTATTTCTCTGGTTTTTGCTTTATCTTTTATGAGTAGCTAAATCCCGTTTGTTGGGATTAGATGTAATCAAACTGATTAACATGTATTTGTCTTGACTGATTATTCTGTGTTCATGCCTTCGTATTAGTGATTAATTTTCCATGCTTAATGCTTGTTGTGGCTAGCACCCCCATGACTCGATTAGTGTTTTGGTTTGCAATGGACACGTTCTTATCAATTTCGGAACTGAAATTAATCACCTAGTAACCCTTACGTCTAGAAATGGAGTTTGGTTTACTAGTAATCGCATAATCCCTATCCCTAATGCAAATTCATTAATCTAGGCCACCTAAGGAATTAGGGTCTATTAGTGGGTTTAGGCTCTTGCCATCCGAGACATCGGGGCTTAAGTAATTTAGTGGATTGATTTTAATATCTGAAGCATGAATGGGAGGTATCTAGTCCTGATAGTACATGAGCTAGAGGTTTGGTGAAGTCTAGTCCCAACATATCCTTTTCGCATTCCAAGTGCTCGACAAAAATACAAAAAGATTTTTATTCCTTTGTTTTGTTTGTTTTGATTTCTCTGTTCGGTCTAGATAGTTGCTGAGTTTGTGAACTGATAATTGACATCCAATCCCCGTGGATACGATAACCGGTCTCACCACCGTATTACTTGTACGACTGGGTATACTTGCCCAGATTCGTCCAACAGTGTGTCGGTTAAGTTTGCTTTAAGTGTTGAGGATTAAGTTGAGGCTAAGTCCAACTGATCATCCTCAGGGGGATGGATAAGTAATGAGATGACATATCCTTGGCAAGTTAGTTGGGAGATAGTGTGGTACCTAATTTTTGTCATCTCTATGGTAGGACAAACCAGAGTTTATAGGAGCTTCGTTAATGTATAGATGTGAATGATACTATGAGAACCCTTAAGTTCAACATCATTGAGTGAGATGATTAAAATGGACCTTATCATGATCAAGGCAGATATATCATTAAAAGAATTTAGAGTAGTGATCAACGTTTATGGTTAATGTTGACTTCGTGAGTCCGAGGATTAACGGAAAAATATCTATAGTAGTTTTCCTTAAGCTGAACGGAAATAGTAAAGAGGAGTTCTTGAGAAACTAAGTAGTGAGAAGGGTTTGAGAGCTCCGTTTTAGAGTTTGAAAGGGCTAACCGTGATGAAATTTGGAGTGGTGGAATAAGTCCAAAGGAAACTAAGACTATAATTGTGTGCTTTGGTTTGAAAGTTGATATATGTGGTAGAGTTAATGTTGAACTTGATGTTCGTCGTGAGGCTAAGGTGTTGAAGAAGTTTTGCTAGCAGACTAATTTCGAGGCAAGAAGTACAAGCAGGATCTTAGGGTCAAAGTGTGATTACAAAATCCTGTTTAGTTTCGATCTACGAAATTTCGAGGACGAAATTTTTTTTAAGAGGGGTAGTAATGTAACACCCTAGTTTTTACACATATGATTAATTATTTTATTTGGATGTTTATGTTTATTTTGTTATGTGGTTTAGTTTGATTAATTAAGTTACTCTCTTCAAATTATTTTATTGGGTGCGTTAGCACTGACTTATTTCAGTGAATGCACGCTTACTAGACAATAATTTATGTTATTATCACTAGTATTACCAGTACAGAAAAATATTTTAGATAACATGATTAAGAGAAAATCATTTTCATATTTTCATCCTATTTAATTTTAGATTTGAAAATAAACTAGTTTGACATTAATCAGAGATTAAATGTTGGACCGTGGATTTTCTTAGTTGATCTATCCAACTATCAATCTCTACTTTATTTCAAAATTTGAAACTATATATTTGTCACCCTTTATTTTTAGATTCAAAAACTAAAAACATGTTTATTTTTAGGCATAATATTTACCATTCATTTTGTACCCACTAATACAAAAATCAAATTTTCTCTCTTCTATTTCTATCTAAAACCCATAACCCCCCCCCCCCCAACTTCTTTCCCGGCTACTCCTTCTTCCTCCCTACTTCATCTTCTCCTCCCTCTTCCTTGCTCTACTCTGATCGGCGCCGCCCAGCCCGGCCGATGCTGCCGTTCGACGACTCTACAGAGGAGCCGCTCATCGCCGTCGCCGCTCGACGCAGGGGTGGACGACCACCGTGCCTGGTCTTGTTCTACCTTGACCGTCGCGTGAAAGACGCGCTCAACCGTCGTAAGTGCTGGCCGCACCGCCTCCTCATGGTGGTTATCCACCATGTGATCTCCTTTCAAGCTCTTTCTTCTTCCTTGAGTTGATGTATCTCTTTCTCTCTTTTGTTGTCACAGAATGAGCCACCGCCACGAACCATCGTCCTCCGCCATGGCTGCCATCACAGCCACCACCTTGTCTCTTCCTTGTCATCTTGGGCAAGTATTCTACCTCTAATCTCTTCTAGATTGAAAATCCCCAAATCTGATGTGAATATATTACTATTTATTGAAGTTTGAGAAGCCGGACTTGAGTCTGTGCTCAATGACTATATGGATTAAAAGCCTTAATAAGCCTTGAATAGAACTTTGAAAGTTTTGGCTTCATTTATAAAAGTTTCTTGTTTAAAGTGCTTACTTCAGAAGAATAAGATCTTTATTTTTAGAAAAATATTGAAGTGATTTTAAGTTGAAGGAAACTACCTTTTTATGATCAAGAGTTTTGTACGAGAGGAAACCATTTCGAACTGTAGGTTTTATGAAGAAAAAACCCTTTGAAAATATTTGACTTTATTCCATCAAGGAATTTCAAAAACAAACGAATTTCCTAAATGTTTTAGAAAAGATTTTGCAAAGGAAAATGATTTTCTCCTAAATGATTTAGAAACGTTCCGGTTACTTGGATAAGTGACCGAGGATTTGTTTTGGTTTTGATTTTCACTGAGCGAAAAGTAATCACATGTGAAAGAGAATACTTGTTCGCGGGACGTCGCCTCTAGTATTCAGTTGTATGCACGCGATCTGGGATCTGTGTCAAGAATTATGGACCAAGGGTCCTATTCGTGATATTATGGGCTAGGAGTCCTAATTTTGGAATTGAGGACTGTGTGTCCTAATTTCGTTGTGATGGGATAGGAGTCCTTATCATGTTGAAATAAAACATGGATAAAATCATAATTGTTTCTCCGACCACAACCTTGGACTGCAGCATCGGACTAAAGTGTTGTGATTGAAACTCGGACTGCGCATCCTGTGTTATTGATTTTCAAGTAATGAAAATTGTGAATAGTCGTTAGCTTTGGGATTCGACAATGGAAAAGAGTGAACACAAAGAACAGTCTCGATAATGAAAAATCTTTTATTCATATGCATTTCCCCTTGGCAGACGTGCTTGAGTTAATCGAATACCGCTTAAGATGTGGTATTCGATGAGGTATACATCTGAATGGCCATTATAAGGGATTCGTGATGATGTTGATCCGGGTGCATGAGGTGACGGAGACAACTTGAGAAACGGGGCATATGAGCCTGATCAACTCTTTCTTTCTTAATGATAAAACGGTGTTGGTATCTCAAGAGATTAAGTTTAGAGCCTAATTATTGAAGTGTCATGCATTCTCTTTATAAAACTGATTATTCGGGTATGAGACCCACTGATATAACACTTGTCATTTTATCTCTGAATAATAACTAAATGTTAATGTGCTGAGGTGATGTATGTATCGTGTATATGGTTGTTGTGTGATATATCCATTTGTCGGTATCTCACCCTTACAGATATATCAGGTTTCTTCTGGTTCGCTATTGTACCCTAGGTACTTTAGTACAGATGGTGCAGAGGAGTCTTCCTAAGTCACTCGGAGACTTAGATCTAGTTGTTTGATGAAGTACTTGATTGTGGAATGACCACGTGAGTTTTCCTCAGGAATAACTTTTAGAACGACCAGCTTAGGGTTTGAGACTTAAATTTTTGATAAGTGTGTATGAGTATGGCTCAGAGAGTCTTTATTTTAAAATGGAATGTTTATGGCTCAGAGAGCATCTCTTTTGAATGAAAACCTAAGTTTTTCCTTTTGGTCATGTATAACTTATTGATGTAACTATTTTTAGTATATTACTGCCTGATGATATTTGGTGTAACTGGAATTCTGGAATGAAAATGTAATTATTTTAGCAGGTGTTCTTTTACCTGGGATGGTCAAATTACAGAGGAGACTCTGTCGAAATTTTGGTAAAAATACTAGCTTTTATTCAAGTATATCTCTAAATCAAATAGACTTGTCAGGCTTAAATCGATGTGTCGATCAAGGCTTAGGTTTGGAGTCGTGACAAATTTTTATACCCAAATTCAGACGCTTATATACTTATATAAATTATTTTCCGAAAGCAACCAGCAAATTATCTTTTTAATTTAAATTCTGCATGTGTTACGTAATAATACCTAGTTGGGGTGTTACAAAACCTCCCTTGTGGATGGATGATTTTATCTGATTCTTCTTCTAGAATGCTCTAGCAATAGACACGTGAAGGATCCCATTAGTTTTTCTGTTAGAACCTTGTGATAGGAATATTTCCATTTCTGTTTTACTTTTCCTAGATTTATGGATCGCTGGCCTCAATTTTTACCTGATGTAATTGCTGCTATAAATGGAAAATGAAAAAAAGAGGAAAACTCAAAAAATTACTGGACAAAATTCTTGTTTGTATTTGATTTCCTTCTTCCTGGAGTTGCTCTTACTCTAAAGGAGATTTTCCCCTTGTAGCTTGCATCATATTCATTCTTCAATTTCTTCTGTTCTCAAATTTCAATAACATATTATGCTAACTCATATATATTCTGGCTTTTGTTAGTTGGCATGAGATGAGAGGTTATCAAACTACTAAACATAATTAACAAATTAAGCTGAGATTGGAAAAATATTTAGAGAATTTTTGAAAGTAAACAACTAGGTCCATATATTTCTTTATTGACAAATTTCAACAATTGATTTTTTTCTGCTGGCCTTAACAAGAACTTTGAATTTGAAAATATAAATAAAAGTGATGGTGCCCCAAGACACTGGGTTACATTGTTTAGGTGAACCGCTCACTATGAGGTGTGGTTTTTTTTTAGCGGGTTGGGTAGTTCAAGTGGTTTGGACTAAGGGTATAAGGAGTAACAGGTCCAATGTTTAAACCTTGACAAAGGAGAAAAAGTTAACATAACAACTAACTACTAACTACTAATATTTGGCTATAAAAAAAACTATGAGGTGTGGTTTTAAAAAGCTAAGCATAAGATGTTATATTCAAAAGTGGAATGGTTCAACAATATATATACACTCACTTGGCAGCTCAACAAACCAACTCATGGGCCGAATGTTATGGCTCAAACCCTACGGATCTTGACCCCACATTAACCAATACGGTTAGGAACCAAAAGTTTGGTGGGTTCGACCATGACACTATGACATTTGACAATGTTTAGGTGATCGTGGTTGCATGTCGGCACCGAGACTCATCATCGGGCTGTGGCGATTGCATGTGCCGGAGATGGAAATGGTTGGTAACCAAAGAACTTGCCCATAGAATGGGAAAGACAGAAAAAAATATTAAAGATTAACGGTCAATAATATAATTAATTATGATAAAATCGATTATAATAGGTCATTTATATCTTGTGTACGGGTTATGATTGTCGCTACCGTCCCGTCCGGGAGCCGCGAAAAAGAAGGTAAAAGCAGAGTTGTCGCCACTAAAATTTTTATTGGGAAAATCTTAGAAAACCCAATTATTTAAAGATAAACTGGTCTTAAAAAGATAGAGATTTGGATTCGGGAGTCGGTTACGAGTAGGGAAGGTGTTAGCACCCCACATCGCCCGTTTAAAAACGGTACCTCAAGTTAATTGTGCAAAAACATTTTAATAACCTTTTAAATATTTATTTTACCCCAAAATTATTTACAAGAAAGAATTATTTTTTAACTTGTAATGTTTTAAATTTTTATTAATTTTTTCATTTTTTAAAATTTATTATTTATAAAAACTAAATGAGGTTGAACATGGCACATGAGTCCACAGGGCAACCTCAAATCTAAGGGACTGAACATGGCACCGTGTCCATAGAGCAACCCTAAAAACAGACAAGTTTAATTACTTTGATTAATTATTTTAACATAAAAAGAGACAAAAAAAGGGAAAAATTAGTTTTGGCCCGACAAGATGATTTATCTTGCTCCTACGTATTCCCGGGTGCGATGGGAAACTCAAAGCCACGTAGTTCTTTTTGAAAATTTTGATTGGTTGGTTTTAATTTTTGATAAAAAAGATTTGATTTTGTTTTGATTTTATTTTAAAAGGTTTTTATGTATTTTCGTTTTTTATTTATCTAATATTTTTTTATGTCAAAAACTCCTAAACGAGGTAGAACATGGCAAATACGTCCACAGAGCTATCTCGCACCTAAGGAATTGAGTGTGAAACCTCTCACAAAGCAATCCCACAATTATTTTTCGATTTAGATTGTTGCGTGAATTAAAAAGAGATTTTTATTTTTTTATTTTTGAATAAAATTTTGATAGAAAGGAGTAAATTGAAAGCATTTATTATTTTATACAAAAAAGAATTCACCTTTGCACAGGATTAAAGATAGCGGAGCTATACGATGAACCCTTACAATTCATACGACACTTGAGGATGAGAAATCATACATCAACACCGTAGATTGTTGCGTGAATTAAAACAAGCCAATTTAGTTTCAAAATATTTTTAGGAGATTTTTATTTGGAACAAGGAATCAACAACAAAAACACATTTTAAGCCCAAAGCACATATCATATAAAATTAAATTTAGATTCAGGCCTGACAGAAAAGAAGTCCAGAAACGTTTTTTTTTTTTTTAGACAGAGGCTCCTCCCCATTTTTAAAGTTGGGTCTAATAGGTAAAAAATGAAAAGACTCAAAAACTAAGCCCACAAATAACAAAAAACAAACCAAACAGCCCATTTAGAAACCCCAAACAAAACCCACGTAGCTGACATATGATGACAAAAGATGAAGAATAAAAAAAAAAAAAAAAAGACAAAGCAAGTATCAGAGAGAGAGAGGTTTCTAACTTCTCCATTTACCAACAAATGGAAGGGAAGGCCAACAGGGATCTGGGCGTGAGAGGGGGAGATGATGGCCGGTGACGGCATGGAGGACGGCGAGCGCAGAGGCCAAACGGGCCAAGCGAGAGAGGAGGCTGAGAGGAGACTGAATCTGCACCTGTTTCTGTCAAGCTCGGCCGGAAATGGAGGTCTTGCGACGGAGGATGGAGTTCGCGTGGTGGAGGGTGGTGTCCGCGTGATGGAGGACGAACCAGAAAAACCGGATATGCAACTCCCCAGCGGTGGAGGTCGCGGATCTGCAACTCCCCGGTGGCGGAGGTCGTGGTGGTCGCAGCACGAGGAAGGGGACTGCTTCGCGCAGTGACGGCGGTTGGGGCGTCGGAGCCGCGTTGTGGTGGCGGGATTGAGGAGATGGCAGAGCTGTTGGATGTGAGTGAGGGACTGGTTTGTTGAGTATGAGTGAGGGGGTGGCTTGTAAGTGGTGGCTGTGGAGGGACGCTGGTTCAGGTCTATTTCTTTCTTAATTTTTTGTGGTTTCTGTTATGAAAGTAGTGATGGGTTGTGGGTGATAGGTGGTTTTTTTTTTCTTGGCTGAAGGGGTGTGTTTAATGGGATGGAGTGGATGGTGTTGAAGATGGAATGTGGTTGATGATGTTTATGGATGAGTGGAATATGTTGCCACTGTTATTGATGGAGGTTAGGGAAAGGTTCTGTAAATTTTATCCTGATCTTCCTCCTCTTTATCACGCTCCCCCCTTTTCCTTCTAATCTGTTCTCCAACTTATAGGAGAAGCAGTGAATAAAAATGACAAAATCTTTCAGGCCAGCTGGGGATGAAAGGGACTATTGATGGGGTGGTGTGGAGTGTTGCAGAGATTGAACCATGCTCCAGTCATCTCTCCATTTCCATTTTTAGTGTTCCACTCCTCTGATCTAGGAAAAATAGCCTTCCCCATGTTCTGAAAACTACCCAGAAATGGGAACCTGTGCTTGAGCCTGTGCATTGGAAAGAGCTATGTTGGAGAGAACACACTGGGCACAATATTTCACATTCAGAACATTATTTCTTTTTTTCTTTTTGTTATTTTTTATTTTTTATATACATATATTTTTTACTTGGGCTTGGATTCAAGACAACTTGTAACAAAAACAAGTTGGGCTAATAACATAAACACATTTTTTTATTATTTTTGTATTTTCCATTTTTATTTTGTAAATATTAATTAAAAGGATAGAATACCCGGACAAAATTAGGTGTTCACAATGATATCCCTTGTACTTTTTAATTAATATATTTATTGCTTGTAAAAAATAAAAGGTTTTTGATAAAACATATCCATGCAGTATCCACCAATTTAAGCAGAAATGATAATTGTACATACTTTTGGGACATCTATAGTGGACATCATATGTGGATATGTTGTTTTGAAGTATTAAATACATGAGATGAGAGAGAAGATAATAAACAAGTATGAAAGAGTATATATATACCATGTTGGACATTAAATTTATGTACAACTATCATTGCTCAACTTAAGTGGGTGCATGATAGTACGCGATACTTAAAAAGTAGATGAAGTTAAGTAAGTCCTCCCTCCGGGCTCAATAATAAGCAAAACTAATTAACTTCATACTTATTAAGAAAGTTAGTTGATTTAGTTTAATTGTCTTAATTTATGTAAAAAAAAAGTTACAATTACTAAACTACCCTTACTTGTAACAATCACCACATTTAATTCCTGGGAGTGTGCATTGCTCTTAGAAAAGTAAAAGGACATTGTGAACGCCTAATTTTGTCCGGGTATTTTTTTTTCTCTTAATTAATATTTTTGAAAACAATAAAAAAATATAAAAATGGAAAAAAAAACTAAAAATGTATATTGATAGAATTAGATGTAGCCCAATTTTATTTGTTGTTGCAAGCCCATTATCCAAATTATCCAAATCCAAAAAAAAACAAAAAAAAAAACAAAACAAAACAAAAAGGCTTCAGATTTATTTTATTTTATTTTGAAAAAAATAAAATATTTATTCTTGCTTCAGATTTTTTCAAAAAAAAAAAAGTCTTCATCCTTGCTTTGTCCTCTTCCATTAGAGGAAAATCAGCTTTATATTTTATTTCCCTTCTTTTGTTTTCTTTCATTTTTATTCCAAAAAAAGGGGGAACACTATCCCTGTCCTTGCACCAGCCAGCAAAGTGGTGGAGGCAGAGCCGATTTGCTCCCTACACAATATACCACCCTCTGCATATTTTTGTCTTCACCCTCAGCAAGGTCAACGTTTTTCTTCCCTTTTGCTCTACTATATATGACATTGAACAGTAACAATAAGGGAACAGCAACCAAAAATTCCCAAAGGAGGAGCAGACCATTCATCATTTTTCTTTCTTCCATTTTTACTTCATCTTCACCATTCCATCTTCACCTTCACCATTAAATACTCTTTCATCCCATTCACTTCATTCCCTAATCCCATGAACTCACAAAAAAAATCAGAACAGAAAACCCAAATACACATAAACACAAACCAAAATATCAGATCTTGTTTAAAGCTCCTCCTCTGCCGTGCTCCGCCATCATCGCCATCACCATCCCCACGAACCACCCTCAATCGCAATGCTCTGCCGCGAGCCTCCATCGCTTGTCCGCCCACGATTAGCCACCGCACCATGCTCAAACCCATACGTCGTCGTCCATTCTAGTTCCTGTCACAAACTCCGCATTCCGCCGTGAGCTCCGCCATTTAGCATCACGCCTTCACCCACCAAGCCAGATGCCTACCGCCGCTTGCCACCAACAGCGCCAGACGACCACCGTCGTTTTCCCTCAGACCGCACGTCCATCTGCATCGTCGCCGGCCTCGTCTCCGCCACTCACGTTCAACCTTGTTGAGTTGTTCTCCTCTCCTCTGTTTGTTGGTAACTGAGGAAGATGACTTGTTGTTTTTTTTCTATATAGTTTATATCTCTTATTATTATGTGATATATGTTTTATTATGTGGGCTAACAGATTGGGCTGGGGAATGATTTTCTTTCAAAATAAAAAGGGCCAAGCTTTCTAGTTTTATGCCCAAACAAATGGATAATCCATTGGCTTTTATGAGAAATTTTATTTTGGACTAAAGTTCTGATGTTTTTTTTTTGTAGGCCAGATCAGTTCCAGATCTTATGATTTCCCTTTTATTTTGAAAGATTAAAAAAAAAATCAATTCAAGAATTGCTTTCAAAGAAGTAAAAATTATCTTTAAAGTTTTAAACAAAAAACCAACTTCATTTCAAAATTCAAAAGATGAGAAACATAAAAGCATCGTTTATCAAATTTTTAAAACAAAAAATTAAAAAAAAAAGTTTCAAAATCAATTCCTTTTCAAAAAAAAAATTTAAATCAACCAATCAATCAAACTCTTTTCTAAAGAACTACGTGGCTTTGAGTTTTCCATCGCACCTGAGAATACGTAGGAGCAAAATAAATCATCTTGTCAAGCCAAAACTAAATTTTCCCTTTTTTGTGTCTCTTTATATGTTAAAATAATTAATCAAAATAAATAAACTTGTCTATTTTTAGGGATGCTCTATGGACACGGTGTCATGTTCAGTCCCTTAGATTTGAGGTTACCATGTGGACTCATGTGCCATGTTCAACCTCATTTAGGTTCTATAAACAAATAAAAATGCAAAAAAATCAATATAATACAAAATATAAAAATATAATTAAAATAATTAAACTTGTGATATTTAGGGATGCTTTATGGACACGGTGTCATGTTCAGTCCTTTAGATTTGAGGTTGCCATGTTGACTTATGTGCCATGTTCAACCTCATTTAGGTTTTATAAACAATAAATTTAAAAATGTAAAAATTAATAAAAATTAAAAATATTAAAAATTAAAAATTCTTTCCTTAAATATTTTTGGGTAAAATAAATATTTAAAAGTTGTTAAAATTTTTTATCACAATTAACTTGAGGTACGGTTTTTTAAACGGGCGATGTGGGGTGCTAACACCTTCCCTACTCGTAACCGACTCCCGGACTCACCTCTCTCTCTTTTTTAGACCAGTTTACCTTTAAATAATTGGGTTTTCTAAGATTTTCCCAATAAAAAATTTTAGTGGCGACTCCTCTGTTTTTATTTCTCTTTTCACGACTCCCGGACGGGACGGTCGCGATAGCTGGCGACTCCACTGGGGACTTGGAGAGTCAGGCCTATCATAGTTGATTGTGCAAATTTTTTGTTTTTTTTTTAACTTTGAAATTTTTTTTACCCCCTCTTTGTTTATTTCTTTTGTAAATAGTTTTAAATGCTCACATAATTGTCTTTGTATATTCTTCCAACCTTAGGGTAGAGAACTATTGTGTTTGTGTTGTTTGTTCCTTTTGCAGGTTTGGGATAGTTTTATTTTAGTAGGTTTTTGTGAAGGTTTGTGTGCTCCCATCACACACATCACTATCACATATTGCACACACTTCTGACTCTATACCCGAGCTTGCTCAAAACTCAAGGATTAGGCGGTGTCTAGACATTGTCATTGAAGAGGTCTTGTGCCTCCCTGATATTTGTTGATTCACCACTCAGGTTGTACCCGATATCGTGGGAGGGTCATATTGAGAGGGTTTATCCCTACTTGTGACTAGATTCATGAATCGGATCCTTATCTTTTGGGATAGGGACAATCTGGGAACCATGGCTTTTAGAAGTCTAGACCCTACCTGATTTTCACTGATAGAACAAACTTAGTAGCCAACCTGTTTAGAGTCATTACCTCAGGTTTGTCCAACCCTAAGTTTTACCTAATTTAGGACAAAGGGAGCATACTCTTTCTCTCTCTCCATTTTTTCCTGGCATCATAAACATAAATTGTCATGCACATACATATTTACTATGAAGTTTTCTAAAAAAGGGAAGGGGGGAGGGGGGCGACACATCCGCTCCAAGCCCGAATGATATCCATTGACAGCATACCCGACATAGGGTTCCCAACCCTACTGGGGTTCATGCAACATGAAGCATGTAGGGCATTTTTTTCATGTGTTTCATTTCTAATTTTTTCTTTATTTGTGTTTCTTAACAGGAAGACCTTAGTATTAATCTTATAGCAAAGAATGGAAGGACCTAGCATCGGAAAGAGTACTAGCAATGCAAGCGGTTCCAAGAAGAGCATCAAGATCGACGTGACACTCAATGATGTTCAGAGCTTATGGGAAATTAGTCAACAAATGTCAGAAAAGGCACGTTCAAACTTTAACAACAAGTATGGGAGGATACTAGATCTATTACATATTTCGGTGGATGCCTCCGCTCTGAGCGCATTTGCTCAGTATTGGAACTCAACCTTGAGATGTTTTGAATTGCCTGACCTAGATATAACTCCGACCATAGAGGAGTATGCTTACATGCTGAGATTGCCTATCCAAAAGGAATCACGTGTCTATTTGTATTATGGACAATATGTGGCAGATGGGAAGATAGCAAGTCTGTTGGAGTTTAAACCGGAACAATTGAATAAAGTGGAAAAAGGAAACACTACTGGCTTGAAGAGGCGATTCTTGGAAGGTTACCTTAGGGAGTTGGATCAACAACAACGATGGGTTACTTTTAATAGATTGTTGGCTCTCCTTATCTACGGACTAATACTTTTTCCCTTTATTTCGGATGCGATTGATCGATCAGCTATGGACGTCTTCTACAGAGTTGAGGAATATGGGGTGAATTTAGTCCCTGCTATCTTAGCTGAAACTTTTCTCTCACTACGAGTTTGTCATCAGAATCAACAAGGAAAGTTGCAATGTTGTGCACCAATGTTATATGTTTGGATTATGACTCACTTGTATGCTGGTAACAAGATTGATAGAATAGATGATCCACTAAAAGGATTCATTCGCATGCCGCTAAAGTCACGCAAGTTATATGAATGGAAACAAGAGTTTGATCAGGTCGACTCACATTCATTTAGATGGATGTGCCCATGGTACAATGGAGATTCAGTTATATTCAGTTGTGGAAGTTTCTCGAATGTCCCATTGATGGGACCCAGAGGATGTGTGTCATATTCACCCGCTCTAGTAATGTGCCAACTCAAGTGGACACAAGATGAACCCCGAAAAGAGCTGCTTGGCGGAGCATATTTCCTATATCAATAATGTGAAAGCATCAAGAGTCAAACAATGGAAATAAGGTCAGCATGGGACAATGTTCACATAAAAGGGCGTGATGAGTTAGGAAGGCGGATCGTAGCTCGAATAAAAAAGATACGAAGCATGGAGAGAGGCAAGAAGGGGTTGTCCTTCAAAACCGGAACCCCCACCCAGTGCTGAAAACAATCCTCTTACAAAAGATCAAATGCTGGAAAAAATTGAAGTTCTAAAAGCTCAGATGGGGGTTTTGGATGAAAAGAACCAAGTTACAGAAGTAACTATTGTCAAACTCCAAAGCCAGGTGCAAAAACTGAATTTACAAATCGAGAATTTGAGAGATGAATATGTCGATTCCTATGAAGCCCCAAGTCGTATGAAAAGGTCAAGAAAGGAAAAAGAAGCAGAGATTCAAGAGTTGCAAGCAAAGGTTGAATGTCAAGAAAACACGCTAGTCAGAATTTTGAAGAAGAAAGAAGAGATTGAGTAGGACGTAGGGATTCATGTCGAAACAATATAGATACTAAAGGAGAGAGTTGAATCTCTACAAGAATCCTTAACTCAAATCGAACTTTACTCTGATCGAGGATGGAACGAAGCTGCCAGATATCGTCAATTATTAGCAAAAGCTAATGAGAGAGGAAATTGGCTCAGGACCAATATGCAAGAAAATGAAAGAGGAGAATATCAACGTCATGCAGAATGGGTAAAGGGGAACCACTTGTCCCAAAAACCATTTGACCATGTATGTAAGGAAGATGGCATCATACACTCAAGATGATGAGATCTTGATTCACTTCTTCCAAGACAGTTTAACTGGGGCAGCTTCAAATTGGTACATGCATCTCGAACGACCCCACGTTCGATCCTTCAAAGATCTAGTAGATGCATTCTTGAAGCAATACAAGTACAATATTGACATGGCTCTCGATAGGATGCAACTCCAAAATATGTCAAAAGGTGACACCGAGACTTTCAAAGAGTATGCACAACGATGGAGGGAATTGGCTGCTCAGGTAGAGCCTCCATTAGCTGAGAAAGAAATTGTGGCAATGTTCATTGATACACTCCAGTCGCCCTTCTTTGATAGAATGATTGGGAGTGTGTAATCAAAATTTTCTGATATGGTCATCATCGGTGAGAGAATTTCAAGTGGACTGAGGAATGGCAAGATCACCGAGTCTTCGATAGCGAACGGCCCAAAGAAAGCCCCGTTTGTGAAAATGAAGGAGGGAGAAGCACATGCAGTAACCTTTGAATAAAAGAAACCGAACCAATGGAGACCGAACCAAACACCTGCCTTCCAAGCCCAATACGCCCTATATTACCAATCACCTCTATATCACCAAGCCAACCAGTCATACATCGCTGCCACCTCACAATTTCCAAATCCTCAACAGATGGCTCCTTACCGACCATCATACCCTTCTTAGCCTTAAACACACCCTATCATGCGACCTCAAATTATTCAACCCCTAAATCCAAACCCAAACACCAGCCAAACAAGACCACCGTATAACTCGGAAAGAAAGCCAGTGCGTTTTGACCCGACAAGACCAATAGACCCTCCTTATCCAAAGTGGTATGACCCAAATGCTCAATGTGAATATCACGATGGGGTCGCAGGTCATTCCACCGAGAATTGTAAAGCTTTGAAGTTTAAGGTGCAAGACCTAATTAATGCCAAATGGTTGAGCTTTCATAAGGATGCTCCAAACGTGGCACAGGGTCCTATGCCAAATCATGGGGGTTCGAGAGTCAATGCCATTGAAAGCTTCTTGGAACGTACTCTCAAGAGTAAAGTGGCCGATGTTAGGACTCCTATGAGAGTTATTTTCAGAGAGATGTGCAAATGCGGATTGATCCAAATATCGATCATGGAAGAAAAGGCTCTCGATGAAGAGATAAGGTGTGACTTCGACGTGAATACGGGGCATTCGATTGAAGACTGTGCAGAGTTTCGGCAAGTTGTGCAGCCGTTAATTGATATGAAGATTATCTTAATTGGTTATGAATCAAATGAGTATGCCATTAATATGGTTACTGAATCTATAATTTCCCCAACCTCAATTAAGATAACCCCTTTTACTGTTGTGGTTAATCCTCAACTAGTTCCTGAGCAAGTCACTCCGAAACCAGTGGTGATATACTATACTGAGAAGGAACCTTTGCCGGTTCCAAGTGGGCCAACACCAATCGTCATCCGAGTTCCAAGTCTTTTCCCTTACAAGGACACCAAAGCAATACCATGGAAATATGAGATGCAGGTTCAACCCAATCCTTCCGACGGGACTACTGTGGTTACCAACATTTTAGGAATTGGTGGAATGACTAGGAGTGGTTGCATTTACACTCCAGAGGTATTGCGAATGGAGGAAACAGAAAAGGAAGGAAAGGATCGCAAAGGGAAAGAGAAGGTGGAAGGAATTCCAGATGACAAGGAAGCAAACGGGGGTGAGAATAAAAAGGATGTATCTGATGAAGAAGTCGGTGAATTCTTGAAGTTCATCAAGCAGAGTGAATACAGGATTGTGGATCGGTTAAATCGAACTCCGGCTCAGATATCTCTTTTATCTCTATTGATGAACTCTGAGCCACACAGGAGAGTACTGATGAAGGTGTTGAATCAAGCTCATGTCTCTCAGGACATCACAGCTAACAAGCTCGATAACATCGTGGATAACATCATTGCTGATAATTATGTCACTTTCATTGATGATGAAATTCCAGTTGAAGGAATAGGGCACAACAAGGCGTTACACATTTCTGTGAAGGGTCGAGATCATGTCATGGCTAGGGTCCTCATTGATAATGGCTCTTATTTGAATGTAATGCCAAAGTCAACACTGGCAAAGTTGCCTTTCGATGGAACTCATATGAAGCCAAGTACAATGATTGTAAGGGGTTTTGATGGTACACGAAGGGAAGTCATGGGGGAAATTGAATTGCCCATTCAGGTTGGTCCTTGCACCTTCGAGGTACTCTTCCAAGTAATGGATATTACACCAACGTATAGTTGTCTCCTAGGACGACCATGGATCTATTCTTCTGGAGCTATACCTTCCACATTGCACCAGAAAGTGAAGTTCATTGTTGATAGTAAGTTGATAATTGTTTCTGGAGAGGAAGATATGTTAGTGAGTAAGTAATCAACGACCCCTTACATTGAAGCTGTCGAAGAAGCTCTCGAGACCGCTTTCCAGTCACTTGAGATTGCCAATGCTACTTATGTTGGGGATAGTGCTCCACTCTTGAAACATCGGTCATCTAAAGCATCCATTATGATGGCCAAGGTTATGCTCGAGGGAGGGTACCGACCTGGAAACGGTTTGGAGAAGAACAAGCAAGGTGTCTCTGACATCCTCACGCTCACTGAAAACAAGGACAGGTTTGGGTTGGGATACAAACCCACTAAGGCCAACAAGATGAGGGTTATAGAAGAGAAGAAAAGAAAGAGGTTGGCTCGGCTGGAAAATCGTGAATATGAGGCTGAAAGGGTTCCCATCTGTGACATTCAAAAAAGCTTCCGGAGTGTGGGGTTCGCATTCCTGGAACAAGCAGCAGCTGTTGAAGATGATTATCCCGCCGATCATGGTGTCAATCTGGTGCATCCATGCCCTCCGTATACAGAGCTCAACAATTGGGAGGTTATCGAGTTCCCCAGGACCATAGAGTTTTTTTCAAAGTAATTATGTAATGCTTATCCTTTAGCTCTGCCCAAGGCTTTAGGAATTTTGTTGTAATGGGCTTACTTGTTTCTGTTTCAGTATGACTTATCAATAAATGCATGCATTCAATATCTTTATGTTCTTATCTCTCTTTTTTTACTTTCGCTTTTATTCATCGTTCCTAACCAATAAATGGGTTTTCCCGTTTTTAACCTTTATTCATTCATCTTTACCTGATAACTATCAAAATGCAGATCTAAAAGTGACTCTCTTGAAAACGACAGTGTTAGTAACTCAACGTACAGTTTTGACTACACATTGATCATACTGACAAGGTTGTTGATGATGACGGGGAAGTCCCTCCTAAACTATTGAGGTTGGTAGAACAAGAAGCCGGGGAAATTCGGCCCCATGAAGAGCCGAGTGAACTAATCAATTTGGGAATCAAAGATGATAAAAAAGAGGTCAAGATTGGCCTTTCCCTGAAAGAAAAGGAGTGAAGCAGGTTGATCAGGTTGTTGAAGGATTATAAAGATGTTTTCGTATGGTCGCACCAAGGCATGTCAGGGTTAGACCCCAGTGTAGCAGAACACAAATTGCTGTTAAAGTTGGAGTGTCCTCCAGTAAAGTAGAAGCTACGAAGGATGAAAGCAGAAATGTCTTTAAAGATCAAGGAGGAGGTCAAGAAACAACTGGATATAGGTTTCCTAGAAGTTGTAAAACACCTTTAATGGGTTGCTAACATCGTTCCTGTTCCCAAGAAAGATGGAAAGGTTCGAAAGTGTGTTGACTATCAAGATCTGAACAGAGCTAGCCCAAAAGATGACTTTCCTCTGCCTCACATTGATGTTCTTGTAGATAACACTGCTCAACATGCAATATTCTCTTTCATGGATGGATTCTCGGGATATAATCAGATCAAGATGGTACCTTAAGATATGGAGAAAACTACATTTGTCACTTTATGGGGAACCTTTTGCTACAAGGTTATGCCCTTTGGCTTGAAAAATGTTGGGGCAACATATCAGCGGGCTATGGTGGCTTTATTCCATGACATGATGCATAAGGAGATAGAAGTTTATGTAGATGACATGATCGCCTACTCCAGATCCGAAGATGACCATGTTGATAATCTGCAGAAACTTTTTGAGCGGTTAAGAAAGTTTAAGCTCCGACTGAATCCAGCCAAATGCACTTTTGGAGTGAAATCGGGCAAGCTTATGGGATTCATTGTTAGTCAAAGAGGAATAGAGGTTGATCCTAAAAAGGTTCAAGCAATCATCGATATGCCAGCACCTCGAACGGAGAAGGAAGTTAGTGGGTTTTTAGGAAGATTGAACTACATTGCCCGGTTCATCTCCCAACTAACCGCGACATGTGAACCAATCTTTAATTTGCTGCGCAAAAATTAGGCTGTAACATGGAATGAAGATTGTCAAAAATTCTTTGAGAAGATCAAACAATACCTACAGAAGCCTCCAGTCTTGGTTCCCCCAGTGCCGGGAAGACCTCTCATCATGTATTTGACTGTGCTAGATGAATCTATGGGTTGCGCACTGGGGCAACACGATGAGTCAGGAAGGAAGGAACATGCCATCTATTATCTAAGTAAGAAATTCACCAGTTGCGAAGCCAACTACTCACTGCTAGAACGCACTTGCTGTGCTTTGGCTTGGGCGGCTCGCCATTTAAGGCATTGCATGTTGTGTTACACTACCTGGTTGGTGTCCAAAATGGATCCAATCAAGTATATCTTTGATAAGCCTGCTCTAACTGGAAGAATTGCTCGCTGGCAAGTCCTAATATCAGAATATGACATTGTCTATGTGACCCAAAAAGCAATAAAAGGGAGTGCTCTTGCAGAATATCTAGCCGATTAGCCAGTAGAAGATTATGGATCGATACAATACGATTTCCCATATGAAAATATAATGGCTTTGTTCGATCGCGTACAATCACTAGAAAAATAAAAGTGGACTTTGTTATTTGATGGAGCTTCTAATGCATTGGGGCATTGAATCGGGGCAATACTAATTTCACCTGAAAATGATTATTTCCCTGTCACTGCAAGGCTTTGCTTTGATTGTATAAACAATATAGCCGAATATGGAGCTTGTGCGCTCGGGATCCTGGCAACGATAGAATCAAAGGCAAGGATACTAGAGGTATATGGGGACTCTGCATTAGTCATCCATCAACTAAGAGGGGAATGAGAAACCCGAGATGCCAAGTTAATCCCGTACCATGATTACATCAAAGGTTTGATTGAGCAGTTTGATGAAGTCACATTTCATCATATTCCCCGAGAAGATAACCAATTAGCCGACGCACTGTCTACCTTGTCCTCGATGTTCAAAGTAAGTGACGAGAGGAACCTACCACTCATCAAAATGGAAAATCGTGATCATCCTGCATATTGTTAAATGATAGAGGAAGAGTCTGATAAAAAACCGTGGTACCATGACATCAAATGCTTCATCCAAAGAAGGGAATACCCTCCGGGCACTTCAGAAAATGACAAAAGAACTCTAAGAAGACTTGTAATGGGTTTCTATTTAGATGGAGGTATTCTCTACAAAAGAAAACATGACATGGTGTTGTTAAGGTGCTCTGACACAAAAGAAGCTAAACGGATAATTGAGGAGGTACATGAAGGATCTTTTGGAACACACGCGAGCGGTCATGCAATGGCCAGGAAAATCTTGAGGGCTGGCCAATACTGGTTGACAATGGAGGCTGATTGCTTTAATTATGTGAAGAAGTGCCATAAGTGTCAAATATATGCTGATAAGGTTCATGCGCCGCCAGCTCCCTTGAATGTCATGTCGGCGCCCTGGACGTTCTCAATGTGGGGAATGGATGTGATCGGGTCAATCGAACCAAAAGCCTTAAATGGGCATCACTTCATTCTTGTTGCCATTGATTATTTCACAAAGTGGGTTGAGGCTGCATCATATGCCAATGTGACCAGGAATGTCGTGATCAAATTTGTAAAAAGAGAATTAATATGTCGTTATGGGTTGCCGAGTGAGATTATCACTGATAATGCGACCAACTTGAACAACAAGATGATGAAGGAGATGTGCAAAAACTTCAAGATAAAGCATCACAATTCCTCCCCGTACCGCCCAAAGATGAACGGGGCAGTTGAGGCCGCTAATAAAAATATTAAGAAGATTGTCCGAAAGATGGTGGTGACGTATAAATATTGGCACGAGATGTTACTTTTTACTTGGCACGGCTATCGTACCTCTATTGGCACCTCGACAGGGGGAACACCGTAATCTTTAGTGTATGGGATGGAGGCAGTGCTCCGGATTGAAGTAGAGATCCCCTCATTAAGGGTACTGAGAGAAGCAGAACTGGAAGAAGCTGAGTGGGTTCAGGATCGACTCGACCAATTGAACCTCATTGAAGAGAAGAGATTAGCGGCATTGTGTCACGGTCAATTGTACCAGAGAAGGTTGGTGAGAGCTTATGAGAAGAAGGTATGCCCGCGACAGTTTCTAGAGGGTGACCTGATGCTTTAAAAGATTGTACCAATCCAAAAGGATCATCGAGGGAAATGGACTCCGAACTACCAAGGATCTTACGTTGTGAAAAAATGCCTTCTCTGGAGGGGCTTTAATTCTCGCCATGATGGATGGGGAAGATCTTCCACTCCTTGTAAACTCAGATGCAATCAAAAAGTATTATGCTTGAACGCACTTCCCAAGAAGAAAAGAAAAGACGAGTGAAAAATGAAAAAGAAAAGCTCGCTGGGCTGAAAATCTGAAAAGACAGTCTAGGCAAAAGTTATAGTAACCCGCTAGACTGAAAACCTGAAAAGGCGGTCTAGGAAAAAGTTAGGGTTCAATAAATAAATAAATAAAAATAAATCACAAAGGAAGTGTCGTCAAGCAGTGAACTGGGGCAGTCAGTAGGTTGGATGTATGAAGACTGGGGTAAACAACATCTCTGAAGCCAATTAATGAGCAGTCAAGATTGTATGAGGGATACTAACATTAGTCATTGAGAGAGACATCACCTGAAGAGATGCGATTCTACTCCGCAATGTTTTGCCATTCCACACTTCATTGTAATATATGCTTTGTACACCTCTCCAGTCCAAATATAATGACATTGACTTCCTTTATTTTATTTTGCTACCTTGGTCCCTTTCTCTTAACTTTTTTCATTTGTGTGTGTGCATTCATCCTGATAAGTATATATTGAAATGTGAAACAAGTAATGGTTTTTTAAGCAGTTAGAATTCCTTAGAAAGCCTCAAAAGGTCATGGGGGGACACGATGGTTCCCCAATGAAAGGCACTGAAGAAAGGAATGAATATCAAGAATCAACCATTGGGATGATTATCATCAAGGGTGTTTACCATCAGAAAACAAAAGTGCAAGATATCTCTCCCCGAAAAGATGGGCCTTGTTTTAGTTCATCCTCAAGATTGACTGCGATCGACGCTTTTAAGGGTCAAGGATCCAATAATGAAAAAGAAACAGCAAAGAAGAAATATTTTCTCATCAAAAGTATCTCTTGCATCGTACAAAAGTATGATAAGGGTTTTCATCATCAGCGTTCATTGTATGTTGAATTGAAAGATAGTTATTTGAGTTTTCATCAATCATGAAATCCATCTCATACATTGTCATTCCATCAATGAGTAAAACCAACACTCATGCACTGCATTTGTCTATCTGGCCCCGTAAGCTCCTTTATCTTTTTGTTCCGAGCTTCTGACGGGTAATCCACCCAGTAAGCTCTTTTATCTTTATGTTCGAGCTTTTGACGGGCAATCCACCCTATAAGCTCTTTAATCTTTCTGTTTGAGCTTCTAACGGGCAATCCACCCCGTAAACTCTTTTATGTTTTCTGTTTGAGCTTTTGACGGGCAATCCACCTCGTAAACTCTGTTATCTTGCAGTTCGAGCTTCTAACGGGCAATCCACCCCGTAAGCTTTTTATCTTTCCGTCCGAGTTTCTGACGGGTAATCCACCCCGTGAGCTCACTTTTATCTTTCTGTTCGAGCTTCTGACGAACAATCCACCCCGTAATCTCTTTTATGTTTATGTTTGAGATTCTGACGGGCAATCCACCCCGTAAGCTCTTTTATCTTTCTGTTCGGGCTTCTAATGGGCAATCCACCCCGCAAGTCCTTTATCATTGTTTTTAAGCTTAGCAGGTAATCCACCCTGTAAGCTTTTCATGTGTAAACCACAGTGGGCAATCCAACCCACTGGTTCTTTATAGGAAATCGCTTTGTAGTCACGGGTCCTCTGGCTTGCCTACGTATCCCGGCCAAAATTGGAGTTCATATATTTGCTCGTTTCTTATAACGATAATAGGTTAACTACGGTTACACCTAATATCTAATAAGAAACAAGTAAAGAGGGGCAACTGTGAACGCCTAATTTTGTCTGGGTATTTTTTTTCTCTTAATTAATATATTTGAAAACAAAAATAAAAAATATAAAAATGGAAAAAAACTAAACATGTTTTTTGATAGAATTAGATTTAGCCCAATTTTATTTGTTGTTGCAAGCCCATTATCCAAATTATCCAAATCCAAAAACAAACAAAAAGAAAAAAAACAAAACAAAAAGGCTTCAGATTTATTTTATTTTATTTTATTTTATTTTGAAAAAAATAAAATATTTATTCTTGCTTCAGATTTTTTCAAAAAAAAATAAAATAAAAAGGCTTCATCCTTACTTTGTCCTCTTCCATTAAAGGAAAATCAGCTTTATATTTTATTCCCTTCTTTTGTTTTCTTTCACTTTTTTTCCAAAAAAAGGGGGAACAATATCCCTGTCATTGCACCAGCCAGCAGAGTGGTGGAGGTAGAGCCGATTTGCTTCCCACACAATGTACCACCCTCTGCATATTTTTGTCTTCACCCTCAGCAAGACCAACGTTTTTCTTCCCTTTTGCTCTACTATATATGACATTGAACAGTAACAATAAGGGGGCAGCAACGAAAAATTCCCAAAGGAGGAGCAGACCATTCATCATTTTTCTTTCTTCCATTTTTACTTCATCTTCACCATTCCATCTTCACCTTCACCATTATATACTCTTTCATCCCATTCACTTCATCCCCTAATCCCATGAACTCACAAAAAAAATCAGAAGAGAAAACCCAAACACACATAAACACAAACAAAAATATCAGATCTTGTTTAAAGCTCCTCCTCCGTCGTGCTTCGCCATCGTCGTCATCACCATCCCTACGAACCACCCTTAATCGCAGTGCTCCGCCACGAGCCTCCATCGCCTGTCCGCCCACAATCAGCCACCACACCATGCTCAAACCCATACACCGTCGTCCATTCTAGTTCTTGTCACAAACTTCGCATTCCATCGCGAGCTCCGCCATTTAGCATCACGCCTTCACCCACCAAGCCAGACACCCACCGCCGCTTGCCCACCAACAGCGCCAGGCGACCACCACCGTTTTCCCTCAGACCGCGCGTCCATCTGCACCGCCGCCGGCCTCGTCTCCGCCACTCACGTTCAACCTTGTTGAGTTGCTCTCCTCTCCTCTGTTTGTTGGTAACCGAGGAAGATGACTTGTTGTTTTTTTTTCTCTATATAGTTTATATCTCTTATTATTATGTGATATATGTTTTATTATGTGGGCTAACATATTAGGTTGGGGAATGATTTTCTTTCAAAATAAAAAGGGCCAAGCTTTCTAGTTTTATGCCCAAACAAGTGGATAATCCATTGGCTTTTATGAGAAATTTTATTTTGGACTAAAGTTATGATTTTTTTTATTTTTTTTTGTAGGCCAGATCAGTTCCAGATCTTAGGATTTCCCTTCTATTTTTAAGGATAAAAAAAATCAATTCAAGAATTGCTTTCAAAGAAGAAAAAATTACCTTTAAAGTTTAAAACAAAAAACCAACTTCATTTCAAAAATTCAAAAGACCAGAAACATAAAAACATCATTTATCAAATTTTTAAAACAAAAAATTAAAAAAAAGTTTCAAAATCAATTCCTTTTCCAAAAAAAATTAAAAATCAACCAATCAAACAAACTCTTTTCTAAAGAATTATGTGGCTTTGAGTTTCCCATCACACCCGGGAATACGTAGGAGCAAGATAAATCATCTTGTCAAGCCAAAACTAAATTTTTCCTTTTTTTGTCTCTTTATATGTTAAAATAATTAATCAAAATAATTAAACTTGTCTATTTTTAGGGATGCTCTATGGACACGGTGTCATATTCAGTCCCTTAGATTTGAGGTTGCCATGTGGACTCATGTGTCATGTTCAACCTCATTTAGGTTCTATAAACAATAATTTTAAAAATGAAAAAAAATCAATATAATACAAAATATAAAAATATAATTAAAATAATTAAACTTTTGACATTTAGGGATACTCTATGGACACGGTGTCATGTTCAGTCCCTTAGATTTGAGGTTGCCCTATTGACTTATGTGCTATGTTCAACCTCATTTAGGTTTTATAAACAATAAATTTAAAAATGTAAAAATTAATAAAAATTTAAAGTATTAAAAATTAAAAATTCTTTCCTTAAATATTTTTGGGTAAAATAAATATTTAAAAGTTGGTAAAAAATTTTTGCACAATTAACTTGAGGTACCATTTTTTAAACGGGCGATGTGGGGTGTTAATACATTCTCTACTCGTAACAGACTCCCAGACTCATCTCTCTCTCTTTTTTAGACCAGTTTACCTTTAAATAATCGAGTTTTCTAAGATTTTCCCAATAAAAAATTTTAGTGGCGACTCCTCTGTTTTTATTTCTCTTTTCGCAGCTCCCGGACGGGACGGTCGCGACAGACATTAATTAACCAAGGGTATTTTTGGAACAATAACATTAAATAGAATTGATTTGATTTGATTTTACTTATATTCGAGTTCACCGAATATAGGTATTTTTTTATTTAAAAGTTACAGTTGAGTCCGGATTAGTAACAAATATCTTTAATTAACTCTATGATGGGATGGAATTTTCCTCTGGTAAGGACTTTGATTGGGTTCACAATGCAAGTTGACAGGCCGCAAGCTCCATTTGGTCCAACACGATAAGTTCTTGTAGCTAAATTGTTTACTAATCTTCAACTAGTATTTTTGCACTTAATTACTATTATTATTGATAGTATTTTTATCATTAATACTTTGAATTGTGTTTTTATATCTATCAAATTTTTTTTTCCTTTATCCCAAATTAAGTCCACTATATCAAACCTTTTCATCTCACACTTTGCCTTCAATATTTCCTTCACATCTATAATGATGGTACTCATTCATCTCCAAGGCTTTTTATTTATAAACAGAACTGATCAGCAAAAACCTTGAAACAATCTTATCTATAGTTTGAGTGCAAAAAATTGAATTTTTATTTTATTTTAAAATGATATTACAATACGTAATGTAACTCTATCTGTTAAGTGTTCCTCTTTGATTATTACTAATGATCAACTAATCCTCTTAAATCATGTGATGATGACACATGTCCTTTTATTAGAAAATCATCAATTCCCCTTATTAATTAGTATAGATATAGATTTGTCATTTAAAATATAAAAAACAAAGGCAAGGATGTAGGAAAAAAAATATTAGAAAATATGAATAACTCTGCCTCTATTTATATCAATTCAGAGATTGTCGTGTTTGACTCCCAAAACATTGTACCTTTACCGGTTCGTAAATAAAATGAAATAAAATTTCATTACTTGACAAGTGGTTTGCACCAATGTGCTACACTAAAATCAGCATTTCCCTTTATTAATTAATATAGATATAGATTTATTATTTAAAATAGAAAAAAACAAAGGTAAGAATGTAGCCAAAAAAAAAAAGAAAATATGAATAACTCTGGCTCTATTTATGTCAATTAAGAGATTGTCGTGTTTGACTCCCAAAATATTGTACCTTTACAGGTCTGTAAATATTTTAAAACAAAAAATATACAAATTTTAGAAAATCAAATAAAAAATTTCATAACTTGACATGTGGCTTGCACTATTGTGCTACACTAAAATCAGAGTTTCCCCTTATTAATTAGTATAGATATAGATTTATTATTTAAAATAGAAAAAATAAAGGTTAGGATGTAGCAAAAAAAAATTAACAAAAAAAATTAGAAAACAAATATTTTAAAAAAAAATCAGCAAATAAAACTTAAAAAATAAGGAAAAAAAGTAATTAGAAACAAATTATTTTTAAAAAAAATAGGAAAAAAATTATTTATAATTTTTATAAAAATAAATAGAAAAAAATATATTTAAAATAAATTAGAAAAATAAAATTAATAATTTTTTTCTAATTTAACTTCTTTTAAAAAATATTTATTTTTGTAATTACTTTTTTTAAATATCTTCTTTTTCCTAATTTTTTTAATTAGGAAAATAAATATTTAAAAAAAAAGTAGAAAATAATTCATTATAAAAAAATATTTAAAAGTAAAAAGAAAAAAGTAAATTAGAAAAAAAATTATTTCAAAAAAATAGGAAATTTTTTTTTATAAAAAATAGGAAAACAATAATTAGTAAAAAAATAGATTTAAAAAAATTAGAAAAAAATTAATTATAAAAAAAATAATTATAAAAAAATATTTAGCAAAAAATATATTTTAAAAAAAATTAAAAAATTTGAAAATTAATTAGGAAACAAATTTTAAAAAATTCGAAAAATAAAATTAATTAGAAAAAATATATTTTAAAAAATTAATTATAAAAATAAACATTTAAAAAAAAGTAAATTAGAACAAAATAATTCGAAAAAAAAAATTTAAATAAAATAACTATAAGAAAAATAGTTCAACAAATAAAAGAAAGGAGGTGCCGACACGTATAATCTACAGTAAAAAAAAAAAAAGACTTGGCCTTTATATTAGTATGATTTGCCCGTTGCTTTCCTCTTGTTTTGGGCCTTTGGTCCATTGGTCGATTTACAAGAGAAAAAGGTAAATAACATTGGGTCAATAAGTACTATTTGTCTAACTCATAGCACGTGATTGAGTGGGTGCTCTTACTCTTCATAGAAGATGGGTTTAGCTTTTCACGGTGATACTTAAGTTAGATGTCTTAAGAATAAAATCTTTTAATTATCTGGAAAAAAACATAGGGTCATAAAACTTCAAAGGAATATGGCATTTTGCTTATAAAAAATGATTTTTTTTTCATATAATAATACTCGAATAAATTTGGGTTAAATATGTTTTTAGTCCCTCATTTTTTATAGAAGTTTGGTTTTAGTCCCTCATTTGGAAAATGTACTTTTTTAGTCACTTCTTTTTTAAAATGTGTCATAAATGATCCCTACAGCACACTTCCTTTTGAAAAACGGGGGACTAAAACCGAACTTTTGTGAAAAATCAGGGATTAAAATATGTGGTTGTAAAAAATGAGGGATTTAAAGTGTGTGGTATAGGGACCAATTCTGACACATTTTAAAAAACGAGGGACTAAAAAAGTACATTTTTCAAACTGGGGACTAAAACCGAACTTTTATAAAAAATGAGGGACTAAAATCATATTTAACCCAATAAATCTTTAGCTAAACATGATTTATATCTTTTTTTGTTAATTGAACCAATATAAAACTGACCTCATTGTTGTCATTGGATGAAGTAGAAGGCTAGAAGTAAACTGCAACCGTAAGTAAACCTTGGTTGTAATATTAGAAGTTTCAAAGGGGGGTTCTTTAATACAAGTTGAGGAAGGTCAATGAGGCCAAATTTGGTGCTTAAGAAACTTTTGTTTATTTATTTGTGTCCTCCATTCCATCAGCTTTATTTTCCTCCTAGGTATGGCAAATTCTAACATCCTCCCATAAAGCCTTGGAGGACCCATTCCCCATCTTTTTGAACCATAGATTTATTATTATAAAAAAACAATGGTCCAGATCTGTCCATATTTTTTACCTGGAAATTGTTGAAGCCATTTTTTTTTGTCTCATTTGAAACTTGTCCACTTCTACCTTCTCTCTCCCACTGCCCTCCCTCCGCCTCCGTGTTAAGCTGTAGAGATACCGTTTGGAATTTGCTTGAGCCAATTCTAGAGCCCTTGATTCGTTGAGTGGCATAAAATCCCTTATTTCACTTCTCATGATGGGTTTCATTAATATTTACATTTTTGGTATTTGATCCTTTTTCTCTGTTTGTGATGTTTCATGGAGATAGGATGATATTCATTTTTAGGATTTCTTCATGGTCTATGGACCTGATTCTTACATCTTAGAATAATTGGATTCATTAAGTTAGATAATTCAATTATTGTTCGTTAGTTACCACCATGCTTTACAGGCTGCAGATAACTTGTGTTGCTTGCATCCACAAATCCTCGAATGAAACGACATCATAGGTGGCCGCATGGCCACCGTCACTATTGTCGGCAATACCTTCGAAGCCGGAGCCCGCATTCTCCACATAAAAATTTTTGAAGTGCTTCATTTACAGATTTACCAGTGGTCATTCATTTGGAACAAAGCTCAAGGAGATAGGTTTTTCGCAGCTTGTCATCACCCGCCAATCTCAGCCATCGTGGCCACCACCGTCCTTACCCATTTGCAGAAAAATCAACAACCACCAACTCCGTCTCTCCCTCGACCACTTTACCTCCTCCATCTCTCCTAATTAACCAATGGCAACCGTCGCGCCATCACTAGTGGAAAATATACATTAGACAGTAAAGGTTTACGTCAGTTAACCAAAAGCTAGACGTTAAAAAGGAGGCGGTGGCAATTTTGTAAATATCATACTTCATTAATTCAATTTTAACGTCAGTTCTTGTAAGGACTGACGTTAAAAGTGAAGTGAATCACTTTTAACGTCAGTTCAATAAACAACTGACGTTAACAGTGAACGTTTTAACGTCAGTTCTTTATCGAACCGGCGTTAAAAGTGACTTCACTTCACTTTTAACGCGGTCGCTTCTGACAACTGACGTTAAAGGTTATTTTAATAAGTATACGTACCCTTCCGCATTGCCTTCCTCAAAGTTTCAGTTTCACAATTGCTTTGATGTTTGGTGTTTCTGTTTTGAAAACTAAAATATATGTGCGAAGTATAAGTTGAATCAATAACCCAAATCGGATCTCATTCATAAAGTGTAATACAGACCGATCTGAGGAAGATTGAAAGGGTTTAAAATCCTATAAAAAGTTACATTGAAAGGGTTTAAAATCCTAAACATTTGTTGAGGCTTCGTTCCCTTCACGGGTGAGCAAGAGAGAGAGAGAGTTGAGCGGCGAGTTTTCAGAATTTAATGAGGAGGTTGTGTTGCAAAGCATAAGGCCACTTTTGGAACCCCTTATCACACCGAAACATTAAAGCTACATCCCATCGAGAGAGTTTTATGAAATATGCCAAAGGGAAAACTATACTCCGAACGTGACCATGTCTAGCGGTGATGGTGTTACTCATGTTGGAATCGAGGTACATCTTGATAATGTGGTCATTCATAAGGCGAGGTTTTGGAACCGTAGGCAATAGATTCTCCGGAAGGATGATAAGGTGAGCAACTCACATTATGTGATTTACAGAACCTTATCACCCATGTTGTGTGATTTACACAATCTCAGAAGTTGTTTGACCATTAAGACAAAGATCTTTGAGTCTAGGAATAGGAAGAAAGAGTGATGAAGTTAATCTCCATGGCAGAGCCATATTAATTTGTGAAGCAGAAAATAAAAGGAAGGAAGGAAGCTATTTATTGGAGCAGAGGATGAAGTTACTAGGCGTGGTAAGTTGCTAAAAAATTAAGTTGATCATTAAGAGGATTAGGTTCCAAGGTGAATGGGTAAGTAGCACAGTAGTCAAAGGAATGAATGTTTTTGCAGAAACTTATAAACCTTTACGTCAGTTGTTTAATACAACTGACGTTAAAACTTGTTTAAATTAAAAATATTTATTTTTAACGTCAGTTTGTTATACAACTGACGTTAAAAGTGTGATTTTTACTTCAGTTAAATAAATAGCTGACGTAAATAATCCTATATCCCTATCTGAAATGCCCTGTTGTCACTCTTAACACAGGTCACTCCATATATATAGTGCAGTTTATTTCTAAACTTTTTTTTTAAACAAGTTTTTTTTTAATCTTCATTAATTAGCTTGAATTAGTAAACAAATTCTTGTGCAAATTAAATTAAATAAACACTTAACATAAAAACAAGTTATATGTATAATCAAATCGTATCTCATTGAAGCGATTCAAAAGTTACAATTAAATAATTAAAAGATAAAAAATTTATGCAACATAGCCCTAAAATATAAAAAAGTTTTGCTTCAACATCATTTTCTTCTCAGTCTTGTCCTCAGAAACTCCAATGGATGCATCTCCTCCCTCACTTGAATTCCATGATGCAAAAGTGAATCCACATTGAAATGGATCTTTGCATCTTCTCCTTCACTGGAATTCCTTGATGCATCGTCTTGAATCCACAGTCACTTGCTTCCAAAGCAAAGTGAAAGGGATGACGGGGATGAAATAAAGTGAGGGAATCACATTATGTGATTTACCCAACCTTACCATCCATGTTATGTGATTTACTCAACCTCAGAAGTTTTTTTACCACTAAGACAGAGACCTTTAAGTGTAGGAATAGGAAGAAATAACAACACCTCAAATATGATAGAGGCATATTGTGAAGGAAAAAGCACGAAATATAGAGGAAAAGAGGGGGGTGTAATACAGATCGACTGACACAGAAGAATATGGTTCTTTATATAGAGAAGAGAGACTGCCTGAATTTCTTGAAAACTGATCTAAAAACTTAATGCTCATTAAGAGGATTAGGTAATTACAAGGTGAATGGGTAAGTAGCACAGTAGTCAAAGGAATGAATGTTTTTGCAGAAACTAATAAACTTTTAACATCAGTTGTTTAATACAACTGACGTTAAATGTGTTTTTAAAAAAATATTTATTTTTAACGTTAGTTTTTTAAACAACTGATGTTAAAAGTGTGATTTTCAGTTAAATAACTAGCTGACGTAAATAATCCTATATAGAGAAGAGAGACTGATTTTCTTGAAAACTGATCTATAAACTTAATGCTCTGGGGTAGGTAGCACAGTAGTCCAAGGAATTAATGTTTTTGCAGCACACTTTTAACGTCAGTTGTCTTCAACAGCGGACGTTAAAAGTTTTTTATTTTTAACGTCAGTTTCTTAATAAAACCGACGTTAATTAAATATCCTTTAACGTCATTTTTTACAAACAACTGACGTAAAATGTTGTTTTATTTTGATTATAACGTTTACACCCGCGTCCTTTAACGTCAGTTTTTACAAACAACTGACGTAAAATGTTGTTTTATTTTGATTATAACGTTTACACCCACGCGCCTTCTACACTTCGCTCTGTACGTCTCTTTTCTCTTTTCATCATGCTCAACCCTCACTCTCAACCCTCACTCTCACTCTCACTCTCACTCTCGCTCTGCCCTAATCGCGAACTCATCTCCACCGCAACCACCGCGAGGGCTTCTTCGCTACCACCGTGAGGTACACTCTTAACCCCTAACTCTGTCTTTCCCGCTCATTCTTTGCATGCAATAACTTGACATCTATCTTTCCCCTTCCCGCGCACTAACTCTCCTTGTCCCTCTACTCTCAGTAACCACATCGAACGTTGGCCACCACTCGAGCTCCCCCCCCCCCCCCCCCCACCACCACTACGTGAGCGCCTATTTCTGGTGAGTCTTTAGGGCACATTTTTTTATTTTTGGTTTTGAGTGTATGTTGAAACTATAGTCTCAGTAGTTGAAACTTGAAACTGTGAGTTTGAGTTGTTTGGAATGTCTCTATTTTTGGTTTTGAGTGTATGTTGAAACTATAGTCTCAGTAGTTGAAACTTGAAACCGTGAGTTTGAGTTGTTTGGAATGTCTCTATTTTTGGTTTTGAGTGCATGTTGCTCTGCTGGTTGATCTGTCACGGCCGTGATGCTCATCACGCCTAGGCTGTGATCAATTCTGCATGTGAGGGTCTGGTTCAGTTGGCACGTTACGGCCGTGATGGACATCACTGCCAGGCCGTGACCAGTGCTTGGCAATCTTCAAAAACTATAATTTTCAATCACCCGTATTGTCCTTATATTGGATAGATGTTTTGTATATCTACAGGACCTATCTAGTTATTTTTATTTATACTTCTGTATTTATTTTGAGTTATAACCTATGTTAATACATATATATTGTTTCTGAACAGGCATACATATGGATCAGTCGGATAGCCCACATACACGGGAGGACACTGTGGGGGCTACGCAGGACCCGATCACGCCTACGCCTGATTCTAGTGTAAGTTTACATGTTATATACTATCTTTAGTCCTTCTTTTTAATGTAAGTTTATAATGTTACAACCCTCTATTTTATCATTTTTTTTGTCCATACAGACATCACAGGCTCATAGGAAACGGGGTAGAGGAGCCAGCTATTACAACACATCTGATGCAAAGCTTAATATCCAACCCAGAATTCAAGCAGGCGCTTGCCAGAGAGCTTTCCTCCGTCGGTACATCCCAGGACATCGCAGGGCATACCAACCCTTCACATGTGAGCACAAAAGAGAGTTATAGTAGGGAACATGTGGAGGACGATGAGTTGACAGCTAGGGAGCGGGAGTTCGAAGTCCAACGCCGTGAGCATGAGTTGGAAATGAAAAGGCGTGAGCTTGAGTTGGACTCCAAATGACGTGAGCTCGAAATGTTAACAAAGGTATGTATTCATTATTAATGTCCAAATTAGTCAAATAATTACTTGTGTTTTTTTTAATTATCAACAACTTATCTATTTTATTTTTCCTAAACTGAAGGCCAAGTCAACGTCGGTGTCGGTGTCACCTATCACTCGTTTGTTCTCACTTGGTGAGGATTATGCGTTTGAGATTTTTGAATGTCCATTGGAGCACGATGGATGGGTGGCACGCCCAGATCAATGGAGGATATTTACCTTCTGTGGTGACGATCTCGGGAACGCTGCGAAATAACGTCCGGATGAACAATGATGTTTTGAGTCTCGGTGCATGTAAGTTAATTTTAATTTTATAACTTATTTATTTTTGGTATTTTTCCATTTAATAATTTATTTTAATTTCAATATATATATTATGTAATTAACATCCACACCTTTTCATATCTTAGGTATCTCCATCGTCTTCAGCTTGATAAGGGCTTTGCATCAGTTTACGGCTTCTTAGATCCGTCAATCCTTCTGCCCGATTTCTTTGCTGGCGATGCATTGAGTAAATACTTAGGGAACTTGTTGGGAGACAATCCGAAAGAATTATATCTGGCTCCCTACTGTATGAAAAGCCATTGGCAGTTGTTCGTACTTCACCCGTCTAGGCATACTGTCATATTCTTTTGCTCTCTCCACCAACAGCCACCACAGGTGGTGTTGGAAGCTGTAAATAAGTAAGTAACTAATCTTAAATTTAATTTAAGTTTTAATATCAGTTGTTTTTAGTTTATTACACACATGATATATGAATTTGTTAATTGATCAACATGATTATTTTTTTTTATGATAAGCGCGAAGGCGAGTAGCATAAGTTGCGCCAACGGGAGAAGTAGGACTTCTAAGGCTAAAGCAAATCCTGTATGGAACATCCTCAAGGTTTGGTAGTTTATTTATCAAATAATTAATATTATAATTACTAATTTATATGTATATTCAACTGACGTTGAAATTAATTTTGTTGGTAGTCTCGATTTCAAAATGACGGATGGTCGTGCGGCTATTATGTGATGCTTCATATGCTGAACATAGTCTCCGCATCTATTACGGATGGATGGAATAAGGTAATATTTAAACAACTTGTTAAATTATATATTATAGTTTTGAAGATGACTTGCATTGATGTTATTGTTATTATTTGAACGTGTGTAGGCATTTATCGACCAATCGCCTATTCAAGAAGATGAGTTAAGAGACTTGAGGATGCGCTTCGCTGAATTCTTCTTCAAGTATGCGGCTGAAAAAGGAATTAACAAGATACCTCCGCACTACTTAGATGAATAGTTTTTTTGTTAGACTTTAGAAACTAATTAATAACATGTATATATATATATATATATATATATATATATATATATATCCTTAGATTGGTAGTTTTGTTTTTAGATATTGGAGACTAAAATATATATATATATATATACATACTTGTAGATAGTTATGTTTTTCCTATACATGGGTTTTGGTTTTAAGTCTCCCCATTGTTCCATTTTTCCTGTGCAATTCTGTAATGTGTGTGATATTGTGTTACTGGGATATTTACTGAATGCAGGGATAGCTGAGGGGAGTGATATTTTAAAACTGAATTTAAAAAAAAAATCTATTAACATCACTTGTATCAAACAACTGACGTTAATAGTATTTTATAAAATATACAGTACACTATTAACGTCAGTTGTAATAAACAACTGACGTTAAAATTAAACCTTTAACGTCAGTTCTTTATAACAACTGACGTTAGTTTTAACAAAATTAACGTCCATTGTCTTAAATAACTGACGTTAATAGTTTTATATTTAACGTCAGTTGTATTTACGTCAGTCAGTATTCTGACGTAAAAAACCAATTTTAACTGACGTAAAAAGCACTTATTGCACTAGTGCATGGCGAGGAGTTTGGTAATGAGCCTTCGAGCTTCCTTACAACCCTTTGGCTTTTGTTGGAGGCGGAGGACGGTGGGAGAAGGGAGGTGTTTGGAAACGAGGGTTTTATATTTAAAAAATAAAAATAAAAATGAAGATTGTAATCGGGTAACCTATTTTCACCCATAAAAAAGCAAAAGGGATTGGTCCTCCAAGATTTTACAGGAGGATGTTAGAATTTGCCGGTATGGTGTGGGTGTTGTACCACCCTGATCCTAGGGCAATGTCTTAGATGCTCCCTTTAGAACTCGAAGGAGCGGTACTCCACCATCAAGAACCATTGATATATTATTTAATTTATTGAATGGTTTGGATTTAATGACCTGTAACCGGTTGGAGTAAGTTAAAGAATGATTGGTACTTGCTGAAAGGGTCAACTGGTCAACTGGCTGGTCAAAAGTAGAGCTGTCAATATGGCCCAAAGCCCCCAAACCCACCCCATTTGACCCCTACACAACCCACTTATTTTACAGCCCCTTTCTGAGTGGGTTACTTTTAGCCCTGACCCATGAATTTTATTTTTTTGGGGTTTAGGGCTGGGGCTTCTTTGGGTCAGTTCACTATTTATTATTTTCCATCGATTAATAACGAAACAAGTTAAGAAAAGGCCGAAACCTGGAGTGAGTAGCGCAAGGATCAGAAGATTCTATTGACATGGTGATGTGATCATCTTTTCGTAGCCGTCTGATCATAGCACCTTACAAGATAATAATGATCTTGCGACATAATAAAACAACGACAAAACATAGGTGTGGTAAAGACGTGAAGTACTGAATTTTTTTTTTAGTAAATGAAAGTACTGAAGTTGTGTTATGCGATGCTATTATTTATATATACTAGTGTAAGTTAACACGTGCTTTGCACGGGTAAATTTTCTATTGAAGATATATTTTGGTAATGATTAATAAATTCAGTTTCATTATTTAATGCAATAAGATAATTGAGTTAAGAAATTATATTTTGTATGAGAGACAGAATTAGTGTGTTGTTTGTTATGAATATAATAAATGATTTCCATATTTTATAGTTGAGATACAATTTTTTATATTTTTTAGGAAAAATAGATTCTATTTAAAGTTTGTTTACGGTTATTAAAAATGAATTTAAAATAACACCCTATCTAGGTGGAGACTGTTGGTAGTGTTGCAAATATTTAACAGATTCAATATATATATATATATATATATATATATATATATATCTATATATATATCTATATATATATATATATATATATATATATATATATATATATATATATATATGGTTGTCATTAATACTTGTTTTGTTCAATTACATTTGCAATCACAATTAAATTCAGGAAGGGACTGGTTTGTTGGTTTACATCTTGTATTAGTTATGGTTAAAACTAAGTAAATTGAAACAATAAATTTTTTGCTTGTAACATGTTTGATGAAATGTATCTATAAATCAGTTTTAAAGAACCAACAAAATTCTTTGCATCATTGGTTCAATTAGTGCTAAAGTGACATGGACAAACTGAGCATTAGATTTTATCTCTAAGATGCTCATTGACAGTGTTTAATGTAAAAATGAAAAGTTTTTCAACAATAATATCTGATCCCATCTAAAAATAAATAAGATTAGAATTTTAAGTTGGCCAAAGTTTGCATTGTGATTATATTATGTAGCATTACGTTGTATTATAAAGAAGAAAACAATAGGAAATTATTCATAGATTTTGTAGGATATGTGAAGGATTATTACTCAGCATTGACATGTTCCCGATACCATAAAAAAACTAATATGTAGCATATTTGTTATTTAAATGATGGATGGAATGATAAATTTAAATGTCTGACAATGGAGTTTTTTTACATGTATCCTAATACTAATAATGATTAGCTTTCAAAGAAATTTATTTTCAATTTTTGTAGAATCATAGAGTAGATACAATTGTTTAAATTAAAAAAGAAATTGTTAAAACATATACCACTTATATTGATAATAGATAATTTTTACTTCATGAAATATCGTCGTGCACAATTAAAAAGTGAAGGTTTAGATATATATATCAATGTTGACTATAAAGATAATTCGAGTAATTTATATTATATTAAGTATTTAATCATATATCAAACTTGTATTATATAATTTATTTTTATATATTAATTATTTTTTTATTTCTATTTCACGATGTTATGTAAATTAGATTTTGGATCCCCTCATTTAAATTTCCTGGATTCACCCCTGCTCGTGCAACCTAACCATTTTAAAAAAATATAATAATCTACCATATTTATTTTCTCTCTCTTGAAAATCTATTTGATTTAATACGCCTTTTTTTCCTTGTGCAAGTGAATCATTCTAAATATATTTATTTATTTATCATATTATTATTTTTCTTCTCTTTTGAAAGATATATTTTAATTTTCATATTTTCCCCGTGCAAGTGAATCATTCTTTGAAAATATATTTATCATATTATATTTTTTCTTTTTTATAAAAAAATCTGTTTGATTTATTTATCCTCTATTATCCTGTAAGTTAATTATTTTTCTATCCTTTAATGATGCTACTTGTTTGTCATACTAAGAGCATAAACAATAGGTATATTTAAACAACCCACTTTGAGTCGTTTATCTTTCGTTAAGTGTTTAGTAAAAAAAAATATTTTATTAAGTGACCCCAATCAAACAACAATATATTTAAGTAATCCATCATATAATTTTATTCCAATAACACCTATCCAAGTAACCCTTAAGCAACCCATTTTGTTGCTTATATATATATATATATATATATATATATATATATATATATATATATATATATATATATATATATATTATTTGTACCTGGTTTTGTTTCAATTTAAAACAGCAACTCATTATTGAGATTTGGTTAAAAAATAAATATTTTATTTTTAAGCAATTCATCCCTCGAATTTCTTATATAAGCAATCATACCTTATTGTAAGCAACAAACATTACAACACAGATTAACTAAAGTTGGGAATCAACTAAACAATGATTCCCGTTTTGTCAAATAGATTTAAGAACACTGTACCCAACATCGATAAGAGATTTCTGAAACAATAGTGGTAAAAAAATATCATTTTGTAGATAAGACAAAAAGAGTACTCGTTTATTAAGGATCAAAACAAATTTGTTTTTATCATTTGATAATCGAGTGATTTTAAAAAAAAAATTAGAGACTCTTTTATATTTGGTTACATCATAAAGAAACTTTTTAAGAAGTAACTGTTGAATTTGGATTCCTTTATAATCTGTGCACTGCATTGTACACCATTGAAGCTACCTTTTATTTATCTCGGAATATAAATAGGGAAGGTTTTAGGGTGTATTCAAGGCATTCAAATTTACTTATATGATAAGATTATAAATGTAAAAAAACTGTCAAATATATCTTCGGTTTATAAAAGATCATTCGTTTTGGAATAAATGTGATGGACGGGACCTCCCCGTCCAACAGCAAGTCCCATGTGATGGACGAGGCTTCCCCGTCCACAGCAAGTACAAATGTGATGGACGGGACCTCTCCGTCCAACAGTGTAATTGATGACATGTGGCATCTTTCAATATCGTGAATGTTGTACTCAGTTACTAAAAATTATCTTCAGGGTATCTTGACCTTCTAAAGTTGCACCATATCATCACTCAATGAAGCAACTCACAAGTTTCATTTCCATGCATTTGCGTTTATATGAGTAAAATAAATAAAGTGACTCAATTATTCACAGAATTTGACTCAGAAAACAAACTATATTTTATTTTTACATATAGAAAGTTTAATAAAAAAACAAATACTGGATTTTCTTTCAGAGTTAACAACTATCCATTGATTTCTTGTAGCCTTAACAGAGTTTGTCATGGTTAAATAAAAGGGACCCCCTCGTCCAGCAGAAATAAAAGGGACAGGACTGGAGGGGACCACCCCGTCAACCAGCAAGTGTAATGACTGGACGGGGCCAACAGCAAGTGCAAAGCAATGGACGGGACCACCCCGTCCATCAGCAAGTGCAAAGCAATGGACGGGACGGGACCATCCCGTCCATCAGCAAGTGCAAAGAAATGTACGGGACCACCCCGTCCATCAGCCCCGTCCATCAGCAAGTTCAAAGCAATGGACGGGACCACCCCGTCCATCAGCAAGTGCAAAGCAATGGACGGGATTACCCCGTCCAACAACAAATGCAGTGGACTGAACGGGGCTACCCCGTCCATTTGGCAAAAGCAGTGTGATGGACGGGACTTCCCCATCTACAGCAAGTCCCATGTGATGGACGGGACTTCCCCATCCACAACAGGTGCACATGTGATGGACGGGACTTCCCCATCCAATAGTAGGTGCAAATGTGATGGACGGGACTTCCCCGTCCAACAGCAAGTCCCATGTGATGGACGGGGCTTCCCCATCTACAGCAGGTACAAATGTGATGGACGGGACTTTCCCGTCGAACAGCAAGTCCCATGTGATGGACGGGGCTTCCCCGTCCACAGCGAGTACAAATGTAATGGACGAGGTTTCCCCGTCCAACAGCAAGTCCCATGTGATGGATGGGGCTTCTCCGTCCACAGCAAGTACAAATATGATGGACGGGACTTCCCTGTCCAACAGCAAGTCCCATGTGATGGGCGGGGCTTCCCCGCCCACAGCAAGTACAAATGTGATGGACAGGACCTCCCCGTCCAATAGCAAGTCCCATGTGATGGACGGGGCGTCCCCGTCCACAGCAAGTACAAATGTGATGGACGGGACTTCCCTCCCATGTGATGGACGGGGCTTCCCCGTCCACAGCAAGTGCAAATGTGATGGACGGGACTTCCCTCCCATGTGATGGACGGGACTTCCCCGTCCAACAGTAAGTTACAAACGTGATGGACGGGGCTTGCCCGTCCAACAGCAAGTACAAATGTGATGGATGAGACTTCCCCGTCCAACAGCAAGTCCCACATGATGGGCGGGGCCAACAACAAATTAGCTATGAGTCCCCTATTTTCTTCATTTTTTTCTTTTTATTATTATCAGATCTTATCCTTATCAAAGCAAAACGTCAAAAAAACTCAGTTTCATAACATGATTTGTTATTCCAATCATCTTAGCTACATGCAAAAAAAAAAAACCACCCAAAATAATATTTATTTTGTGCTGGATCAGAACATGATTCGCACAATCCTAAACAGATTCTCCAAAATCCACACAAATCCAATACAAAAAGGTAAATGAAAATGAATCAAATTTATGGAATTGGCAACATCCCATTAATTGAGGGATGAAATCTTTATTAAGAATACAAAACCACCTCCTCCATCTACATCCCTTCACCCCAGGTAACCCAAATCAATCACCTCCAGATCACAGAAATAGAAGCCCTAATTTCACGAAAATATGTCCCTCATTAAGAGCATGAGTGGTTCCAATAGGTAACAACCTCTCTGCCTCCATGATCTTGGACTTTCTAGTGTGCTAATTTTATCTAACAACATGATTAATAATATTTGTTAGCTGAGATGTTTAAAGAAAAGAAAAAGAAAGGCAACATAACTGCTATGTTTGACTGAAACTTAATAGAAAAAGACAGACTGCTACTTCAAAGGGTTTCCCCTTTACAACTCATCAAATGTAACGTTCCACACCTTAACTTCTGGATACCCGCTACTCAACCTTTTTCCCCATATTGAAGCTATGCCCTACCCCTCTGAATAGTCTCACCACCTTACAGCCTTAACTATCTGATTCCACCTAACTAAACTAAAACTAACACAGCAAAAAAAATGCACCAAATAAGAACATGCAATATGTTTAAAATTCTTGCAGGAAAAATTTTTGATAACAATCCTCCAAGACACAAACAGGCTACTCAATCTGACACTTCAACTTAAACATAACAAATATGAGAAACAAATTGTAAGTTATAGAAAAGCAAAACGAGAGAGGCGTAGAACAATGTAAGTGGAACAAATTAGGAAAGAATAAAAAAACATAGAAAGTCACAATTTATGAGCAGATTAAAGAGGAAGGGAATCGAGTTTAGAAAAAGACAAACAAAATGTTATTATGCCTTTTCCTCGATGTCAATGAATCAAAAAGTCAGAAATGATACTAAAACTAACTGAACAAAGAGAAACTTTGAAGGTAAGGGCCTATAGTGTTCAGACTATTGTTTTCTACACATTAATTAAGACACATTCCAGACCTAACATTAGACTTAATGCATGTCAGAACTACATTCTATGTGACTAACTATAAGCCAACGAACAATATCACATAAAGCAAACAAAGGTGAACTATCTAGCACTACTTAAAGCACAAACCTTAATCTCAAATATCCAAGGATGTCAATGACGATTTACACTTAAAATTCATTGGCAATGTTGCACCACTATGGTCAAAACTTGTAATAATTATCATTTTGAAGTGAATCAATATCAGTGTAATTGATGACATGTGGCATCTTTCAATATCATGAATGTTGTACTCAGTTACTAAAAATTATCTTCAGGGTATCTTCACCTTCTAAAGTTGCACCACATCATCACTCAATGAAGCAACTCACAAGTTTCATTTCCATGCATTTGCGTTTATATGAGTAAAATAAATAAAGTGACTCAATTATTCGCAGAATTTGACTCACAAAACAAACTATATTTTATTTTTGCATATAGAAAGTTTAATAAAAAAACAAATACTAGATTTTCTTTCAGAGTTAACAACTATCCATTGAATTCTTGTAACCTTAACAGAGTTTGTCATGGTTAAATAAAAGGGACCCCCTTGTCCAGCAGAAATAAAAGGGATAGGACTGGACGGGACCACCCCGTCAACCAGTAAATGTAATGACTGAACGGGGCCAACAGCAAGTGAAAAGAAATGGACGAGACCACCTCGTCCATCAGCAAGTGCAAAGCAATAGACGGGACCACCCCGTCCATCAGCAAGTGCAAAGCAATGGACGTTTAATGGTAACCTAGCCTCTCCAACACTTCAATGTATCAGTTTTCTTTTTCTTTCAGGAAAATACAATAAGAAAAAAAAACTTTTCTATCTTAACACGTTTCCACTTTCTCCTTAGTGTCTGAAGGTATGATGGTTGACATGTCTAATCCCATTTAATGCAACTTTACCCGGTTAAGTAAACAATACAATCAAAGTACCAAATATAATAATAATAATCAGAAACAAAAAACTAATTAAAAATGATTAAATTCCTTGAAATAAGGTGAGCCCTCCACATCAGATGTACAGTAGAAAGTTCTAGTCCACTTTTATATATATATATATATATATATATATATATATATATTAAAAAATGGTATTTAACTTTTATGCTAAAACAATTAGGAAGAAAAGTTAGGTATAGGTTTTTAGATAATTTTATTTTTTTTGTCATCTTGTTAATAAGCTATAAAAAATACATATATTTTTTATAAACAACACCACAAATATTTAAATTATCTTTATCTAAATTTATCCTAAAACAAGTAAACTACAGGATCATATGTGATCAATATTTTAAAGGATAAAACATTTTTTTAAGGGAAAAAGGATAAAACTTAGCTGATATTTTGTATGTGCTCGTAGTGTTATTTTTTAATCAGAATAAGAAATAAGAAATGGATTTAATTGATATCCACTGATAGTGTAAAGATTTTTTTATACTGTCAACCAATCAGAAACTGACACATGATTAAAATGGTTGACTCTTTTCCTAATAATTTTAAAATCATTCATATCATGATTTTTGATTGATTGATAGTATAAATTTTTTTTACACTGACAATATATTACAATTAAACTCATAAGAAATATATAACAAATGAAATATAATATGTTTAACTATTACAATGATTAACAAGTTTTTAATAATTTTTAAAAAATATTTAAGGCCCATGGGCTGCCCTAACCCACGGGGCTTTAGGGGACTTTTTGGTCCTGTGGGCTTTTATAAGTGTGGGCTTTTTGGCCCTAGCCCATATGAGTCAGGGCTTAATGGAGTGGGCTGGGCCAAATTGACGGCTCTAGTCAAAAGCGGTACTCCACTATTAAGTAGCATTTATTTTTTATACAGTTAATCTAGCGAATAAAAACAGTAGGACTAGGAAATTGGAATTTTTTGCCCGGAAAATAAAACATATGAGAAAAATAACCAAAAGTTTCATTTTAAATAAGTTGTTTACAATTAGTTAAACAAGTCAAGAAATATTTACGATGACGTATGAAAAAAAATAAACAAAATATAAATAAGGTAGCCAATATAGTCAATTATTTATATTTTTTTTTGATATTGAGTATATTAGGGAATAAATCTTATATAATTTATTAAGATAGGTGGATACATAACTTTTTGAGTTTAATTGCTGTGTTAGTGTAAAGTTTTTTATACTGTCAACCAATTAGGAATCGTGGTTTGAATGATTTTTAATGTGGTTAGGATAAAACTCAAAGATTTATAATGATTTATCAATTTCTGATTGGTTGACAGTGTAAAAAATATTCACACTGTCATTGTTTATCAAGTAAATCCATTTTTTTGTATTTAGCAAAAAAAACTTATTTTTTTTGAATAGCAATAATGTCAAGAATATGAAAAGAAACATAAAGTGTAGTAACCGTAGCAAGATTGTGAGCAGGTTCAATGCATGACCTTCTAAAGAAACAAAAAGAGCTTATGCAAACGCCACAATTAATGGTTCAATGGAAGAGATAATCTTGTTTTTATTGTTGATCCTATCTACTGTCGTTTTACAATCGGATTCCTCCTCCAAAAGATCAAGTTAAAAGTTTGAGGCCATTCGATTGCCATAAGAATGGTTAGCGCTTATTCGACATGCGTATGGAAGTCCGTAGAAAGGGAAAAAAGATTTAGCTGCTACAAAGAAACCCTGATCATCATGCATGGCTATGTCGATCCCAGTTATGTTCTGCGTTCCATATATAGCAACATCTTCATTGTTGTTGACATAACCCATGGCCAGCTTTAGCCATACGTGCAGCAGAGTCCGTTTGGTTCACCCATCGGATGATGGTAGGAAAAAATCTTTAAGCATAATATTTGATAGTGCAAGTTAGTGGCTTGGAGATTTGTCTATCTCTTTATTTAATTTGGCAGAGAAATCTACAAATAAATAACAGTGTTATTTAGTAAAACTGTGAAAGAAGATTTCTGTCCATTATAATATTACAGGAAAATAAATAATTGTACTGGCATGGTATTAGAGGTTGTTATTTGTGACCGAAGACATCAATTTGCTTGTACCGACAATTGTAACATGCATAGGTGATTGTTTTTGAGGGGGTAGTCTTGGTTTGACAGTGTTAATGGTGGTATGTTAAGGTTGAGTCGTTCTAATTCGTTAAGGTCAGTGGTTAGAATGAATATAATTTGACAGTAAGTAATTGTTGTTTGTAAATATTGTTACGAGGCAAATATTTCATGGGAGGGTTGGGAAAAATGAGATTGATAATAATATTGATTTGTGATTGCAAAGCAAGTTGATGCAAAAAAAAATATATATCTTTTTTTATTTATTAATCTTTGACGAGTAAAATAAAAAATAGTTGTATAAATTAGTAAAGTATAAATACTTATATATGTCTAATGAGAAATTTTTACCACAAAAAAAGGAAGTGTTTTTTTTTGGGTTTCTCAATAATGGTCAAAACAAAATTAGGGATGATAATGGATAGGGTACTATAGTACCGTTCTTGTATAGGGATGTCAACGGGGCGGGGCGGGCACGGATACTGGATACCCGCTACCCGCCCCGTTGGATAATAAAACTACCCGTACCCGCCCTGTACCCGTACGGATATCCGTTTAACGGGTTCTTAACGGATTCGCGGGTATCCGCGGGTATCCGCGGATATCCGTGGGTAGTTATAAAAAAAATAAATCTTTTTTTTAATTAAAAAAAAATACATAAAACTTAAACAAACCACCACATTAATATCTTCCGATATTTGAACAAAATAGCACCTACAAATTAATACATCACACTTAAAATATCCATGAAACAACACAATAGATGAAAATTATCTAGAAAATGATATAAGGACTTTGAGAGTAGATACATATAATAAAGGGTATTATAGTAATTAAGTAACGGGTACGGGTATCCGCGGGCACGGATAGTATGATACCCGCCCCCGCCCCGTTTATAAACGGGTATTGGAATTACCCGTTTATTTTACCCGCGGGTACCCGTTTAACTACCCGCCCCGTACCCGTTGCGGATTTTATCCGCGGGTATCCGCGGGTACGGATAAAATTGCCATCCCTATTCTTGTACATGTGTTTAAAAAAATTATCCGTATCTCGTTGATAACAACTTTACTATCCTTACTCATACCATCTGGATAACTAAGTACCCGTATCAGCACCCGTTCCCTACACTTTAATTGTGAAAAAACAATACATAACAAAAGAAAGTTATAATAATTAAAAAATGATTCAAATGTCTTTTAAATCTACTAACAAATATTATCAAAATATTTTGTGGTCCTATTCGGCTCGAGGGATTAGTCTCCACAGTTGCGTATGAAGGATATCTTGGAAACAAAAAAAACCCTTCTAAAATGAAATATAGATGCAACTAGGTTTAAAAAATTAAAAATTTTTAGATTAATTTGGTTTTAAAATTTATATTATAGATAAAATTATATATGTTATTAATTAGTAATATAATTATCCATATAATGGATAATTATCTTATCCATTATGAATAATTTTTATGGATATCCAAGAAATACGATACAAATTTTCATCTAAAAAACACCCCGCCAACAAACAAAATAAATATGTTTTTTATTTTTTAATTATTTATTTCCTATCATTATCGGTTGACAGCCTTACAACTTTCAAAATTTTATTCAATTTAATCGATGACCGCCTGCGCCAATCAAAAAATAAGTGAGTATCGCTCCTGAACATCTACTACAATGGAGCACTAAAGGATTCTCCTGATCCTAGTCTATGCCACTTCTTAGTTACCCCAAGGAAAGGGTACAGTCCAAAATATTTGGAAGAGTTGACCTGGTGGGGATCTTTGTTTTTAGTTGGTCAATGTCTTTGCCCCTCACCTTACGCCAGACCCAGACTGGTGGAAAAAGATAACGTTAATCTTTAGAAACTAAGATCTCATGGATATGACATGACAGAATGTATTATTCTGATTTTATGTATTTCAATGAGAATCAAGTTTTATAACTTCTAAGGTTATTAGGTCATTAGAGATCATTAGTTGATAAGTGGGTCAAGCACAATCCAGACTAGAACAATTTGAAAATCTAAAATATTTAAATTCAAAGATAAAAGTCAACATGATTTATCTTAAGTTCGTGTGATAAGTACATGATTTGAATTCTACTTTATAGTATTCTCTTAATCCAGACTTCTTTTGGTAGACATTAAATTAAGGAAAACCTCTATATAACAGTAGTTCTTCAGTTAGTGTTCAAGGGATGAACCAATTTTGTTTATTTGTCTTAGTTTTTGTCATTTCTCAGTTCAAATCACACGAAAGAAAAATGGGAATATCAACTGCACCTTGGTTTAAGTGGTAAACCGCTTGACTCTTATTAACCAAGGACTTACGAATTGTCGAATTGGGATCAAGTTTCGTGAATTGGAAAAATAGAAGCCGTGAGAGTTTCACTTCCTTAAATAAATCTTTCATATTATGATTTTCGAATACTCAAAATCTCATACAATAAAAAAAAGGAATAATTCATTATTTATACAAAGCACAAACACAACAATATGGTTATTTATATTTATACATCAACAAGATGCTTCTTAATATATTTTACTAGATACTAATTAAGGGTTCATCAATGTCATAAGAATCTTGAATCCATGCTCTAATTGAAAGATTGTAAAATCTTGATTGTGGTATCGAGAATGTCATTGCAGAACCAACAGCACTCTAATTATCATGGTTTATAAAAAAAAAATTCACTAAATATAATTTTGTGTTTTTTCTTTTTTTATAAAACATATTTCACTACATTATGCAGCAAACACTACTCTAGAGAGTCTAAACACATTAAACTCTTTCTCTTACTCTCATCTTCATGTCTTCTTCAGCAAAACAAACACTGCAGCAGCACCCTCCTTGGCCATGGAAATCCCTTATCTTTTTCTTCTGCACAGCTCTCGCCACTTCCACTTTTCTCCTCACCTCCCTCATCATCTCCCTCTCCACTGATTCCCATTCCAAACCATTCAAAAATCACTTCCTTCAACGCCACACAATCAACACTACTCTTCACACCGCAAAACAAGAAGAAGAAGCCACCAACATCTCCCATATCTTCTTCGGCATCGCCGGCTCCGCCAAGACATGGCCCAAGCGCCGCCCCTACAACGACCTTTGGTGGCAACCAAACGTCACGAGAGGCTTCCTCTGGCTAGACTAGAATCCGCCGGAAAACGAGACCTGGCCGGAAACTTCTCCGCCGTTCAGAATCTCCGGCAACACGTCGTCGTTTAAGTACACGTGCTGGTACGGTTCCCGGTTCGCGGTTCGCATAACACGCATAGTGAAGGAGAGCTTCGAGCTAGGGTTGAGTAACGTGAGGTGGTTCGTGATGGGTGATGATGACACCGTTTTCTTCCCCGACAACCTCGTCACGGTGTTGTCGAAATATGATCATAATCAGATGTACTATGTTGGTGGGAATTCTGAGAGCGTGGAGCAGGATTTGATATTCTCTTATGCGGTGGCGTACGGCGGAGGAGGGTTCGCCGTCAGTTACCCTTTGGCGGAGGAGCTCGTGAGGATTTTGGACGGTTGCGTTGACCGCTATGCCCAACTCTACGGTGGTGACCAGAAGGTTCAGGCTTGCATCAGTGAGATAGGTGTGCCAATCACCAAAGAACTTGGTTTTCACCAGGTATAAACGTTGATTTTTTTATATATAAACGACATCGTTTCCTATCTATTTCCTTTTTAGTTGTTACTATTTGATCATAGTGTGACTATTTATGAGTATATGTTGATTATTGATTATTATAATTTGCGTTATGGATAAATCGATATATTCTTACAAGTTACAACACTAATATATGCACTTTTTTTTTTTTATATATAGCACGGTTTTACCAATTTACATTAAATATATTTCTAACCATTGTATAAAATTATGTACATACTATTGGTCATATAAATATAATATATTCCAGCTGCAAGCATTATTTTCCATATTTTTACCACTCAAAATTAATCATACTTAATCGTGTGTTTGGTTTAAAGGAGGAGAAGAGAGGGAGGGATCTTAATTAGACATTGTGTTTGATTGACACTAAGGCATGTTGGTTTAATATCCTCAAATCAAGGTACGGGGACTTGAATCTAGCACTCTTAGAAAAAGAAATTCTTCATTATGGTGGAGGGACTTATGCTAATTAAATAGTGACAAAGATGCATCGTTGAAGTAGTTTGTTTCTGGTATTGGCAGAAAAGTCGGTAATGGTATGAATACTAAGTTTTGGCTGCAAACTTGGTTTGGAGGGTTGTCTTTAAAAGAAGCTTTCCCAATATTGTTCTCTCGGTCTCTCGATAAGGATTCAACTGTGGGGGATTTGGGTTGGTGGGATGGTAACGTTTGGCGTTGGAATTGGAGGTGGCGAAGGGTTTTTCTTGCTTGGGAGGATGAAATCTATAATTTGTTTACAGATACGATGACTGGTGCGGTAATCATGAGAGATTTAGAGGATGAATGGGTTTGGAATTTAGGTGATGAGAAGTTTTATACTGCTAGAACGGCCTATGTATTCCTCCTGGCACACTCTCCTTTATTCTCTTCTTTTCAACAGGTACCACTTTTGTTCAAAGATTTCTGGAGATGTTGTGTACCTAGTAAGGTTTTGGCGGTTCTTGGAAAGTCCTTCTAAATCGTTTCCCTTCAAGGCTGAACCTATTCCGGAGAGGTGTGATCCAGGGAGCAGAACATTGCAAGTGTGTCCTCTGTGGGGTCTGCAGACCACCTATTCCTAATGTGCCCTTTTACTATGCAAATATGGCTTTGGCTATATAGCTGGTTGGGTATATCAGTTGTATTGCCTAATGATAATGAAAGTCACTACCTGAAACATAAGGGCCTTCTAAGAGGGAAGAAAGTTAAGAAATTTAAGACTTTATTTTGGCACATTTGTGTTTGGTCTATTTGGTTACTTAGAAATGAGGTAATTTTCAAAGAGAGCATGGTAGATTTCATGTCTTTAATAGAATTGATTAGACAAAGATCTTGACTCGAGGTGATAGCTAAAAAGGTGCATTGAACTACACGAGCAGGGACCGGACAGTTTACCTGCTGGAGTGCCTGAGTTGATGATGATGTAGTTTTTTTTATTAAAATAGAACAGTATTACTATGTTATGCTTCTGCTGTTTGCGTTCTTATTTGGTAACATTTTGGCTTGGTTATGGAAAGTTATCTTAGTTAGGGTATGCTAATATGTCTTTTGGTTAATGGGTTGTAATAGTTAGAAATTCAACCAAGTGGTTGCTTATAACTTTTGGTTGAATATTTACCTTGCAACTTGTCTGTATTTGGACTACTATTATAATATGTTTTTTAGTATCTCTTGTATTCTTGTTTAATATATTTGGCTTATAAAAAAAATGTTGTATGTCCAAATAACATACCCCTATTTTATTTAACACAATTATTTTCCTACAGGTTGATATACGTGGGAATTCATATGGGTTTCTAGCAGCACACCCAATAGCACCATTGGTGTCGTTGCACCACTTAGACGCAGTGGATCAATTGTTTCCAAGTTTGAATCGGTTCGAGTCCATCAAGAAGTTAGTCGAGGTATACAAAACTGACCCGGGTCGAATCTTACAACACAGCTTTTGCTATGATCCACAAAGGAATTGGTCGGTTTCAGTGTCATGGGGTTACAGTGTGCAATTGTATTTGTCACTGGTAAATGCAAGGGAGTTGGAAACAGCTTTGGGGACATTCCAGACATGGGAAAGTAGGAGTGATGGACCGTTTGTGTTCAATACCCGATCCGTAAACAATGACCCATGTGGGAAGCCCGTTTTGTACTTCTTGGACCGGGTTGAAAATGTCGATGTTGGGCAGACCCGGTCCACGTATAGGAGGTACGTTGATGCGTTGGAGAAAGAATGTAAAAGTGTTGACTTGGGTGGGATCTTTGATGTTCAGATGGTCAATGTCTCTGCCCCTCACTTTACTCCTGACCTGTGGAAAAAGGTAATGGTAGATTCTGACTCCTGAGAAGTTCAATATTATAAGTTTTTCTTTAAAAAAGAATCATTAGGCAATTTATGTTAAAGTAATATTTTGATCCCTGATACGAATTTTCGATTTGGTCACTATACATATAAATTAGGTTTAATTGTATTTTTGATCCTTCAATTTTTTTAATTGTACGATTTTGATCCTCAAAAATTCAATTGCACATTTGGTTCTCTATTTTGTCGAATTGTGTAAAATCAGTCATTTTATCCATGACTAATCAATATGCAATTAAATTTTTAAGGAATCAAAATCACACAATTTTAAAAGTTGGGGACGAAATGTGTAATTAAAATTTTTGAGGGACCAAAATTGCACAATTGAAAAAGTTGAGGTACCAAAAGTGCAATTAAAATTTTTGAGGGACCAAAATCGCACAATTGAAAACATTGAGGGACCAAAAGGGCAATTAAGCCTATAAATTATTAAAATGGTCCCTATTTGGACAAAAAAATACTCGTTTGGTCTCTATACATTACCCGTTTGGTCCTTATATGAAGCAATGAATTATTAAATCAATTCTTAACATGGTGTATGAAAAGTGCCAAATAGGTACTTTTTGTATGTATATGAATCATTTTAATAGTTTTTTATGTATAAGGACCAAATCGAGAATTCGTGTCAAATATAGGGATCAAAATATTACTTCAACGGACAATTTATAACTGTTTGTCATATAATTTAAAATTTAAAATGTTAAGTTTTAATTCAAAGACAAAAATTAAATCGATTGAGGTTAGGCTTATAACAATTGCGTGATTTGAGTTTATCGAGTGTTTTCCTATTGATAAGCTTAAAATTAGTGTTAATTTGTCATGATATTTGAAGAAAGTGTCTTCCTTTGTCCTCAACTATTAATAACCAAAATAAATTTGGAGAGAATTTGGAGAAAGAATATGTAAGTATTTTATGTTTTACAGTATTTATAAAAAATGTTTCAAATAGCCAGTGTAAATTATTTGGATATCTAAGTGTAAGAAAATTGCATTTGGTAAAGCATTTGAGTTATTTTCTTTAGGAGTAAATAAAGAAGAAATTTTTGAATGGCGTCTTACTTAATTATAAGCATGCCTTATTAGTGTAACACCATTAAAATATGATAGTTTAGAAATAATCTATGAATTTAATTTTGTTAAAATGCCATTGTAATTTCTTTTTACAGTTTAATCAATAAAAAAACATCTCATGTGTAATTTCTAAGGTAGTTATGATGAGAGTAAAATATTTTTAAAAATGTGACAATTTATAATCAGTTGATAATATAAAAAAAAATGACATGCATGTCAATCAAATTCATAATTTAATTTAAATGTGGTGTAAACACTTTTGCATTATAGTCTAGTTATGATGTATTGTAACTAATGATGTAAGAAAGTTTAACTTTTTAATTTTAAGTAACTGCATTATTCCCTGGTTGTATTCTTTTTCTGGGTTGGTGGATGTTTAGAGTTTTGAAACATTGTTGTTGTTTCTTTATGTGGTTGAGGGTGTAAGTTAGTCTTTCAAATTTGCAGTTTTGTGGTTTCTCTTGGTTGATCTATTATCTTTTTTTCCTCTTTGGTCCTTTGGTTTATGTATTTGGGTTAGAATACCCATAGTACTTTCAATAATAATATGTGGCTTATAAAAATAATAACAAAAACTTTGGCTTTTTTTCTTTATGCTAACATGTGCATTCTCTTAGAACGAAATTACGTACTTATTGTGTTGAATATTCAAACCTAAATGATGCCCTCTTAAACTAATAACTGTAAATTCATCTTTCTTTCTCAATCTTATAGTTCTCAACTTCTGGCACTACTCGTATTTTCTATTTATTAACACTTAATATATATCCCTCTGAGTGTCCTCCCAACTCTTCACATACTAGATCCACGTATCACATATGATCCTCTACATCGCCCTTTTCACCTTAACTTGCAGTATTGAAGGCCAAACCAACGGCGGATAATGATTTCAAGAAGAATGAGATATTAAGCACATGTTAGAACGTTATATAAGTTTTTCAAAATAGTTAAAACAAATAGCAAATTAAATACATACTCTATTTTTCATAGTCGATTAGTTCCTAACATTTATGAAAACATTGTTGAAAGGGTAGGCACCGCGTAGACAATGTTGTGAGGTAATCAACGGCACAGAAAAGATTGACAATGTGATTCAGATCAAGATCAGAGGCTGTCATCGTTTTGAGAGTGTGACCCCTCCCTAGAATATTGATAGTGCAATTAATTGATCTATCCATATATACACGAAGACATGCAAATTGTTGAAGCCACGTGATATCATTATTTATGTAAAAGAATTATAAATAACCAACTATATTTACTCTCACATTTCTGTGCATTTTATTCTTGGTCTTTGAGATCTAGGTGGCATTTGGAAGAGCTTATTTAAGCTCCTTTTGACTTATCTGATGACATAAGCTCTTATGCAGTGTATTTGACAGAGCTTCTAAAAATAACTTATATCATTCCATAAGGAGTTTTTGACTTATTTTCATAAGTTGATGGGAGAAGCTTATGGAATTATCATAAAAGTTTATGCACTAAACATCATCTCTGTGTTTTTCACTATTCGAATCATCTCGTGTCCTTTTCTTTCTTTTTCTTTCTTTAAGTGCTTGTGGTATAAGCTTTCATGCGATAAGGTCTTATGTGATAAGCTCTTAATTAAGTTGTTTACCCAAACGCACCCCTAGACAATAACATTAATTAAGTAGCAAGAGAGTGAGGGATTATCTAATCCCCTTTCTTCCAAAAGAGCAAGTCTTACATAGGCACATATCCAACAACTCATTTTTTTAGCACATCCAATAATGAGTTGACAATACATCAAGATTTAAAATATTTATTTAAAAATAAAAATAAAAATAATTGAAAAACCATTTCCCTTCTCTCACCTCCTTTCTCTCTCTTACTCCCTCTCTCTCTCCCTTTCAAACTCATTGCTTCCCCGTACTTATATGAGTTCTAACATCTACAATTCAATTTTTTTTAAGAAAGTAAAGTTGCTACTTTTCTAGGGCACAAGCTTCTCTTCTACCTGGAATGGCAAACAAGGAAGTACCCTCCTTGGGCGACTGTTGCCACTTTCCGGCCACCAGCTTCTTCCTCGGCGGTGACGTTGGGTAGATAAACACCTTCCTCGGATTTCACCTATATTTTCATACATCATTTTGGCCATTCTCCTCAAAATCCAATTTTTTTTAAAGTTACCTTCAATTCAATTTTTTTTTCATAAGAAGTTACTTTCGATTGATGAACCATATGAGTTTTGCAAAAAGGTATGCATATAACTAAACTGGAGAAAATACAATAAAAAATGAGTTTTTATTATTTAATTTCCAAATTTTTAAGATTTGAAAAAAATGGTGGGATGAGTGGGGAAATGGTGGTGACAACTTGCAATGGTGTGATTTGGAAGGGTGATGAACTTATTGGTATATACCATTTTAGACCCAAATCTATGTTCTCAGAATTTCATATACTTGTTTCTAAAAGTTGTTCTCTTCAAATGTGATGGTGTGATTTGTTACCAACAATTGTTGCATGACACCAGGAAACCATGAAAAGTCCCAAGTATATATTTTATTTATAGAAAAAGTCCCAAGCTTTATGTCAAATCCGTAGCTGCTATAACTTCATTGAATCTCCAAAATGATGGAGGAAACAATGTATTTTGATGAGGGAGAGGAAGAGCTGAGAGAGAAAGAAAGCGAGAGGCGACGCCGATAAATGACTTTTACCTTTATTTTATTTTATTATAAATTAAATATTTTAAGTTTTAATGTGTTGTTAACTCATTATTCATCGTGCCCAACAATGAGATATTGGGTATGTACCCATCTAAGAGTTTCTCCTCTCAAAAGGATTCGTCAACCTATTACTAATAAGTTCGAAGTTCTAAGATTATTTTTTTTTGTGAAGGGTAAATTATTATTATTATAGAGAGTAGAAGAGGGGACTAAACCCATTTAAATAATTAAAAAAAACTTCCAAGTAAACAACACCATCCTTACCAACAAGGTCCAACATAATTATTAGATAATTGGGTTCCTTAAGCATAATGTCAGGGTTCGATTTTCGACGTGTGTATGAAAAAGATTTTGATGGGAGAGGTAAAACTTACTTTGGTGATCTCTACGCCTCGAAAGAGATTAGTCTCTAGCTATCGACTGGAAGATACCCTTGGTACACACACAAAAAAAAAAAACAATACCATCCTTGTTTCCTGAGCAGCTTAAATACCTAGAAAATAATACATATTGAGCTGGATTAATACACCAGTTTTAGAAATAACAAGATGCATCCGTTGACCTAGCTAAAAATCATTTCCAAGAGCATACCTTAACCCGATCCAACGGATAAATCATATCCACTTCAAGATCATTAAAGATTATCCCATTTCACCAACATGTGGTTGGTCTGCGTACTTGTTAACGAGGTCGGGTCCCTCAAGTAAGTGATTAGGGGTTCGACTCTGACTCTTATGTATATGGCAAAAATCTGGTTGTGAGGGGGTAACTTTTAAATGGCGTCTAGGTCCCCCAACAAACATTAATCATTGTTTACGATGGTGGATACTTTATACCAATAACATAGTAACAAAAGAATATTATCCCATTTCTAAGCTCCCAAATGGACCAAATCACAACATACCAAATCATTATGCAACTAATTTTGTTCACTGATTTCAGTACAGACTCACCAAAATTAACAAACATGTGAGAGAGGTTTTCTGGAAATGTGATGGTTAACCCAAGCCATTTGAATATAATCAGTCGCGGATCTTAGCTAAAAGTATCGAGGGAGCCACTAGACACTAACTAAAATTATTTACTCAAAATTTAAAATTAATTATATAAAGTTTGAGTTTAAGTTTGATGTATTGTCAGTGTGAAGTTTTTTACATTGTCAATCGATCACAAATCATCTTATATGTGATCTTTTGGATTTAATAATTAGTGTAAGGATATTTTACACGGTCAACCAATAAATTAAATTGTCATATCATTAAAATTGTTTGGCTCTTATTATAATTACCTTAAAAGTTACATGTAGGATAATTTGTGATCCATTGACAATTGTAAACACATTACACCGAAAATATATAATAACTCTATAATTTTATCAAAGTTTCAAAATAATATATATAATTAATGCTTTTGAAGTGAATATATTTACACTACTTTTATCTTTATCAGAAGTTTTTAAAAAAAAATACATCAATTTTTTGATACTTAGCCATTATTTTATGCCTTTATGAGATAAAAGTATCCCTTCTGAAACACATAAAATTGGTTATTTAATGATGTTTTTTAGGGTATTAGAATAAATTTTATATTAAAAAAATTGGATATAAAATGTTGGGGGAGCCACTGCTCCCTCCCGCCCTCATGAAGATCCGCCATTGAATATAATCATAGCTGCAAGTGCATTATCTAACTAGTGAAATTAAATATCACCTCTTATAAATTTTTAATGGAATTTAACAAGGACTTATTGTCATTAAAAATTGTTCAACATCCAAGTCTTTAATTAATTCTTTCAAATTTTGAATAAAAAAATTATGGTTGGAGTTAGCGAGAAGAGGCTCTTGCTTTCATTTCTTACACGGGAACGATGATAGTTATATTGTGTTATGTGTATTATAAATGTGGCTCACAAAAATAATAACATTGATGATGTTAGATTATGGTTATTGACATGGTGTTCATTGCAAATTTGCAATATTCTCCATCACCCTATATATACACACTACAACAAGCACGAACATTGACCAACCTCAACGGTCAAAACTCTAAATACAACATCTTTAATAGCTAATATACCCTCACAAAAGAAAGAAAAATAGTTAAAAGTCAAAGTTTTTGATTTTTTTTTTTGTATTATATTTTTACTAACATATTGAACAATCAATTTTGGAAAGGTGGACTTAAAGGGTCCCACTGGTCATGATTGTCGTCCCCACCATGGCTCGATGTCAAGGGGTAAACCTTTGTTGTATCTTCTTCCGTGACGAAGAATCACAACAAACGAAAACCCTTGGCATCCTCGCCTTCGATGCCGCCAAGGCCATGTGTCGCGTTCTCTGCCTCTACAACTCCCTCACCGATGTTGGAATCCACCGGCTCTGCCACCACATTATCAAATCCAAAGGGGTGACCTACTTGAATTCCAAAGAAGAATGCTTCCTTCTTAACCGCGCATGCGCCGAGCGCCTCAAAGAACTCAACCTCACTGTCGCTACCATCTCTCACCTTGGTCAAAATTGCTCTGACGTCGGGCTCAGCCATTTCGACACCGTCTATATCGAGATGAAGCACGGTGTGGTTAACATACACAAGCTCGGGTTCGGCACCCGAAACATCGAGAAGATAATCGAGAAGATGGAGAAACGTGTGTCCTCCACAAGGAACCTTCACACTGCCATGGAATCCCTCGTGGAAACGGAAGCTTTGGACAAAAAGATGAACCATTGGGGAACCATGAGAGCCAAACATGGAATGAAGGTGAAAGTGGAATGTTTCAACGACAAGATCGCTTTCTATAAGAAACAGGTGCAATATTACAAGCAAATTTCCCTTTGGAACCAAACATTTGACAAGGTTGTAGGGCTCATAGCAAGTATATTCTGCATTGTTTACGCTAGAATTTGTTCTGTTTTTGGAAACTTGGTTACGAGTATGAATGATTTTAACAAAAACTGTAGTTGCCTCATTGAACATTGTGAATTGTACAAAACAGATCTTTGTCTCTTTGATCAGAACGAGGAACGATCAAATAAGCGCATAAAGTTGAAGAGCACCAAAACGGGGGTGATCAGGTTCCCTAACCACCATCCATTTCCGCCGCATGTGGCGGGTTGTTTCGACGGCGATGAGGTGGCAAAGAACAACAGGGTTTTGAGCCTGGCGCCGCCGTCTACGGTTGGTGAGGCTGGGCTTTCTCTAAGGTATGCAAATGTTATCTTGTTTATAGAGCGGTGCATGCATGCAACTACGACGATTGGGAACAACATTCGCGCGTCGCTGTATGACATGTTGCCTGGGAGGTTGAAGGTGAAGGTGAGGAGAAAGTTGAGAAAGGAATGGAGGGAATGGGAGGGAAATTTAGCGGGAGGAGACGAGAGGCGGTGTTCAGTGGCGTAACGGTTGCATAAGACAGTGGAGGAGGTGATGAGGTGGTTATTGCCGGTGGAGCATGACACCGTGAGATGGCAGATGGAGAGGAACCTTGAGAAGCAGAAGTTTGAGACAAAGTTGACAGTGCTTTTGTTGCAAACATTACATTACTCGGACTTGGAGAAGGTGGAGGAGGCGATTGTGGTGGTGTTGGTGGGGTTGAGTTTTATATGTTGGTGCCAAAAACAATGGTAGTGTGTGGTGGGTATAGGTGTTTAGAGTAAGGATGGGAAACAAAGAAGGATATATTTTTTTGGTCGTTGAAGCCTTTGATCTGAAAATTCATTTGATTATTTTTTATAATTTCTAGTCCTTTTCTGCAAATTGACAAATTTAATGGGAACATGTTTTCCTTTGGAGTTATATGTAGTCATACATCGCATAAAAAATGTCTAAAATTCTATGTACAGCTGGTGAATTTTTGTCTTTACAACATCACAAAAAAAAGTGTCTAAAATAGGGCAGATGAAGTTAAAGACAATGAAAGTATCAAAATCACCTAAGGATATGGTTTTTCCTAAAAGTATTGTATTTGGATTAAAATCCTCTATCCTCTTTACCATGTTTAGATCCTCTCATTCGTATTTTTCTCATTACCTCGTGAAGAGAGATATAAACACAAATACCATAATAGAGTCCATGATTTTCTTGTAGACAAATATAATTTTTAAATTACTCAAATGGATTGCACCCCCCCCCCCCCCCCCCCCCAAAAAAATATAGCTAGATTCCATCGTTGTTTTGTTTTCTGGTGCTTTTCAATAATATTTTGGAAAGGATGATTTTGGCTTGGGTATGCGACTAAACACATGTACCTAGCATTATATAATACCCAAAAAAAAAAGGGAATCAATGTTAGGTGATTATGCTCCATGTGCAGAGGAATCAGCTCTATAACTATCATTTGCTGGTAGTGATCTTGGAAGTAACCAGCTAATAAGAGATGATGCGTGATTTTTAGAATAAAGGCAAGTGCACCTCGTCGCAATCAAGTAATACGGTGGTGAGACCGGTTATCGTATCCACAGGGATTGGTTGTCAATTACCAATTCACAAACTCAACAACTATTTAGACTAAAATAAAGTATGAGAGATTAAAACAGAAAATAAAGAAAGCAAAACAATATTTTTGGTCTTTTGGGAATTATATCGAACACTTGGAAGGCAAACAGAGATGTGGCTAAGATTGTTAGGGTTAGACTACACAAATCCTCCCTTAATTGCAATGAAATGGTTATCAACACAAGTCCTACTTCAATTATGACAATCAAGCCTTTTCTAAAGTACTCAAGCCTAATGTCTTAGGTGCATTGAGCCTAAAACCCCAAATCAAACCCTAATGTCTTAGGTGGATTAATCTGTGATTTTGCATTAAGTCAAGACTTATAAGATTGCAAGCATTCAACACCTATGTCTAGATTCTTGAACTACTTGGCATATGATTCATGAGCGTGCCTTAACACCAACCTTTCAGTCATCTATCAAAGCAACATATCATTCCTATGGGTAGCTAATCCAAGGAAAGCATTAAGCACAGAATCACATACTCATAAGGAAATAGAGACTTGCATTAAAACACCAAATCAAATACAACAAGTTCAGAAAAGCTACATCTAACCCCAACAATGGGGATTTAACTACTCATGATAAAAGGAAATACAAAATAGAATGAGAAAAGGGATGGAGAACACTCATGGACAAGCTTCCTCCATTCCCAGAGCAAGGAAATCTCCCCTTCTAGGGCTGGAACCCTATCTCAGCCGCAGCCTCCAAGTCCCCAAGTGCTCTCTCCACCAAAAGCTCCCTCTTTTCTGCCCTAAAACAGCCACTTATACCAATCGGTCTGTGCACAGATTCGCGAGGCGAGACATGTCTCGCGAGGCGAATATTAAAAATCTGCCTTCAGAGAGTTGAACTCTCGCGAGGCGAGAGTTTCTTCGCGACGCGAGACCGAAAGGTTTTTCTTCAATACGCCCGTGAGGAGCATCAGGGCATGGGCGTGATGGCTTCTGAAGCGGCGAACATCTTGACTCTCGGCGGAGGAAGGGTGACGGCAACTGGACCCTGTGGCGCTCTGGTTCGTGTTCAGTTGTCAGAGAGATGGAAAACGTTTGAGGGTTGTGGGTAGAACGTGGGATGAGAGAAAGAAAGAAAGAGAGAGAAAAAGTTTCCCAGGGCTTATCCGTTGGAAAAGTTTCCCAGGGCTTATCCGTGGGAAAATTTTCCCAAGGCTGTAACCGCGGGGTATTTCCCAGGGCTTATCCGTGGGAAAAGTTTCCGACCCCCTAAAAACCGAGGGATCTGAATCCGTGGGTCATCCCTGGGAAATGTGTACTTTCCCATGGATTTTCTGGATTTCCCAGGGCCAAAGGCCATGGGAAACAGCGAAAATTATTGTAGTGAATAAATAAGGGTGAACGTGGGATGGGTTGGGACGGGTTATACATGTCCCTTACCCGGCCCTAAACTTTTATGGAGCTAATTCTCTGAATCCGAACTTGTCCCTAGACCCGAGGGAACCTGATCATATGCGGGTTGGTTTAGGACCGAGCCGAAAGGGGACGGACCGGGTTGACCCAAAATTAAATAGATCCTTTGTAAACTAAATTTTTACGACAAAGAAAAAATATTATCACACTTGACAATTCACAGTTTACATGGAAGTTCACAATAAAGCAATATATTCTCCAAATATATTTTGTTTCCAAATGGTCTATCATCCAACCTCACGTGTACGTTATTCAATTATATTCAAAGTTCACAATAAAGAAATCTGTAAGATATAAAAACATACAAAAAATGAAAGAGAAACCGTGAAACTAAAAAGCTGTTGCATTGAAACCAAAATAAATAACATTAGAACATTGAAGGGGTTACTATATAGTGAAACAACGGGCAAGTGAATGGTGAAAAGGAAAATAATCTTCCCCTCCCCCTTTAAGTTATGATACACTGAGATGAGAGAGTAAAAGTAAAAGAAGGGTTTAGACTTCTTTAGTTCATTCTTAGTAACTGCGTAAAACATAAGTTAGGCGGGATAAAGGTAAAATAAGATTTTTATTATATTGGGACGAGCCGGGTAACCTGAAGGTCAACCCGGACCCGTCCCTAACCCAGTGCCGGGTCACTAAAATGGGACGCATGTTCTTCCCTTCTTATCTGTGGGTTAGGATCTGACCCGATCCAAACACTATAGGTTGAGATGGATTTTAGGACCAGGCCGGGTTTTGCTCACCCATATCAAGAAATAAATAAAGGAGTAAATATAAAGATATTATGAGATACTATTAGATCCCCTAAATTAGTATAATCATTCATCACACATTAATACATGGATATTTACAACAATTTAATGCCGACGACATCACGAGTTTCAAGGAGGAGTGTGGCTGTGAAAATTAAAATGATTTGCGTTCAAGAATGAGTATTGTAATTTAATATTTAAGAGTTGACTAATAATAAATAGGTTAAAGTAATACTTTGGTCCCTATACGTGACACAAATTCTCGATTTGGTCCCTATACATAAAAAATTATTAAAATGGTCCCTGTACGTACAAAAAGTCCCCAATTGGTCCCTGCCGTATAAAATTTTAGGGATTGATTTAATAATTTTTTGCTCGTATAGGGACCAAACGGGTAATGTATAGGGACCAAATGAAGACTTTTTTGTATGTATAAGGACCATTTTAATAATATTTTATTTATAAGGACCAAATCGAGAATTCATGTCACGTATAAGGACCAAAGTATTACTTTAACCTAATAAATAGCTAGTATATATTTGATAGAAAAGAATCCATAAATTAGTATTAAACGATTAATATAGAATCTTGAAATTAAGACTCATAATTAGAAAAATAATTAGAAGTATTGAATTTGACTCCTCTAAAATAAGAAAATCTTCAAAGTGAGAAAATAAAGAGGCATATTTATCCTTGGATAGTTTTAGTGAGTTAAAATCTCTATGAATTTATCAAATTAAGAGTGGATATATTATTACTTTCTAACTTTAGAGGAACTAAATCCAAAAATATTTATCCAAAAAAATAGGTAAATAGGTTTAATAATTATTTGATAAAATTATTATAATGATAATAATTAAAAATATCTGAAAAGAAATTAAAAAAAAATGTAAATTGATTTGAAAATAACACATGCTGCTGAGAAAGACTGAAATTTAAGAAAAATGATGCTAATTGATGCTCTTATATTGGATAGGAAGTAAAGGGGGGAAAAAAAAGACTCGAATGGGGGCATGCATTGTAGAGGAATCTACACGTGCAAGACCACCTCTTCCGTTAGCCAGTTGCTTACGGTCATTTAACAGGTCTGCTAATTTGACACAAAATGCAGACAACAATACATACATCGTATGAACAGTGCCGCACAGTGCGGCATTTATCAGAACTATCTTGTCTTCAGAAGACGCCTTTTTTTTTTTTTTTAATTTAAATTTTTTTTAAATAAATTTTTTGATTAAGTATGGGCATTCACCACATATTTGAAGGCATTCACCAGATAATTGAACTACGTTCACCAGATAATCTAAGGCATCCACAACCCAATTTTAGTATAGGCATTCACCACATATTCGAAGGCATTCACCAGATAATTGAACTACGTTCACCAGATAATCTAAGGCATCCAAAACTTGGTTTTAGTATGGGCATTCACCGGATATTCGAAGGCACTCACTGTGATAATTGAACTACGTTCACCGGATAATCTAAGGCATCCAAAACTTGGTTTTAGTATGGGCATTCACCACATATTCAAGGCATTCACTGGATAATTGAACCACGTTCACCGGATAATCTAAGACATCCAAAACTTGGTTTTAGTATGGGCATTCACCATATATTTGAAGGCATTCACTGGATAATTGAACTATGTTCACCGGATAATCTAAGGCATCCAAAACTTGGTTTTAGTATGGGCATTCACCACATATTTGAAGGCATTCACCGGATATTTGTACTCGCTCACCGATATTGACACATACTTAATCAAAAAATTTATTTACGAAAAAAATTTAAATTAAAAAAAAAAAAAAAAAGAAAAAGTCTAGATAACACAGTCACATGGATCTTGATCACATGCAAGACTGCTCATACTGTGTATCGTATGTATGTTGTACACATTTCTGTGTCAATTTAGCATTTTTGGTCATTTAATAACCTTGTATGACCGGTTTCATCCTTTTAAATCTTACGCGTCCGAATTTAATAATATTATATCTATGGTACCCGGTTACGGAGGATGCATCCTCCAACTCCAGTCGGGAGGATTGTAGCCAACGCGGTGGGGGTCTTTGTTTTTAGTTGGTCAATGTCTTTGCCCTCACCTTACGCCAGACCCAGACTTGTGGAAAAAGATAACGCAAATTCGCAAGCTGTTGAATCTCATGAAGTTTTTCATGAAAAGAAACATTATTAAATTGATAAAATATTTGTCGTATAATTTAAAAATTCAAATATTAAGTTTATATATATATATATATATATATATATATATATATATATATATATATATATGTGTATGTGTGTGTGTGGAGACAAAATTTAACTTAAGTTTGTCATATAATTTTATTCCTGTGACGGAACGGGATCTAGGGTAATCTTTAGAAACTAGGGTTTTATGGATATGATCTGACAGAATGTATTATTCTGGTCCTATATATCTTGATGAGAATCAAGCTCATGTAATTCTAATTTTTTGGGAGAAACCTTAGAGAAGGTGAGAGTCATCTATTTAAAGCTTTTAAGGTTATTAGATCATTAGGAGTCATTAGTTGGTCTGTGGGTAAGTACAATCCAAGCTGGAACAATTTGAAAATCTAAAATGTTTAAATTCAAAGATAAAAGTCAACATGATTTATCTTAAGTTCGTGTGATAAGTACATGATTTGAGTTCTACTTTATAGTATTCTCTTAATCCAGACTTCTTTTGGTAGACAATAAAATAAAGAGAACCTCTCTATAATAGTAGTTATTCGCTCTGGTGTTCAAGGGGATGAACCAATTTTGTTTATTTGTCTTAGTCTTTGTCGTTTCTCAGTTCAAATCACACGAAAGAAAAATGCATGCATGGGAATATCTAAGCAGCTTGACTCCTTATTAAGCAAGGACTTAGGAATTGCTGAATTGGGATCAAGTTTTGTGAATCGGAAAAAATAGACGTAGTGAGAGTTTCAGTCACTTAAATGGATCTTTCATATTGTGATTTTCGAATATATAGGGTCTCACACAATTAAAAAAAAAGGAATAATTCATTATTTATACAAAGTACAAACACAACAATTTGATTATTTATATTTATACATCAACAAGGTGCTTTTTAATATATTTCATTAGATACCAACTAAGGATCCATCAATATGATAAGAATCTTGATATCATATGAGTGGAGAACGTAAGTTCGAATCTTGAAAGATTACAAAATCTTGATTGTGGGATACTATAGAATGTCATTGTAGAACCAAAAGCACTCTAATCACCCCGTGGTTTATAAATAAAAAAATACTAAATATAATTTTGTGTTTTTTCTTTTTTTATAAAACATATTTCACTACATGATGCAGTAACACTACTCTAGAGAGTCTAAACACATTAAACTCTTTCTCTTACTCTCGTCTTCATGTCTTCTTCTGCAAAACAAACACTGCAGCAGCACCCTCCTTGGCCATGGAAATCCCTTATCTTCTTCTGCGCAGCTCTCGCCACTTCCACTTTTCTCCTCACCTCCCTCATCACCTCCCTCTCCACTGATTCCCATTCCAAACCATTCAAAAATCACTTCCTTCAACGCCACACAATCAACACTACTCTTCACACCGCAAAACAAGAAGAAGAAGCCACCAACATCTCCCATATCTTCTTCGGCATCGCCGGCTCCGCCAAGACATGGCCCAAGCGCCGCCCCTACAACGACCTTTGGTGGCAACCAAACGTCACGAGAGGCTTCCTCTGGCTAGATGAGAATCCGCCGGAAAACGAGACCTGGCCGGAAACTTCTCCGCCGTTCAGAATCTCCGGCAACACGTCGTCGTTTGAGTACACGTGCTGGTACGGTTCCCGGTTCGCGGTTCGCATAACACGCATAGTGAAGGAGAGCTTCGAGCTAGGGTTGAGTAACGTGAGGTGGTTCGTGATGGGTGACGATGACACTGTTTTCTTCCCCGACAACCTCGTCACGGTGTTGTCGAAATATGATCATAATCAGATGTACTATGTTGGTGGGAATTCTGAGAGCGTGGAGCAGGATTTGATATTCTCTTATGCGGTGGCGTACGGCGGAGGAGGGTTCGCCGTCAGTTACCCTTTGGCGGAGGAGCTCGTGAGGATTTTGGACGGTTGCGTTGACCGCTATGCCCAACTCTACGGTGGTGACCAGAAGGTTCAGGCTTGCATCAGTGAGATAGGTGTGCCAATCACCAAAGAACTTGGTTTTCACCAGGTATAAACGTTGATTTTTTTATATATAAACGACATCGTTTCCTATCTATTTCCTTTTTAGTTGTGTTACTATTTGATCATAGTGTGACTATTTATGAGTATATGTTGATTATTGATTATTATAATATTTTTTGTTAAATTATAATTTGCGTTATGGATAAATCGATATATTCTTACAAGTTACAATACTAATATATGCACTTTTTTTTATATATAGCACGGTTTTACCAATTTACATTAAATATATTTCTAACCATTGTATAAAATTATGTACATACTATTGGTCGTATAAATATAATATATTCCAGCTGCAAGCATTATTTTCCATATTTTTACCACTCAAAATTAATCATACTTAAACGTGTGTTTGGTTCAAAAGAATGGAAGAGAGGGGAAGGATCTTAATTAGACATTGTGTTTGATTGACACTAAGGCATGTTGGTTTCATATCCTCAAATCAAGGTACGGGGACTTGAATCTAGCACTCTTAGAAAACTGGAACTCAAGAAATTCTTCACTATGGTGGAGGGACTTATGCCAATTAAATAGTGACAAAGATGCATCGTTGAACTAGTTTGTTTTGGCTGCAAACTTGGTTTGGAGGGTTGTCTTTAAAAGAAGTTTTCCCAATATTGTTCTCTCAGTCTCTCGATAAGGATTCAACTGTGGGGGATTTGGGTTGGTGGGATGGTAACGTTTGGCGTTGGAATTGGAGGTGGCGAAGGGTTTTTCTTGCTTGGGAGGATGAAATCTATAATTTGTTTACAGATACGATGACTGGTGCGGTAATCATGAGAGATTTGGAGGATGAATGAGTTTGGAATTTAGGTGATGAGAAGTTTTATACTGCTAGAACGGCCTATGTATTCCTCCTGGCACACTCTCCTTTATTCTCTTCTTTTCAACAGGTACCACTTTTGTTCAAAGATTTCTGGAGATGTTGTGTACCTAGTAAGGTTTTGGCATTTTCTTGGAAAGTCCTTCTAAATCGTTTCCCTTCAAGACTGAACCTATTCCGGAGAGGTGTGATCCAGGGAGCAGAACATTGCAAGTGTGTCCTCTGTGGGGTCTGCAGACCACCTATTCCTTATGTGCCCTTTTACTATGCAAATATGGCTTTGGCTATATAGCTGGTTGGGTATATCAGTTGTATTGCCTAATGATAATGAAAGTCACTACCTGAAACATAAGGGCCTGCTGAGAGGGAAGAAAGTTAAGAAATTTAAGACTTTATTTTGGCACATTTGTGTTTGGTCTATTTGGTTACTTAGAAATGAGGTAATTTTCAAAGAGAGCATGGTAGATTTCATGTCTTTAATAGAATTGATTAGATAAATATCTTGACTCGGGGTGATAGCTGAAAAAGGTGTATTGAACTACACGAGCAGGGACTAGACAGTTTGCCCGCTGGAGTGCCTGAGTTGATAATGATGTAGTTTTTTTTGTTAAAATAGAACAGTATTGTTATGTTCTGCTTCTGCTGTTTGCGTTCTTATTTGGTAACATTTTGGCTTGGTTATGGAAAGCTATCTTAGTTAGGGTATGCTAATATGTCTTTTGGTTAATGGGCTGTAATAGTTAGAAATTCAATCAAGTGGTTGCTTATAACTTTTGGTTGAATATTTATCTTGCAACTTGTCTGTATTTGAACTATTATTATAATATGTTTTTTAGTATCTCTTATATTATTATTTAATATATTTGGCTTATAAAAAAAAAATGTTGTATGTCCAAATAACATACCCCTATTTTATTTAACACAGTTATTTTCCTACAGGTTGATATACGTGGGAATTCATATGGGTTTCTAGCAGCACACCCAATAGCACCATTGGTGTCGTTGCACCACTTAGACGCAGTGGATCAATTGTTTCCAAGTTTGAATCGGTTCGAGTCCATCAAGAAGTTAGTCGAGGTATACAAAACTGACCCGGGTCGAATCTTACAACACAGCTTTTGCTATGATCCACAAAGGAATTGGTCGGTTTCAGTGTCATGGGGTTACAGTGTGCAATTGTATTTGTCACTGGTAAATGCAAGGGAGTTGGAAACAGCTTTGGGGACATTCCAGACATGGGAAAGTAGGAGTGATGGACCGTTTGTGTTCAATACCCGATCCGTAAACAATGACCCATGTGGGAAGCCCATTTTGTACTTCTTGGACCGGGTTGAAAATGTCGATGTTGGGCAGACCCGGTCCACGTATAGGAGGTACGTTGATGCGTTGGAGAAAGAATGTGGAAGTGTTGACTTGGGTGGGGTCTTTGATGTTCAGATGGTCAATGTCTCTGCCCCTCACTTTACTCCTGACCTGTGGAAAAAGGTAATGGTAGATTCTGACTCCTGAGAAGTTCAATATTATAAGTTTTTCTTTAAAAAAGAATCATTAGGCAATTTATGTTAAAGTAATATTTTGATCCTTGATACGAATTTTCGATTTGGTCATTATACATATAAATTAGGTTTAATTGTATTTTTGATCCTTCAATTTTTTTAATTGTACGATTTTGATCCTCAAAAATTCAATTGCACGTTTGGTTCTCTATTTTGTCGAATTGTACAAAATCAGTCGTTTTATCCATGACTAATCAATATGAAATTAAATTTTTAAGGGATCAAAATCACACAATTTTAAAAGTTAGGGACGAAATGTGGAATTAAAATTTTTGAGGGACCAAAATTGCACAATTGAAAAAGTTGAGGTACCAAAAGTGCAATTAAAATTTTTGAGGGACCAAAATCGCACAATTGAAAACATTGAGGGACCAAAAGGGCAATTAAGCCTATAAATTATTAAAATGGTCCCTATTTGGACAAAAAATACTCGTTTGGTCTCTATACATTACCCGTTTGGTCCTTATATGAAGCAATGAATTATTAAATCAATTCTTAACATGGTGTATGAAAAGTACCAAATAGGTACTTTTTGTACGTATATGAATCATTTTAATAGTTTTTTATGTATAAGGACCAAATCGAGAATTCGTGTCAAATATAGGATCAAAATATTACTTCAACGGACAATTTATAATTGTTTGTCATATAATTTAAAATTTAAAATGTTAAGTTTTAATTCAAAGACAAAAATTAAATCGATTGAGGTTAGGCTTATAACAATTGCGTGATTTGAGTTTATCGAGTGTTTTCCTATTGATAAGCTTAAAATTAGTGTTAATTTGTCATGATATTTGAAGAAAGTGTCTTCCTTTGTCCTCAACTATTAATAACCAAAATAAATTTGGAGAGAATTTGGAGAAAGAATATGTAAGTATTTTATGTTTTACAGTATTTATAAAAAATGTTTCAAATAGCCAGTGTAAATTATTTGGATATCTAAGTGTAAGAAAATTGCATTTGGTAAAGCATTTGAGTTATTTTCTTTAGGAGTAAATAAAGAAGAAATTTTTGAATGGCGTCTTACTTAATTATAAGCATGCCTTATTAGTGTAACACCATTAAAATATGATAGTTTAGAAATAATCTATGAATTTAATTTTGTTAAAATGCCATTGTAATTTCTTTTTACAGTTTAATCAATAAAAAAACATCTCATGTGTAATTTCTAAGGTAGTTATGATGAGAGTAAAATATTTTTAAAAATGTGACAATTTATAATCAGTTGATACACTAGTGCAGAAAAGGGATTCCACGTCGGTTATTTTTGGCTTTCCACATCGGTTTTGAAACTGATGTGGAAACGACCGATGTGGTTTATTGCCACTTTACACATCGGTTATAAAACCGATGTGTAAAGTATATTTTAAACATCGGTTTTATATTAACCGATGTGGAAAATTAATTTAGCAATTAATAAGCAGTTATAAATTTAACTTTCTACATCGGTTTTTCTTCAAACCGATGTGTAAATTTGACTTTCTACATCGGTTTTTTAAAGAACCGATGTGTAAAGTTAAATTTACACATCGGTTTTGAGGAAAACCGATGTAGAAAGTTAAATATACACATCGGTTATTGAGAACCGATGTGTAAAATCTCATTTTTTTTATCTGTTATTTACATTTCAATCATTCCTTTCCCCTGTTTCACTAAAAAATATTGGTTAAAAAATGTATCAAATGCTTCAAGCTCCATGTGCAGTAAACAATTACAAGTCTGTACAAAATTTTCCAAATTACAAGTCTATACAAATTTTTTTCAAACCCCCCTTCTACACTCATCATCTGGGCATTAACAAAACCGCTGATTAGCTCTTACAACAAAAAGCATTTCAGTTAGTAGAACTAAATGATTGCATAAAAGAAGAGGTATAAATGAAAGGAATGACCAAGAGTGACTCAGCTCCTCCATACTCAGAATTGAAGTGCTAAAAATCTGTTCAATTTAATGTATAATCTCAAAATTTCCAGCTAGCAAAGAAGCATGAGAACTACCTTAGTGAATCAAACATTATTAAGAATCATTTTATGCCAATGACAGAGACACAGGTTGCAGATCAATAAACAAACCAGCAAGACTGATCAAACAAGAAACAACAACAGAACACCAAACCACAAATGACACAATCAATCAAAAGCAAAACATACTTCATTCAATATGATAAGTTTTTAAACTATAGCTAATACATATCATCAGTCAAAGGTACACTATAGCTAGTATATGATAAGTTTTTAAACTAACTACATATATACAAACTATGGGTGATACACTTCAAGAAAGAAAGTTGCCCAACGCCTCTTTATGATGTTGATGTCAGAATGAGACAATGGAGTTGGATTGTTGAATATCTGCAAGTTTAATTGGACAAAAGATTATATCTTTTAAGTAATAAACTAACATAAAACATATAACGAATCTATACTATTACTTATAATTGTGTCAATTAACATTTACCTCACTCCATCTTTCAGTGATCCCGGACGAGATAATTTCCAACATCCACTGCATCACATAGTAGCCACATTCCCATGACCCACGTTGTATACGTGAATACGTACAAATGAAACCCAATTAGAATATGAGAAATTAAATAAAATAGAAATCAATTATTGTACCCACTGCATTTGATGCATTTGAACTAATAAATATCTTACGCTGGGAATAATCCATCTGATAGCCCGAGTACGTCTTTCACCACGCTGCATGTGGGATGCATTAATAGACCTATCATGACAAAAACATTAATTAAAGTATATATAATAGATTTCAGATAATTAAAACAACTGCATTACTGATTATAAAGTATTTTAACGCTTACGTTTCGATGATCGTCTTCAGTTCATTCGCCGGCTTATTTCCCAATGAGCAGAAGAAGACCACGTACGCTCATTAGTATTGCATCTCAAACGGAAACTAAGGCTTTACTAAATAATTAACATTAAGAAAAATAATAAAACACTCCAATCCCCAAGTCCAATGCAAGGGGAGATTGGAAAAGCGCACTAGTATTTGAAAAACTAACAACCATATATTTCTTAATTGAGTAATTGGCTAAAACATCATCCTAATATATGTTAATCATCATTTTAATGCCAACAATAAGCCTATTACCTAGTAAACTAGAAATCCAACCCCAACAAAAAACTATACCCATGTGGACCTCAAATGGAGATGATCCTCACATCAAGTGTTTCTAATGACTTGCCTACTTTATAATGAAACCAAAGACAATATTCATCATTCCATTGATTGATGTTCAACATGCTTAGCATTTTTCTCCTAAAAATGAGGTTCTTATCCCTCTCTAGTGAGCTACGAAAGAATGTAGGAGACCAATAAATTTGACCGAGCATTAATTAGCTTCATAATTTTTCAGTTTTCAAACATCAATAAACATAATGCTTCAATTAATAAATGTTAACAGAACTATTTATAGATGTAGAAGAGAGTGGTAATTCCTTCATTCCCTGAAACTAGTGTCAAGAACATAATGTTTTCTTCTCATGAAATCTAGTAACTAGAAAGTGATCTTAAAACATTATGAGAAGAAAACATTATGTTCTTGACACTAGTTTTCAAACATTATGTTCAAGGGAAACACCTAGCACTTAGCATCTACCTAATACAATGAACTACTCGGTATGTAGCACTTAACACCTTAATATGAGAACTAACCAGCAATAACCACCAATTAGAGAAGAACAAACCAACAGTAACCACCAGGACAACATTATATGAACTCTGTTTTCCAAATAAATAACTAGCAATATAAAACTAACCACCAATAACCACCAATAACCAGTGAAGGAAAGAAACCTACCTCTAAAGGATGTGGCCGCTAAAGGTGACTTGTGAGAAGAGGAGGGCACAGACGTTGAAGGGGTTGCCGAAGTGGTTAGCAACAAATTAGTACCCTAGCCCTACCAACTCCAAAACCTTTGGAAGCTGAAACATAAATAAGATTATTTCACCAAGCTTTCTATAGTATAATTACTGAAGCATATATGCATGCTAGCCAATGGCGCTACCATCGGAGGTGATGACAAAATATGAGAAAAGTGAATAATATTCAACAAGAATGATGACTTACCAAGGGAACTGAGTTGATGGCACTCACAAGAATCGAAGATAGCCAAACAAAAACTATAGCCCCACCACCATAAAGCAAGATCTTATGGACTTGTTTTCAACAAAGATCCCACCGATAATGATAAATGGAGGATTTTATTTCACTTGGTTAAAAGAAAGGCTGCCAAAGAGAATATTGGAATCGCAAGATTGTGGATTTGCCAAAAAGAAGTTCAGGAAAAAATTAAATTGTTGAGATTAGCCAATTAGTAAACTTCTTGCCTTTTCCTTCAAATCTGTGAACAACTCGTTAGCATCTACGAAGTAGAAGTTTCTTCCAAGAAGCTCCCGTCCAGAAGCGAGAAGATTTCCGGGATTCTTAAAGGTAGGAAACAAGAATACAAGTTAGAATTGTTAAAATAAAAATAAAAAGAAACAGATTAAAAACAATATGACTGAGTCAATGAATAACAAGAACATTGAAAACATAAACCAACCGAACTACTACACTTAAGGGTAGGGAATTGGGAAGACCTAATGCCAAAACTACTCTCTGTTAAGGTTCACGCGGTTAGGGTTCTTATTGCGCAACTGAGCGGAGTGGAGAAGGGAAGAGAAGTGGCGGCCGAAGCTTCAATGAGACAGATAGCTTCAATGAGAAAGGAGAGAATGACATTGAAGCTTCAAAGATAGAGTAGATAGATGAGAGAAGATCAGAGTAGAAAGAGAAGAGACTCACCAGAGATGATGGTCGCGACGATGAAGGTATGAGAGAGGCACACACGGTGGTGGTGCAAAGGGCTGCACGAAAAATGCAGGTCGAGTTAGGGTTGTGGTGGTGCTCGCGGTGGTTCAGATGCAGAGAGATGGTGGTAGTGGTGAGTTGATGTTTGGGGGAGGAGGGGAACTAGGTCGCGAAGGAGGAAAGAATGGGGTTTTCTGAAAGAATGGGATAATGCGCGGAAGCGAAGGAGGGAAAAAGAAAAATTGGGACTATTACACATCGATTATACGCAAAACCGATGTGTTAAACATCTTATACACATCGGTTATAAAGAAACCGATGTGTAAACATTAAACTTTTAAATTCTGATTTTTTTCTTTTAAATTTTATACATCGGTTACTTAAAACCGATGTGTAAAAGTAATATTTTATTTTCTTTCTTTTTTTCTTTATAATTTTCTACATCGGTTATAAGAAACCGATGTGTAAAAGTAAGATTTTTTTTTCTTTTTTTTTCTTTCTACATCGGTTATACAGAAACTGATGTGTAAAAGTAAGATTTTTTTTTCTTTTTTTTTTCTTTCTACATCGGTTATACAGAAACTGATGTGTAAAAGTAAGATTTTATTTGCTTTTTTTTTTCTTTATACTTTTCTACATCGGTTATATAGAAACCGATGTGTAAAAGTAAGATTTTATTTTCTTTTTTTTTTCTTTGTACTTTTCTACATCGGTTATTTAAAAACCGATGTGTAATAATTTGGTTTTAATTTCAAAAATGCCACCGCCTCGTTTTACACATCGGTTTCTCAAAAACCGATGTGTAAACTCCGATGTAAAATCCATTTTCTGCACTAGTGATAATATAAAAAAAATGACATGCATGTCAATCAAATTCATAATTTAATTTAAATGTGGTGTAAACACTTTTGCATTATAGTCTAGTTATGATGTATTGTAACTAATGATGTAAGAAAGTTTAACTTTTTAATTTTAAGTAACTGCATTATTCCCTGGTTGTATTCTTTTGCTGGGTTGGTGGATGTTTAGAGTTTTGAAACATTGTTGTTGTTTCTTTATGTGGTTGAGGGTGTAAGTTAGTCTTTCAAATTTGCAGTTTTGTGGTTTCTCTTGGTTGATCTATTATCTTTTTTTCCTCTTTGGTCCTTTGGTTTATGTATTTGGGTTAGAATACCCATAGTACTTTCAATAATAATATGTGGCTTATAAAAATAATAACAAAAACTTTGGCTTTTTTTCTTTATGCTAACATGTGCATTCTCTTAGAACGAAATTACGTACTTATTGTGTTGAATATTCAAACCTAAATGATGCCCTCTTAAACTAATAACTGTAAATTCATCTTTCTTTCTCAATCTTATAGTTCTCAACTTCTGGCACTACTCGTATTTTCTATTTATTAACACTTAATATATATCCCTCTGAGTGTCCTCCCAACTCTTCACATACTAGATCCACGTATCACATATGATCCTCTACATCGCCCTTTTCACCTTAACTTGCAGTATTGAAGGCCAAACCAACGGCGGATAATGATTTCAAGAAGAATGAGATATTAAGCACATGTTAGAACGTTATATAAGTTTTTCAAAATAGTTAAAACAAATAGCAAATTAAATACATACTCTATTTTTCATAGTCGATTAGTTCCTAACATTTATGAAAACATTGTTGAAAGGGTAGGCACCGCGTAGACAATGTTGTGAGGTAATCAACGGCACAGAAAAGATTGACAATGTGATTCAGATCAAGATCAGAGGCTGTCATCGTTTTGAGAGTGTGACCCCTCCCTAGAATATTGATAGTGCAATTAATTGATCTATCCATATGTACACGAAGACATGCAAATTGTTGAAGCCACATGATATCATTATTTATGTAAAAGAATTATAAATGGCCAACTATATTTACTCTCACATTTCTGTGCATTTTATTCTTGGTCTTTGCGATATATGTGGCATTTGAAAGAGCTTATTTAAGCTCCTTTTGACTTATCTGATGACATAAGCTCTTATGCAGTGTATTTGACAGAGCTTATAAAAATAACTTATGTCATTCCATAAGGAGTTTTTGACTTATTTTCATAAGTTGATGGGAGAAGCTTATGGAATTATCATAAGAGTTTATGCACTAAACATCATCTCTGTTTTCTTCACTATTTGAATCATCTCGTGTCTTTTTCTTTCTTTTTCTTTCTTTAAGTGCTTATGGTATAAGCTCTCATGCGATAAGGTCTTATGTGATAAGCTCTTAATTAAGTTGTTTACCCAAACGCACCCCAAGACAATAACATTAATTAAGTAGCAAGAGAGTGAGGGATTATCTAATCCCCTTTCTTCCAAAAGAGCAAGTCTTACATAGGCACGTATCCAACAACTCATTTTTTTAGCACATTCAATAATGAGTTGACAATACATCAAGATTTAAAATATTTATTTAAAAATAAAAATAAAAATAATTGAAAAACCATTTCTCTTCTCTCACCTCCTTTCTCTCTCTTACTCCCTCTCTCTCTCTCTCTCTCCCTTTCAAACTCATTGCTTCCCCGTACTTATATGAGTTCTAACATCTACAATTCAATTTTTTTTTAAGAAAGTAAAGTTGCTACTTTTCTAGGGCACAAGCTTCTCTTCTACCTGGAATGGCAAACAAGGAAGTACCCTCCTTGGGCGACTGTTGCCACTTTCCGGCCACCAGCTTCTTCCTCGACGGTGACGTTGGGTAGATAAACACCTTCCTCAGATTTCACCTATATTTTCATACATCCTCTTGGCCATTCTCCTCAAAATCCAATTTTTTTTAAAGTTACCTTCAATTCAATTTTTTTTTTCATAAGAAGTTACTTTCAATTGATGAACCATATGAGTTTTGCAAAAAGGTATGCATATAACTAAACTGGAGAAAATACAATAAAAAATGAGTTTTTATTATTTAATTTCCAAATTTTTAAGATTTGAAAAAAATGGTGGGATGAGTGGGGAAATGGTGGTGACAACTTGCAATGGTGTGATTTGGAAGGGTGATGAACTTATTGGTACCATTTTAGACCCAAATCTATGTTCTCAGAATTTCATATACTTGTTTCTAAAAGTTGTTCTCTTCAAATATGATGGTGTGATTTGTTACCAACAATTGTTGCATAACACCAGGAAACCATGAAAAGTCCCAAGTATATATTTTATTTATAAAAAAAGTCCCAAGCTTTATGTCAAATCCGTAGCTGCTATAACTTCATTGAATCTCCAAAATGATGGAGGAAACAATGTAGTTTGATGAGGGAGAGGAAGAGCTGAGAGAGAAAGAAAGCGTGAGGCGATGCCGATAAATGACTTTTACCTTTATTTTATTTTATTATAAATTAAATATTTTAAATTTTAATGTGTTGTTAACTCATTATTCATCGTGCCCAACAATGAGATATTGGGTATGTGCTCATCTAAGAGTTTCTCCTCTCAAAAGGATTCGTCAACCTATTACTAATAAGTTCGAAGTTCTAAGTTTATTTTTTTTTGTGAAGGGTAAATTATTATTATAGAGAGTAGAAGAGGGGACTAAACCCATTTAAATAATTAAAAAAACTTCCAAGTAAACAACACCATCCTTATCAACAAGGTCCAACATAATTGTTAGATAATTGGGTTCCTTAAGCATAATGTCAGGGTTCGATTTTCGACGTGTGTATGAAAAAGATTTTGTTGGGAGAGGCAAAACTTACTTTGGTGATCTCTACGCCTCGAAAGAGATTAGTCTCTAGCTATCGACTGGAAGATACCCTTGGTACACAAAAAAAAAAAACAGTACCATCCTTGTTTCCTGAGCAGCTTAAATACCTAGAAAATAATACATATTGAGCTGGATTAATACACCAGTTTTAGAAATAACAAGATGCATCCGTTGACCTAGCTAAAAATCATTTCCAAGAGCATACCTTAACCCGATCCAACGGATAAATCATATCCACTTCAAGATCATTAAATATTATCCCATTTCACCAACATGTGGTTGGTCTGCGTACGTGTTAACGAGGTCGGGTCCCTCAAGTAAGTGATTAGGGGTTCGACTCTGACTCTTATGTATATGGAAGAAATCTGGTTGTGAGGGGGCTACTTTTAAATGGCGTCTAGGTCCCCCAACAAACATTAATCATTGTTTACGATGGTGGATACTTTATACCAATAACATAGTAACAAAAGAAGATTATCCCATTTCTAAGCTCCCAAATGGACCAAATCACAACATACCAAATCATTATGCAACTATTTTTGTTCACTGATTTCAGTACAGACTCACCAAATTAACAAACATGTGAGAGAGGTTTTCTGGAAATGTGATGGTTAACCCAAGCCATTTGAATATAATCAGTCGCGGATCTTAGCTAAAAGTATCGGGGGAGCCACTAGACACTAACTAAAATTATTTACTCAAAATTTAAAATTAATTATATAAAGTTTGAGTTTAATTTTGATGTATTGTCAGTGTGAAGTTTTTTACATTGTCAATCAATCACAAATCATCTTATATGTGATCTTTTGGATTTAATAATTAGTGTAAGGATATTTTACACGGTCAACCAATAAATTAAATTGTCATATCATTAAAATTGTTTGGCTCTTATTATAATTACCTTAAAAGTTACATGTAGGATAATTTGTGATCCATTGACAATTGTAAACACATTACACCGAAAATATATTAAACTCTATAATTTTATCAAAGTTTCAAAATAATATATATAATTAATGCTTTTGAAGTGAATATATTTACACTACTTTTATCTTTATCAGAAGTTTTTTAAAAAAAATACATCAATTTTTTGATACTTAGCCATTATTTTATGCCTTTATGAGATAAAAGTATCCCTTCTGAAACACATAAAATTGGTTATTTAATGATGTTTTTTAGGGTATTAGAATAAATTTTATATTAAAAAAAATTGGATATAAAATGTTGGGGGAGCCACTGCTCCCTCCCGCCCTCATGAAGATCCACCATTGAATATAATCATAGCTGCAAGTGCATTATCTAACTAGTGAAATTAAATATCACCTCTTATAAATTTTTAATGGAATTTAACAAGGACTTATTGTCATAAAAAAATTATTCAACATCCAAGTCTTTAATTAATTCTTTCAAATTTTGAATAAAAAAATTATGGTTGGAGTTAGCGAGAAGAGGCTCTTGCTTTCATTTCTTACACGGGAACGATGATAGTTATATTGTGTTATGTGTATTATAAATGTGGCTCACAAAAATATTAACATTGATGATGTTAGATTATGGTTATTGACATGGTGTTCATTGCAAATTTGCAATATTCTCCACCACCCTATATATACACACTACAACAAGCACGAACATTGACCAACCTCAACGGTCAAAACTCTAAATACAACATCTTTAATAGCTAATATACCCTCACAAAAGAAAGAAAAATAGTTAAAAGTCAAAGTTTTTGATTTTTTTTTTCTTATTATATTTTTACTAACATATTGAAATATCAATTTTGGAAAGGTGGACTTAAAGGGTCCCACCGGTCATGATTGTCATCCCCACCATGGCTCGATGTCAAGGGGTAAACCTTTGTTGTATCTTCTTCCATGAAGAAGAATCACAACAAACGAAAACCCTTGGCATCCTCGCCTTCGATGCCGCCAAGGCCATGTGTCGCGTTCTCTGCCTCTACAACTCCCTCACCGATGTTGGAATCCACCGGCTCTGCCACCACATTATCAAATCCAAAGGGGTGACCTACTTGAATTCCAAAGAAGAATGCTTCCTTCTTAACCACGCATGCGCCGAGCGCCTTAAAGAACTCAACCTCACTGTCGCTACCATCTCTCACCTTGGTCGAAATTGCTCTGACGTCGGGCTCAGCCATTTCGACACCGTCTATATCGAGATGAAGCACGGTGTGGTTAACATACACAAGCTCGGGTTCGGCACCCGAAACGTCGAGAAGATGGAGAAACTTGTGTCCTCCACAAGGAACCTTCACACTGCCATGGAATCCCTCGTGGAAACGGAAGCTTTGGACAAAAAGATGAACCATTGGGGAACCATGAGAGCCAAACATGGAATGAAGGTGAAAGTGGAATGTTTCAACGACAAGATCGCTTTCTATAAGAAACAGGTGCAATATTACAAGCAAATTTCCCTTTGGAACCAAACATTTGACAAGGTTGTAGGGCTCATAGCAAGTATATTCTGCATTGTTTACGCTAGAATTTGTTCTGTTTTTGGAAACTTGGTTACGGGTATGAATGATTTTAACAAAAACTGTAGTTGCCTCATTGAACATTGTGAATTATACAAAACAAATCTTTGTCTCTTTGATCAGAACGAGGAACGATCAAATAAGCGCATAAAGTTGAAGAGCACCAAAACGGGGGTGATCAGGTTCCCTAACCACCATCCATTTCAGCCGCATGTGGCGGGTTGTTTCGGCGGCGATGAGGTGGCAAAGAACAACAGGGTTTTGAGCCTGGCGCCGCCGTCTACGGTTGGTGGGGCTGGGCTTTCTCTAAGGTATGCAAATGTTATCTTATTTATAGAGCGGTGCATGCATGCAACTACGACGATTGGGAACAACATTCGCGCGTCGTTGTATGACATGTTGCCTGGGAGGTTGAAGGTGAAGGTGAGGAGAAAGTTGAGAAAGGAATGGAGGGAATGGGAGGGAAATTTAGCGGGAGAAGACGAGAGGCGGTGTTCAGTGGCGGAACGGTTGCATAAGACGGTGGAGGAGGTGATGAGGTGGTTATTGCCGGTGGAGCATGACACGGTGAGATGGCAGATGGAGAGGAACCTTGAGAAGCAGAAGTTTGAGACAAAGTTGACAATGCTTTTGTTGCAAACATTACATTACTCGGACTTGGAGAAGGTGGAGGAGGCGATTGTGGTGGTGTTGGTGGGGTTGAGTTTTATATGTTGGTGCCAAAAACAATGGTAGTGTGTGGTGGGTATAGGTGTTTAGAGTAAGGATGGGAAACAAAGAAGGATGTTTTTTTTTTGGTTGTTGAAGCCTTTGATCTGAAAATTCATTTGATTATTTTTTATAATTTCTAGTCCTTTTCTGCAAATTGACAAATTTAATGGGAACATGTTTTCCTTTGGAGTTATATGTAGTCATACATCGCATAAAAAATGTCTAAAATTCTATGTACAGCTGGTGAATTTTTGTCTTTACAACATCACAAAAAAAAGTGTCTAAAATAGGGCAGATGAAGTTGAAGACAATGAAAGTATCAAAATTACCTAAGGATATGGTTTTTCCTAAAAGTATTCTATTTGGATTAAAATCCTCTATCCTCTTTACCATGTTTAGATCCTCTCATTCGTATTTTTCTCATTACCTCGTGAAGAGAGATATAAACACAAATACCATAAATAGAGTCCATGATTTTCTTGTAGGATAATATAATTTTTAAATTACTCAAATGGATTGCCCCACCCCCAAAAAAAAAAAATTAGTTAGATTCCATCGTTGTTTTGTTTTTCTGGTGCTTTTCAATAATATTTTGGAAAGGATGATTTTGGCTTGGGTATGCGACTAAACACATGTACCTAGCATTATATATTACCCAAAAAAAAGGGAATCAATGTTAGGTGATTATGCTCCATGTGCAGAGGAATCAGCTCTATAACTATCATTTGCTGGTAGTGATCTTGGAAGTAACCAGCTAATAAGAGATTAAGAGCCTTTTATTTCAACATGCAAATGCAAACACTCTGATTTCCTATGAACAATTAGTTTGCTTGATGTAATTAATGACTACATACCATTTTTATAGATATTTGAATATTTGGTCATCAGTACTCTTGTTTCGAGTTTATATGATAGGAAAACGTGATTGATTGTCTATTTACCTCTTGTAATCATTGCAATTAGTTGGGTAATCTAGGAATTTAGTTAACGAGGTTTGTTTAATAATTCCACAGAAGTTAAGCATCTGCCTTGTTTATTATATCTAAAAAATTAGGGCAATTAATAGGGTTTGATAGAATTGATCCACTAAGAAATTAAGGTTTAATTGAATTAGAGAATTTAACCTTCAACAATCCAATTTATATTAGGATAATTACTGCTTTCAATAATTCAAAATTTTTTTATCTATGCGGCATCAAGATGCATAGTGCACGAAATCCCTAGTGCATTTTATTATTGTGTTTTTCACCCGCCAACTATTTATTTAATTGCTTCATCAAATATGTAAAAACATTTACTTGTCCTTCGACTTAGCACAAAACCTTTTCCCAAGAACTGTGCAATTCATGCGACATTCCCTTCAGAGGGTAGGTTTAGAGAAATGCAAAAATCATCTTCATGGTAGATTGATTCTATCGAAGGGTGATACACCTATCAAATTTCACGACTTGCGATCCAAGCTTTCATCTTTATGGAAGTCCCTTCGTCAATGGGAGATGGTTCCTTTTGGGAAAGGATTTTACGAGTTCTCATTTTCATTGACTGAGGATCTTCGAAGTGTATAGAGTATTGGTTTTGGGCATCTGAAATCATATATTTTACGTTTATCATCTTGGTCTCCTGATTTCAATCCAAACATTCAAAAGCTTACGCATGCACAATGCTGGGTTTGAATCTTGGGATTGTCCGAAGAATATTGGAGACCTAAAATAATCTTTGCAAATGCGGGAGGTCTTGGTGTTCCGAGTGCATTAGATGAGGCAACTAGCAAGAGGACTTTTGGTCATTTTGCACGAGTCTTGATTGATGTTGATCTCAATGGATCGTTTCATGATCAAATATTAGTTGAGAGGGAGGGTGATGCATTCTTTGTTAGAGTGGAATATGAAAAACAACTTCTTTTTTGTCCCCCGTGCCAAAGAATTGGTCATTCTTTGGCTAATTGTAAAAGAATTAATGGATTTAATGTCCCAAGACAATCTAATGGTGATAAGGTTCAGCAAAAGAATGGTGATCAGGTTCAACAAAAAATATGACTATTTGGAAATCAGTTTATGTTCCAAAAATTAAGGTCGTCGTTAATCTTGATGATAATGGAGCCACTGTTGAGGTTAACGATATTTTCGGAAAAAGGGGGTGCAAATGGAAAAGTAAATCCTTTTGAGAATAATGAAGGGATCATTCACGATCACTCAAATATGGGTTCGATAATTATGTCTCCAATTAATCAAGAAGATGCCGTTGATATTGATGATCACAACTCGGATTTCGCAGTTGTGGGTATTAATGTGGACCGAAAACAAATCACGAATTTGGCAGATATCAATGATGTTTCTAATTTTGATTTAATGGTGGAGAAGGGGGCAATAGCTCTAGTATTGCTTTTGTGACTCATGCAGCAATTGAAAATCCTGATTTAGTTAATGACAATAACTCTCCTTCGCAGGGACATTATAAAGATCATGATGAAGAGCTATTTCTCCTAATTTCAGAGTTGATAAATCTCCTTATTTTGCTATTGTTGGTTTTATAGTTAGTGGTAATTATAAGGATATTGAGACCCCGTGCTTAATTCAATCCATATGCATTCTAACGTTATTCATGATTTGGAAGTACTTGCCAAGTATTTGGGAGACGGGAATGAGGATGACATGGAGAATGACTCTCTCTCAGCAGAGCAATTGAATAAGGATAATGCTACCGAGGATCATTCTAATTTCACCATGGTTTTGTTTAAATCTCATAAGTATAACCTGAGAAATAATAGAATACTTAATTTTAGGTTTAAATGATCTTTTGTATGAGTTTTGGTTTATGTCCTCGTGGTTTTGTTTTCTTTGTTTTTCTTCTCTCTCTCTTTTTTTTCAATAAATTTATGATGACATGGGATCATATTGTCTTTAATATAAAAAAAAAACTTTAATTGCATTCTTTATGAGTTTGAGCTCCCTTTCTTTCAAATAGCTGCCTAAATGACTATCTGAACTTGAGTTTCGGATGAAGTATTTATAGATGAATGCTCATTTATTTATCGATTTATTACTTATAACGAACCACGCGCTATGCTTATTATAGTCCTTGTCAATAATAAACATTATTTCTAATATTTATTTATTTAAATAAAAGAGAGGTTCAATCAGTTTGGAAACACTAATTGTGTAAAAAAAATTCTTCATGTTTCTTATATATTTAGGTAACAAAATCAAAGTGTAGATATATAAAAAAAAGAAAATAAAATAAAAAACCAAATTAAATAATAAAAGTTATACAATGAAGTAACACGTATTCCAATCAACTATTAAGGTATTCCCTCCGATCCACAATATAAGAAACAAAACCCTAAAACACGCAGACCAAGGAAATGTATTGGAATGAGTTAATTGTAATTAATACTCATATAAATTTCCAAAAACACCCATTCTGATTTTAATTTATACTCCCCCCGGTCCTTATTATAAGAGGCAAATGACTACTTTTTTTTTTGGTCCAAAATATAAGAGACATGCATTTATTTTGACAAATATTAAATGCTCATTTCTAATTTTACCCTTACTTATAACATGGTTTATATTTAGGAGACAGTGCAACTTTCAATACAAGTATGATTGTTCATTAATTATTAGAAGGGGGTAATTTTGTAAATTTATATGAATATTAATTACAAATAGTTTATTTCAATGCATTTCCTTGGTCGGTGTGTTTTAGGGTTTTGCCTCTTATATATAGGACCAGAGGGAGTATTCTGATGACATATAATTAATGACATTAATTAATAAGAGTAATATTGAAAATTAGTATTTAATATGTATGAAAATTGATGCACGTGTCATATATTTTTTTTACCCAAAAAAATGACCCATTTATTTATTATATTGTGGATCGGAGGGAATATGAATTTATTCCTCATGAAGTCATGGTAACGATTAGAGAAATAAATATAGTAGCCTTGAATTGAATAAAATTATAGAGAAACATTTTTTTTGACATCAGAATAGGGGCACCATATGGTGTCCCCTCTGTGTTTTTATGTATTTTCGATATACGTGTATATAAAGATAATAAAAAATAAGTGAAGATAGAATTAAATATATACGATATCACGTTACGGTATCTAAATTTTGATGTTCGAATAACACAATTCAAATTCTAAGAGTAGTAATGTTTATGACTAAGAAGTAATTAAGATATGTCCCAGATTGGCCTAACAAGGAATACCTAAATCATGGCACAATCCTACATGATAAAATCTTTCATTCAATCTAAGTGATTGAATGATTTAACCAAAAACACATTTTTAGGATTTCATCAAAAAATATAATTGATGATGATTTCATGTTTTTGGGTTAATATTTTTTTTTTTTGAAAATTGTGTATTGAAAATTGTTAAAAAATTATTTTGTCTTAATCATCGATCACAAAGTGTGACAAATATTAATTCAATAATTATTATTGATATTATAATAAAGATAATGATTCTTAAATATAAATAGTAAGTACATACTGTCGAGTAAGTATAGACTCCAGTATGTCACTCGTGCGACGTACGTGAAATATTACAATTGTGCAATATAAAAAGGTAGATATAAAATATGTTTGCATCTTCCGGATCTAAAAGATGTGGAATGGTGGGGAAGTTGGGTATTTCCGGTGGTTGAGTTTGGTGGAGATCTAGATCTAGGGTAACAAAATTTCTAATCTAGATGGATCTAAGGATAGGAGAGACTTGCCCTGGTGGTGTTTGGCCTGCGTGTTGAATAATCGGTTACCTCCAGAAAATACTAGGTAACCTTTTGCCTTCCTGTTCGTTAAATTGTCCAGTTTAATGACCCTTCAAGTTTATTCTCTTCAAACGAGCCATCTAGATCTGCAGAAAATCAAGTGGTATTGCTGACGACACGGCAGAGGTGAAGGACGAAGGGATGGGATGAGAAGGGTGGTGTGGAGGAATCGGGAATGGTTGAAGGGTATAATTGACTTTTAACTTATGAACTTTTTTAATAAAAATGAGAAAAACCCTAAATTAACCCTAATTTTGGATGGTGCAGCCTTCATCAAACTCTATCTACACACACACAATTTCCTTCCCTTGGTTACTTAGAATGGATTGGTGCCAACCCATCACAAGTTATTGTCAAATTAAATATAAACCCCTTTTGAGCATGTTGATATTACCTTTGAAAATAGATATTTTGATAATTAATTATATGTATAGTCGATTATATTTATAATAAAGTATGACAGAATCAATTTTATATTTGAATATATTTTTTGAAAAATAATTCTAAGATAATTTATTTTATTTGGATTATAAAAAGAATTGTTTTCGTATAATAAATTATAAAAGAGATATATGAAGTTATTTATTTAGATTAATAATATTTGTTTGTAGTTAATTCTACAAAGATGAAATTAATAAATAAAAAAAAGTGAATGATTTTAAAATAATCGACCAAATTTTTTAAATAAGTTTTAAATGTTTAGTTTTGAGTAAACACCCAATTTGGTCCCTAAAATTGTGAAGTAGTAGTATCCAACTTGGTTCTTGAAATTATCGAAATTCTAAAAACGACCCTGAATGATAAGTTAGTATCAATTTGGTCCTTCATTTTACTCACTTAATATCAATTAAGTCTCTAACACTGTTAACTTAAAATCAACTTATTTCCTATGATTTTCAACGATGGACTAAGTTAATTACAGTTTTATAATTTCAAGGACTAATTTGAAATTACGGTAATTTCAAGGACCAAGTTGATACTACTTCATAATTTAAGGGACCAAATTGTGTGTTTATTCGTTTAATTTTCTAAAAAGTAATTTTCTTATAAAATTTATTAAAAGGGGTTAGATTTAACCCTTTGTGGAGAAATATTTCTCCTAACATTTTATTCAAGGGAGAATGTTCCAAGAAGTAGCAGAGTTGTTATAGACAGAGGGAAAGCACATGCTGCGTCTTGAACTGTAAGAATTAACCTGACATGTTTTGTGGACCAAATCTAGTGATTGGTAGCGCCACCAGTTAGTCAAGATGACTTAGAAAATAAATAGAAAAGCACTCTTCATTCTTCAAGCATACACATTAGTCAAAAAAAAAATCTTCAAGCATACACAAATACAACTCTATCATAATGGCGTGCGCATGATATAAGGAGGTTGGATTAAACATTATTGGCAATGCCATTATTTTTTTAGGAAAAAAAAAACTTACTTGCACTTCATTGTGTTGTTTTCCAATTATAAAAAAAAACATGTATTATTTTTATTGAAAAATAATATCTTATGTATAAATTTTCTTCTATTTTTTATTCCAAATAGATAGCTAATGCTGCATGAGTTGTTTTAGGGATTAAAATAATTTGGTGGGCATAGAACCCAACGTTTTTTCCCCAAAGCCATCAATTCACATTCCAAGAAACCACCTTTATATTTCTTTAATGTGAAGTTAGCGAATGGGTTTCGGTGTATAATCCCCGAATGTTGAATCGTTTTTCAAAACTATAAGAGAGACATATTTGGTTCAACAAAAAAAGAGAGAGAGACATATTTGTGTATGAGAAATTATTCTTGAATATTAAAATAAGAGTATTTCTTTTGTTTTGTTTTTTATATTTTTGAAATATATATATATATATATATATATATATATATATATATATATATATATATTAGTGTAATAACCCGTGCGGTACGCATTGGTGCCTATAAGATTTTTTTTCAAAAGTGATATAATGCAGATTATTGAAATATGAGTTGAAATATGAGTTGAAATATATATAAATATATTGATTGGTTTGATTCCAAAATAATCGAACTAATGATCATTGGGTTTGGTTCAATTCGGAGTCGAACGCAAAAAAAAGAACCAATTTAATTGGTTGGTTCGGATTTTCAAATTCGTCGAATTATTGGTTCGATTCTTATGACCATAAACTTTTTCGAACAACACATTATTAGCAAAGTATAAGGAAAAATGTTATTAGGAAAAAAAAATAAAAAAATGTTATTAAAAAAATTTAAGGAAAATGTAAAAAAATTTATAATTTTTTTTATAAAAAATTGTAAGCTTTAAAAAATTATTAATAAAATAATATAAAAAATCTGAACGAATCAAAATTGGTTCGGTTCGATTGGTAACTCCTCCTACTGTTATAGGAACAGTAGAATAAAAGTTGTCAATTGATAAAGTGATATAGATATTGAGTATTAAAATATATATAAATATACAAACCAATTTAATTGGATCGATTCATCGAATTATTCGTTCAGGTTTACGTCGCTAAACTTTTCAAAGAACACAGTAGGTTGCTACCTTTCCTGACTAAAAACATTTTAAAACAAAAATTGTACACTTTAAAAAATTAATAATAAAATAATATAAAAAATCAGAACCAATCAAAATTGGTTCGGTTGGGTTTGGTTTGGACCCGAAAATATTAAAATATATATATAAAAAATTAACATATGTATTAAAATATAAAATTATTAAATATAATAAATATTAAGTATTAATATATATATATATATATATATAAACTAAAATATAGTAATTAGTTCGGTTCCAAAATTCTTGAACTTGACAACTGAATCGATGACCATTGGGTTTGGTACATTTTCAAGCTAAAAACATTTAAAAAATTGTAAACTTTAAAAAATTATTAATAAAATAATAAAAAAAGAATTTTGTAGACTCAATTCACCCCTCCCCTCTTGAGTCGAAGCCACATATTCCAACAAAATCTACTAACAAATATTATCAAAATATTTTGTGGTCCTATCCGGCTCGAGGGATTAGTCTCCACAGTTGCGTATGAAGGATACCTTGGGAAACAAAAAAAATATTCTAAAAGGAAATATAGATGCAACTAGATTTAAAAAGTTAAAAATCTTTAGATTAATTTGATTTTAAAATTTATATTATAGATAAAATTATATATATTATTAATTAGTAATATAATTATTCATGCAATGGGTAATTATCCTACCCATTATGAAGAATTTTTCCGGATATCAAATAAATATGATATAAATTGTCATCCCTAAGAAACACCCCGCCAATAAACATAATAAATATGTTTTTTATTTTTTAATTATTTATTCCCTATCATTATCGGTTGACAGCGTTACAGCTTTCAAAATTTTATTCAATTTAACCGATGACCGCTTGCGCCAATTAAAAAATAAGTGAGTATCGCTCCTCAACATCTACTACGATGTAGCATTAAAGAATTCTCCTGATCCTAGTCTATGCCACTCCTTAGTTACCCCAAGGAAAAGGTACAGTCCAAAATATTTGGAAGAGTTGACCTGGTGGGGGTCTTTGTTTTTGGTTGGTCAATGTCTTTGCCCCTCACCTTACGCCGGACCCAGACTTGTGGAAAAAGATAACGTTAATCTTTAGAAACTAAAATCTTATGGATATGACACGATAGAATTTATTATTCTGGTTTCATGTATCTCGATGAGAATCAAGTTCACGTAGTTCTAATTTTTTGGGAGAGATTTTAAAGAAGGTGAGAGTCATCTATTTATAAATTTTAAGATTAATGGGTCATTAGAGATCATTAGTTGGTACGTGGGTCAAGCACAATCCAGGCTAGAACAATTTGAAAATCTAAAATGTTTAAATTCAAAGATAAAAGTCAACATGATTTATCTTAAGTTCGTGTGATAAGTACATGATTTGAGTTCTACTTTATAGTATTCTCTTAATCTAGACTTCTTTTGGTAGACAATAAAATAAAGAAAACCTCTATATAACAGTAGTTATTCGGTCTAGTGTTCAAGGAATGAACCAATTTTGTTTATTTGTCCTAGTCTTTGTCGTTTCTCAGTTCAAATCACACGAAAGAAAAATGGGAATATCAACTGCACCTTGGTTTAAGTGGTAAACCGCTTGACTCCTATTAACCAAGGACTTACGAATTGTCGAATTGGGATCAAGTTTCGTGAATTGGAAAAATAGAAGCCGTGAGAGTTTCACTTTCTCGAATAAATCTTTCATATTATGATTTTCGAATACTCAAAATCTCACACAATAAAAAAAAGGAATAATTCATTATTTATACAAAGCACAAACACAACAATATGGTTATTTATATTTATACATCAACAAGATGCTTCTTAATATATTTCACTAGATACCAATTACGGGTCGATCAATATAATAAGAATCTTGATGTCATAAGGTGGAGAACGTAAGTTCGAATCCTGATGATAGATGCTCTAATTAAAAGATTGCAAAGTCTTGATTGTGGTATCGAGAATATCATGTAGAACCAAAAGCACTATAATTATCGTGGTTTATAAAAAAATCACTAAATATAATTTTGTGTTTTTTCTTTTTTTATAAAACATATTTCACTACATTATGCAGTAACACTACTCTAGAGAGTCTAAACACATTAAACTCTTTCTCTTACTCTCATCTTCATGTCTTCTTTTGCAAAACAAACACTGCAGCAGCACCCTCCTTGGCCATGGAAATCCCTTATCTTCTTCTTCTGTGCAGCTCTCGCCACTTCCACTTTTCTCCTCACCTCCCTCATCATCTCCCTCTCCACTGATTCCCATTCCAAACCATTCAAAAATCACTTCCTTCAACGCCACACAATCAACACTACTCTTCACACCAATGGGAGATGGTTCCTTTTGGAAAATGATTTTACGAGTAGGGGTTTTCATTGACTGAGGATCTTCGAAGTGTACAGAGTATTAGTTTTGGGCATCTGAAATCAAATATTTTACGTTTATCATCTTGGTCTCTTGATTTCAATCCAAACATTCAAAAGCTTACGCATGCACAATGCTGGGTTTGAATCTTGGGATTGTCCGAAGAATATTGGAGACCCAAAATAATCTTTGCAATTGCGGGAGGTCTTGGTGTTCCGAGTGCATTAGATGAGGCAACTAGCAAGAGGACTTTTGGTCATTTTGCATGAGTCTTGATTGATGTTGATCTCAATGGATCGTTTCATGATCAAATATTAGTTGAGAGGGAGGGTTATGCATTCTTTGTTAGAGTGGAATATGAAAAACATCTTTTTTGTCCCTCGTGCCAAAGCATTGGTCATTCTTTGGCTAATTGTAAAAGAATTAATGGATTTAATGTCCCAAGACAATCTAATGGTGATAAGGTTCAACAAAAGAATGGTGATCAGGTTCAACAATAGAATATGATTGTTTAGAAATCAGTTTAAGTTCCAAAAATTAAGGTCGTCGTTAATCTTGATGATAATGGAGCCACTGTTGAGGTTAACGATATTTCCGGAAAATGGGGTGCAAATGGAAAAGTAAATCCTTTTGAGAATAACGAAGGGATCATTCACGATCACTCAAATATGGGTTCGATAATTATGTCTCCAATTAATCAAGAAGATGCCGTCGATATTGATGATCACAACTCGGATTTCGCAGTTGTGGGTATTAATGTGGACCAAAAACAAATCACGAATTTGGCAGATATCAATGATGTTTCTAATTCTGATTTAATGGTGGAGAAGGGGACAATAGCTCTAGTATCGCTTTTGTGACTCATGTTGCAATTGAAAATCCTGATTTAGTTAATGACAATAACTCTCCTTCGCAGGGACATTATAAAGATCATGATGAAGAGCTATTTCTCCTAATTCCAGAGTTGATAAATCTCCTTATTTTGCTACTGTTGGTTTTATAGTTAGTGGTAATTATAAGGATATTGAAACCCGTGCTTAATTCAATCCATATGCATTCTAACGTTATTAATGATTTGGAAGTACTTGCCAAGTATTTGGGAGACGGGAATGAGGATGACATGGAGAATGACTCTCTCTGAGCAGAGCAATTGAAAAAGGATAATGCTATCGAGGATGATTCTAATTTCACTGTGGTTTTGTTTAAATCTCATAAGTATAACCTGAGAAAGAATAGAATACTTAATTTTAGGTTTAAACGATCTTTTGCATGAGTTTTGGTTTATGTCCTCGTGGTTTTGTTTTCTTTGTTTTTCTTCTCTCTCTTTTTTTTTTCAATAAATTTATGATGACATGGAATCACATTGTCTTTAATATAAAAAAAACTTGAATTGCATGCTTTATGAGTTTGAGCTCCCTTTCTTTCAAATAGCTGCCTAAATGACTGTTTCATTTATGAACTTGAGTTTCGGATGAAGTATTTATAGATGAATGCTCATTTATTTATCGATTTATTACTTATAACGAACCACGCGCTATGCTTATTATAGTCCTTGTCAATAATAAACATTATTTCTAATATTTATTTATTTAAATAAAAGAGAGGTTCAATCAGTTTGGAAACACTAATTGTGTAAAAAAAATTCTTCATGTTTCTTATATATTTAGGTAACAAAATCAAAGTGTAGATATATAAAAAAAATAAAATAAAATAAAATAAAAAACCAAATTAAATAATAAAAGTTATACAATGAAGTAACACGAATTCCAATAAGGTATTCCCTCCGATCCATAATATAAGAAACAAAACCCTAAAACACGCAGACCAAGGAAATGTATTGGAATGAGTTAATTGTAATTAATACTCATATAAATTTCCAAAAACACCCATTCTGATTTTAATTTATACTTCCCCCGGTCCTTATTATAAGAGGCAAATGACTACTTTTTTTTGGTCCAAAATATAAGAGACGTGCATTTATTTTGACAAATATTAAATGCTCATTTTCAATTATACCCTTACTTATAATAGAGTTTATATTTAAGAGACAATGCAACTTTCAATACAAGTAGGATTGTTCATTAATTATTAGAAGGGGGTAATTTTGTAAATTTATATGAATATTAATTACAAATAGTTTATTTCAATGCATTTCCTTGGTCTGTGTGTTTTAGGGTTTTGTCTCTTATATATAGGACCAGAGGGAGTATTCTGATGGCCTATAATTAATGAAATTAATTAATAAGAGTAATATTGGAAATTAGCATTTAATATGTATGAAAATTGATACATGTTTCTTATATTTTTTTACCTAAAAAAACGACTCATTTATTTCTTATATTGTAATTTATTCCTCAGGAAGTCATGGTAACGATTAGAGAAATAAATATAGTAGCCTTGAATATATATACGATATCACGTTACGGTATCTAAATTTTAATGTTTGAATAACACAATTCAAATTCTAAGAGTAGTAGTGTTTATGACTAAGAAGTGATTAAGATACGTCCCAGATTGGCCTAACAAGGAATACCTAAATCATGGCACAATCCTACATGATAAAATCTTTCATTCAATCTGAGTGATTGAATGATTTAACCAAAAACACGTTTTTAGGATTTCATCAAAAAAAAAATATAATTTATGATGATTTCATGTTTTTGGGTTAATATTTTTTTTTGAAAATTGTGTATTGAAAATTGTTAAAAATTATTTTATCTTAATCATCGATCACAAAGTATGACAAATATTAATTTAATAATTATTATTGATATTATAATAAAGATAATGATTCTTAAGTATAAATAGTAAGTACACACTGTCAGGTAAATATAAACTTCAGTCTGTCACTCGTGCGACGCACGTGAAATATTACAATTATGCAATATAAGAAGGTAGATATAAAATATGTTTGCATGTTCCGGATCTAAAAGATGTGGAATGGTGGGGAGGTTGGATATTTCCGGTAGTTGAGTTTGGTGGGGATCTAGATATAGGGTAACAAAATTTCTAATCTAGATGGATCTAATGATGGGAGAGACTTACCCTGGTGGTGTTTGGCCTGCATGTTGAATAATCGGTTACCTCCAGAAAATACTAGGTAACCTTTTGCCTTCCTGTTCGTTAAATTGTCCAATTTAATGACCCTTCCTGTTTATTCTCTTCAAACGAGCCATCTAGATCTGCAGAAAATCAAGTGGTATTGTTGACGACACGACAGAGGTGAAGGACGAAGGGATGGGATGAGAGGGGTGGTGTGGAGGAATGGGGAATTGTTGAAGGGTATAATTGACATTTGACTCATGAACTTTTTTAATAAAAATGAGAAAAACCCTAAATTAACCCTAATTTTGGATGGTGCAGCCTTCATCAAACTCTATCTTCACACACACACACAATTTCCTTCCCTTGGTTACTTAGAATGGATTGGTGCCAACCCATCACAAGTTATTGTCAAATTAAATATAAACCCCTTTTGAGTATGTTGATATTACCTTTGAAAATAGATATTTTAATAATTAATTATATATACAGTCAATTATATTTATAATAAAGTACGATAGAATCAATTTTATATTTGAGTATATTTTTTGAAAAATAATTCTAAGATAATTTATTTTATTTGGATTATAAAAAGAATTATTTTCGTATAATAAATTATAAAAGAGATATATGAAGTTATTTATTTAGATTAATAATATTTGTTTGTAGTTAATTCTACAAAGATGAAATTAATAAATAAAAAAAAAAGTGAATGATTTTAAAATAATCGACCAAATTTTTTAAATAAGTTTTAAATGTTTAGTTTTGAGTAAACATCCAATTTGGTCCCTGAAATTGTGAAATAGTAGTATCCAACGTCCCTGAATGATAAGTTAGTTTCAATTTGGTCCCTCATTTTACTCACTTAATATCAATTAAATCCCTGATACTGTTAATTTAAAATCAACTTAGTTCGTACGATTTTCAACGATGGACTAAGTTGATTACAGTTTTATAATTTCAGGGACTAATTTGAAATTACGGTAATTTCAGGGACCAAGTTGATACTACTTCATAATTTAAGGGATCAAATTATGTGTTTACTCGTTTAATTTTCTAAAAACTAATTTTCTTATAAAATTTATTAAAAGCGGTTAGATTTAACCCTTTTTGGAGAAATATTTCTCCTAACATTTTATTCAAGGGAGAATGTTCCAAGAAGTAGCAGAGCTGTTGTAGACAGACGGAAAGCACATGCTGCGGAATTAGAATCCTCTGACTTTAATTAATAAAAGTCACCTAACTTTCAATGATTGTCAACCATTAGATTGATCTAAGAAACCAAATAAATGAACAGGATTTTAACAACAAAACAAAGTATTTACGAGTTAAGAAAATACTTAGAAATACTAGAAAAATTAGAGCAAAATAACTATATTATTTACCAACAAGAATTGGTTAGAAAAAGAATAAAAAGATTAAAAATGGAATTATAAAATTACATAGGATAATGGGACTATCTGAAGAAATAGAATCACGATTCAAAGAATTAGAAAAACTAATGAAATAAATAAATAAATATATTATTCAACTAATAGAAACCACAGATAAAATTGCAAATTATACTTGCAATAGAATACAAAAAGGACAAAATGAAATAAAAGATATTAAAGAAACATTAAATAATATTAGCAAAGGAAAAGAAATAGATGAAAACGAAGATATTATTAGAATAAAAATTATTCTAGAACAATTAGAAGAGCTTTTAAAATACGAAGAAAATAATAAATGTATAACAAAATTAGAATTAGAAGAAATTTTGAAAACAAAAAAATTAGATAAAATAATAATTAAATGAGAACTAGATCAAGAACCATCAAGAATACCTACACCAGTATCCGCATGGAGAGGATAAAGGACGAATACATGGAAACATTAAGAAAATCAAATGATATAGAAGAAATTCAACAATTATTAGAACAACTTAAAATAGTTGAAGAAGAAAATAATCAAATACACAAACTTGAAGAAATCGATAAAAAAGACATAGAAAACAATGAGAATGAAGAAATGATTTTAAATTACAGTTCTTCTTCAGAATATGAAGAAAAATCATATAAGAATGGAAAAAAGGATAATATAGTGGAAAAAGCCCTAAAAGAAAATGGGAATAATATAAATATACACCCGAAGGAGCTTGGGATAAATATGAAGAAGAGACTATGTATAATAAAGGATATGCAAGAAAAAATAATATAAATGGACAAAAATTCAAGAAGAGTTTAAACCACAATATAATAATGTAGGAAATATACTTGACCTTGATTGTATAAGAAATAAGGAAGAAGTCTTATTAAGATGGACTAATGAAATAATATTAATGATTTTAACTGATGAAAGATTTAAACAACTAAACTTTATAGAAACCAAGAACTTTGTAACATTTAAAACATCAGGGAATGTACAAAAGTTTTTAATAGGAATTAAGGATGAATACTGGATTAAGTATGGAAGAATGGTAGATAATAGCTCGGATTATGTTAAATTAATAATGACACTAATACATCAAGAATTCTTAGGATATAATCTGATGGAACAAAGAGAAAAAACAAACAAAACTCTAATTGAAAATGCCAAGTCACATCTACATAGAATGCAAATATGTGATATGTGCCAGATTGAAAGTTTCATCTGCGAATACCAAAAATACTATTATCAATTAGATGAAGATACTAAAGAAATATATAAATATATTTTTATAGATAAATTACCATATCCATTAAATTCAAAAATTACTAGACTTTGGGAAGCAAGACCCGAAGAAACAACAAATACTTTAGGAGGAGTTATTAAACTCTTATACCAAGAATTAAGAGAACAATCTTTAAATAGGGAAACAATAGGACAATTGAATAGAGGAAGTAATGTCATTTGTTGTGACATTCCAGAAATAGAAAAACCGGGAAAATATGGTTGTGACAAAATAATAAAAAGAAAAAGAAAATACTATAAGAAATCAAACTTACGAAAGACTTATCCAAGAAAGAAGAATTATTATAAAAATAATAAAAATAAATATTTTAGGAGAAAGAAATCAACACCAAGAAAATATTATCCGAAAGGAAAAAAGAAATGTGTTTGTTGGATATGTAATGTCGAAGGACATTATGCCAATGAATGTCCTCAAAGAAAAGATAAAGATTTTAAAGAAAAATCAAAATTAATAAAACAAGTTTTTCAAATATATGAACTTGAACCATTAGAGGAAGAATTAAGTAATTCAGATGTAAGTATATATGAATATTTAGAAGATGAATTATCTTCAGAAGAAAGAGAATCCGAATAATACATATATAAAAATACTAATAGAAAAAGGTAATAAAAAAACATAAGCCTATATAAATAATGGAGCAAGTCTTTGCCTTGCAACAGAAGCCCTTATTAATAATTGGGAAAGACTAGAAAAGCCATTAAAAATACAAATTGCAGATGGATCAATACATCCTCTGTATTGGATAGCAAAAATAATTACTTTGGTAATACAAGAAAAGATATTTATTATACCAACGATATATAAACAAGAAACTGGAATAGATATAATTATTGGTAATAATTTCTTAAGACTTTATGGACCATTTTACCAACATCTGGAATATATTACTCTGAAAACACCATATATTTATCAGAAGCAAAAACGAGAAATTATCAAAATACCAATTATTCATTATTCTGCATGTACTTATTCATCAAAGTTTCAACAGGTGAAACGTGGTGAGATTATTAGCTTAATTTGCACAAAAATTTGCCATGCACTAATAAATTTAGAACCAAATAGAATAATTCCAACTCATATAGAATAACTTTTGGACAAGGTTTGTAGTGAAAACCCCTTAGACCCAAAAATTAACAAAAATACTGAATTAGTTGAATTAAAATTAAAAGACCCAACAAAAGAAGTAAAATGTAAACCAATGATTTATACAAAAATAGATAGAGATGAGTTTGCAAAAGATATCGAAGAAATGTGTCAAAAGGGATTGATTAGACCATCAAATAGCAAGAACTCTGCACCAGATTTTTATGTAGAAAACCATAATGAAATAAAAAGAGGAAAAAGAATAATGGTAATTAATTATAAACAAATTAATGATGCTATGGAAGGAGATGCCTGTTTTCTCCCAAGAAAAGACTTAATTATTGAAAGAATTAGAAATATGGATTGGTTTAGCACTTTTGATTATAAAACAGGATTTTATCAAATCAGATTGACTGGAGAATCGAAAGCTTTAACAACGTTTAGTTGTCCTCAAGGACAATATGAATGGAATGTACTGCCAATGGGATTAAAACAATCACTAGGAATCTTCCAACGAAGGATAGATTCAATTCTCAAAGAATTCAAAGATTTTTGTCTTATCTATATTGATGATATATTAATCTTTTCTAATAAAGGATTAAATGATCATTTTGAAAAAAATAGAATTAGTTCTTAATAAATGTTATGAACATGGAATTGTTTTAAGTAAGAAGAAGGTTGTTTTAGCCCAAAATAGAATCAATTATTTAGGATTAGAAATTGAAAAGGGAAAAATAATAATGCAGCGACACGTATTAGAAAAACTTCAGAACTTTCCAATGAAATTAAAGGACAAAAAAGATTTACAAAGATTTCTTGGACTATTAACATATATTTCAAATGAAGGTTTCATCAGGAATCTTGCAGCGGAGAGATGAATACTCCAACAAAAGCTGAAGAAAGATGTCCCTTGGACATGGACTGATGAAGACGATAGACTTATTATAAAAATGAAAGACTTATGCCAGGATATTCCTAAGCTTTATCATCCATCGGATGATGATATAATAATTATTGAGACTGATGCCTCAAATGACTGTTGGGGAGGTGTTATGAAAGCAAAACCCCTTGGATACAAAAACGAATTACTGTGTCGATACATGTCCGGAACTTTTTCAGACAGTGAAATTAATTATCCTACTCATGAAAAGGAAACACTGGCATTAATCCGAATGTTGGAAAAACACCGGATTTATATACTGGATAAGGACTTTATTGTCCGAACCGATTCTACTTATGTTGCAGGTTTTAAGAACTTAAATCATAAAGGCACTTATAAACAAGGATGATTGATTAGATGACAAATGAAACTTGCCGAATACAATTACTCAATCTCTCACATTAAGGGAGATAAAAATGTTCTTGCAGATATATTATCAAGAGAATGGAGCAGCAAATAATTGAAGATATAAAGAAGCAGATTCAATTACAAAGGATGCTGGAGAAACAAAAAATAATGGAGCTCAACCTAATCAAAGCCAACATTGAAGTACTGGAATTTCAACTACAAGCAAAAGGAGAGTCTGTCAAAGAAGATCCTAGGAAGAATATAAAACAACAAATACAGGAAAACACTAAAGACAAGTGGTACGCCATTTTTAATGGACCACATCCAGGTGTTTATGATGAATGACACAAAGTAGCCCCTCATTGCATTGGACTCTCAGGAGTTCATGATAAAGGATTTCGTACCAAGGAAGAAGCTGAGAAAGCTTTGATAGACTATCAAAAAAAACATGACAAGGGCAAAGAAGTTTATCTTGGCCCAAGGACTTTCTCCGAAACAATAAGAATTCCACCAGAGCCAAAGACTTCATTAAAAATACTCGGAAGAATTCCTTCTTCCATTGATGACTACCCAATCACTTCCAGAAAAGACCATGAACTACAAATTCAATTTTCCAAAGAAAAATTTCATGAAAATTTGAAAAGATTGACCAACTGGTCTGAAAAAGAAAAAATTAATTGTTTCTACATGGTAAACCGAAACATTTTCGGTGTTAAAGCCATAATTACTCCAGGAGCATCATCGATTCTTACATTTAATATGTTCCAATTTGGACTTATTGAATGTCTCTACTTAAGCAAAGACTTAGAAGAAATCAGTTTGTTCCCATATAATATTAAAGAAGCCGTCCAGAATTATAGAAGAAATGTTGCAAAGGATAGAACTATCTTCTTGAAGTTCTATTCAACTTATCCAGACTTCACTACTAAGCAACCACCAAAGAACTTAATCTTTATTGGAGTAAGCAATAACAGCTTTTCCATGAGAGATGAACCAACTGGCGAAGACTATAATGAATAAAAAATTATTGCAATACTAGCTAATCAATTAGCAAGTGTTCCGTCCAAATATCTCAAGTGAGAGATACTCGTCCGGAGATACTCTTGTCCGAGTGTTTTTGGAATCGCTTGACAGAATCGGAATTCTGCTCCTACGTATCTAAATGGGAATCAAAGCAAACGTCGTTCTAAGTGAGGGGGTTGGTCCCCTATTTATAGAGATGTTTTGGTATAACAGTTTGAGTTGGACTGTTATTGAGATCCTATCTGATAGGATCGTATTGTTATTATAACTAGATAAAGATAAGGATAAGGCTCCGAGTTATACGGAGGGATATTTGGACCAGCGAGATATCCGACCCAGTCAGTTGTGACTGGATTGCACGGGATCGAGGTGTCTTCACCGGTGGTCTATTATGGGATAGATCCGAGTATTTATTCTCGGCTGATAAGTGTATTAACGAGTCCTCGGCTTTGGAGGAGTTCGGGTCAAGGCCCATTTATAAGAGTAAGCTCGGTTAGTCCAGTTTATTAACAAGTCCTCGGCCTTATATTTTTGGTCAGTACACAAGCCCCCCGAGCTCCGAGTTTAAATAAGCGAAAGAGCTGACAAGTATCAAACCGAGCTTATGCTTCGGCTGCTGGACTTTCTTCCTTCCGTGTTTCAAACCGTCATTTCAACTGAATTTTCCTCCTGTCAGAGAAGGTTATCATTTCCCTTCAATCTTCTGCTGCACGTTATGGGTGAGTAACCCTAGAGTTCCGCGCTCATTTAATGAGGGGGAAAATTAAAAGTCGTGCCCCTTTTCCTTTTTTTATTTGAAGGAATGCGGACCGTTGATCATATCTCATCATCAACCGTAGCAGCTATAAATATCTCATCTAACTCCACCTTATTCCCCCTTTCCCACTACCTTCCTCCGCTCTTCATCTCTGTCTTTCAAGTTTCTGCAATCGTTTTTCTGCCTTTCGCTCTCCAGGTACGCCCAGCCTTCTTCCTTCTTTCATATTTCTAAGTTTATTTCTAGGTTCCGGTCATGAGTTCATCCGAGTTCACTGAGTCGAATACTTCACCTCTGGTGGAGCGCGAGGTTTCCCCCATTGGGGGTTCTCCTTCCACTTCTTCTGTTCCTTCACAGGAACTAAACGTCGGTCAGGTAAGACCGTCCTCCTCCGGGTCGTCTTCTTCTGAGTCTGGTTCTTCTGGGTCCGATCCTTCTAGGTCTGGTTCTCCCTCCCCCCAAATTTCCAAACCCACCGCTCGCAAACGACGCCAAAGGGTTCCAAAAGACCCTGTTCCCGATATTACCCTCCCTGGGTACACCTGGGTTAAGGGCGAAGTTGGGGTTTATTTTTCTAACTATCAGTCTTCAGATTCAATTGCTCGTCTTCGGTCCCAGATTACTATCTCGGCATCCGGAGACGAATCCGAGTTTATTTGTTCTCCATGCTCGGGTACCGAGTATGTTTTCCTCAGGGCTCATCCTTCTGAGCCCCCTTTTACATATATGTATAAAACACTATTTTCTCAGCTGCATGTGTCTCTTCCTTTTACTGAGTTTGAGTGTGACGTTCTGAGAACCATGAATGTCGCACCTACTCAGCTTCATCCCAACAGTTGGGCTTCTTTAAAAGCCTTTCAAGTTCTGTGTAAATACATCGAGATGGAGCCCACTGCTACCAAATTTATGTACTTTTACCAAATCAGACTTGGTGATAAAACTGGGTGGATTTCCCACAATGGACTGAACTGAAGAGGGTTGATTAGTTTATACACATCATCGTATAAAGACTTCAAAGTCGGCTTCTTCCGAGTTCGCCCCTCGGGCTCTCACCTTTCCTTCTTTTTTGATGAAGACGGATGTGCCGGGTTTCCTTTGTACTGGCAATCATCCCCTACCAAATTCGTTGGTTTTGAATACGAATCCCTTCCTGCCAAGGATAAACGAGATATAGATATCTTAGAAAAACTTCCTCGGCCTCTCCATTGTGGACGTCTTCTGAAACTCCCCTTTTCATCCACTCCGAGAGCCGACTTTAAAAGTAAGTGTTCGGCTTTTTAGTTTTAAAATCTTTTTTGTATGTGTTCTCGTACTAACAGCTTTTCTTCCCGGCAGTTATCATGGGGAAATTCGACTTCTCTAAGCTTTTGAAATCTACCGCAAAGGAGGGTCCCTCAGCGACCGAGAAGAAAAAGAAAAGAATTCCTTCGACCACTGCTAAGGTCACTGCTAAGGGGGCTTCATCATCCGCCCCTCACAAAAGGAAAAGGGTGGAAATAGTAATTGATGCCGAAGATTCTTCCCCTCCTCGCTCGAGTCCCAAACGTCCTACTACGCATGAGACGGGTGCTAAGGAACAAGAGGAGCAACTTCCTCCTTCTGCCGACGTGAAGTGGTATAATACTTCTTTGAAAGCAGGAACCTCGTCTCTCTGGGGAGAGGACTTCAACCCTTTCCCTTCTTTTGACTCGAATTTCCTGAAGCCTGCCGATCTACGCTTGATTAAGCAGCATGGGGCTCGGTCTAGTATGACGGCCCTCTCAGTCTACTGTCTCCGAGCTGTTGCTCTGGCCCGTTTCTGTAGCCGAGAATTGACAGAGACTGAGAGAAAGTCTCAGCACTTGGAGTCTGAGTTTGCTTCGATTGAGAAGCTGAAGGAGGATTTTGCCCGGATTTCCACGGAGCGCGACGAGCTGGCCCAAGCCAACAATCTCCTGAGTACTACCATTGCCGAGCTTAATGGTCGGAACTCCGAGTTGAACTCTCAAGCAAAATTAGCTGAGGAGGATAAAGCTCGTGCTGAAGAGGAGCTCAAGGAGGCTCGAGTTGTAATTGAACAACTCAAAGCCGACTTGAATGCCGAGACCAAGGCCAAGCTGGAGATTCAGGAGGATTTGAAAGAGGTCACCGACTGTATCCTTGAGGAGCATCGGGCAGGTTTCGCAAAGGCCATCGCTCAAGTGCAAATTCTCGCTACGGGGGTTGATATCTCGTGTGCCAATGTACACAAAGAGGTGCAAAATGGGGAACTTGTTCCCATCATTCCCTAAGAGGAAAAAGAGGTGGAAGGGGGGGAAGATTCTCCCGAGGATCACATCGACGCCGAAGATAGTCATAGGGACGAGTGACTGCATTTTTGTTTTTCATACCCTTGTAATGGGTTTTCCCCTTGTAATCCTTGTTAATCTAATGAAAAACTCTTCCAGCATTTTGATGACTTCCTCTTACTTTTATAGCATTTGTTCGGCCGAGATACTCTTCGAATACTTTGAGTGAGACCGGAGTATTTCTATATTCCGAGTTGATTGTATTGCTTGCTCGACTATTTAAACGAGACTTCGACTAAGACCGAGGTATTTTGTTATTCACATAAAAAACGAATAGTTATTGTCAAATGCGAAATGCATGATTCACGTGTCATATATGTGTTCACACGTTATGCGCCTTGGAAATCCCAACAGGTTCATGCAATTATTGCTTCTTGCTGAGTTTCAAGATTTATTTTTTCAATAAACCTTTTCCCAATGCATATTTCCTTTTTCCAACGCCTCTTCCTCCCTATAAATAGGGCTGTTTGTTTGCTTCGCTTCTTCATTCTTTATCTTTTCAACTAGCAAAGTTTGTTCTCTTTTGACCCGAGTAATTCCTTTCATAATACTGCTAGGGGTTTACGTTCCTCTCTCCCAGTTAACATCCTTTTTCGAGCTTTAAAGCTGCCAAAAAGGGTGTAATTGGGATATGGGATCCAGAATCTCTTTCGTGATGTAATCCCTTTTAAAAAGGATGTTAGCTGGGAGAATAGCAGTTTCCGGGAGTGGAGAAAGGGGTAGTAACCCTCTTCTCCCGAAGCTGGCCGAGTGCCTCACCATCCAACTTTCTCAGGGGGGAAGTGATTACTTCATCCTTCGGGGCATCCGAGTGGGGGGACTGCTAGCAATACCTGGGTTCCGACTCCTTGACCTAGAATGTTCTGGCCACTTGGTCTTGCTCTAGTTCCGAGGGTTTTGAGGTCAGCTCGGCCTTATTTTCAATTTCAGCACTGTACTCGGTTTCCTTAATAAAATCATGGCTCATATTTGGCCTTTAGATTCGAACTTTGTTCTTTTTTAATTGATGCTCGTATTTGATTTCTCTTAACAATTTCAAGGCTCGAACTGGGCCTTTAATAATTTAAATGGCTCGAACTCGGCCTTTAGGCTCAAACTTGGCCTTAACAATTTAATGGCTCGTACTCGGCCTTAATAATTTAAATGGCTCGAACTCGACCTTTACAATTTAAATGGCTCGAACTCGGCCTTTAGGCTCGAACTCGTCCTTAACAATTTAATGGCTCGTACTCGGCCTTAATAATTTAAATGGCTCGAACTCGGCCTTTACAATTTAAATGGCTCGAACTCGGTCTTTAGGCTCGAACTCGGCCTTAAAAATTTAAATGGCTCAAACTCGGCCTTTAGGCTCAAACTTGGCCTTATCAATTTAAATGGCTCGAACTCGGCCTTTAGGCTCAAACTTGGCCTTAACAATTTAAATGGCTCGAACTCGGCCTTTACAATTTAAATGGCTCGAACTCGGCCTTTAGGCTCGAACTCGGCCTTAACAATTTAAATGGCTCAAACTCGGTCTTTAGGCTCAAACTTGGCCTTATCAATTTATATGGCTCGAACTCGGTCTTTAGGCTCAAACTTGGCCTTAACAATTTAAATGGCTCGAACTCGGCCTTTAGGCTCTAACTTGGCCTTAACAGTTTAAATATTCGCAAAATAATAGTAAACACGTCGGCAGAATAAGAAAATGGACCAATGTTCATAATAAAATCTTTATTGGATAAAAAAGTATGCGGTGAGCCTCGTTAAAACCTTCTCGGTCAAAACCTTTTTTGGGAAAAAATACCGAGGTAGGAAAAAGAGTACATCACCAGACTATATACATCAACTGTAGTAAAATTTCAAATGGGAAGCATTCCAAGTTCTCGGGATAGGTTTCCCTGTCAATTCTTCTAATCTGTATGCTCCGTTTCCCAAGCTTTCTACTACTCGGAATGGTCCTCCCCAATTCGCTGCAAGCTTGCCTTCCGTATGATCTCTTCTTGCTTCTCCTTGCATTCTTAGCACCAAGTCCCCGTACACGAAACTTCTCGGTTTTAGCTTTGAATTATACCTCCGAGCAGCTCTTCGTTTGCAGGCTTCCTCTCTGATTTTAGCCTCCTCTCTGATCTCCTCGACCAAGTCAAGTTCAACCCTTAAGTTGCTTTCATTCTCATTCTGCTTATGTTGCATTCGCCGAAAAGACGGCTCACCAACCTCAACTGGGATCATGGCGTCTGTTCCGTATGGCAGCCTGAAGGGTGTTTCTTGAGTAGTGGATTGTGGCGTGCAGTGGTAGGCCCAAAGAATACTAGGCAACTCTTCTGCCCAAGCTCCTTTGGCTTTTCCCACTCTCTTCTTCAGCTCTCCGAGAATGACTTTGTTGGCTGCCTCGGCTTGCCCATTGGTTTGGGGATGTTCCACCGATGTGACGTGGTGTTTAACACCGAGATTGACATAGAATTCTCGCAATGTCTTATCTATAAACTGCCTTCCATTATCGGTGACAATTGCGACGGGAATTCCGTGCCTGCAGATGAGGTTTTTCCACACAAACTTTTGTACCTTCTCGACAGTAATTTTCATCAAAGGTTCTGCTTCAATCCATTTTGTAAAGTAGTCCACCGCTACCAAGAGAAATTTGACTTGACCTTTGACTATGGGGAATGGTCCAAGTATATCCATCCCCCACATAGCAAAGGGCCAAGGCGAGTTTAATGTGTGAAGTTCTTCGGGCGGGGTACGACTTACATTGGCAAATATTTGACATTCATCACATTGTTTCGTCCACTCGATGCAATCTGCTCGGATGGTAGGCCAATAGTACCCTGCTCGGACTACCTTGGAGGCCATTGATCTGCCCCCGCAGTGAAAACCACAGATTCCTCTGTGAACCTCTTCCATTACATATTTTGATTTGGCTTTGGTCAGACACTTTAACATCGGTACCGAGAATCCCATTTTATACAACTCTCCGGAAATAATAGCAAAATGACTTGCTCTGAGCCTGATCTTTCTGGCCTCGGCGTGATCTGAGGGGAGGGTATCTGAGGATAAATATTCCCATATGAGTGTCATCCATTCCCAGTCAACTGGTTCGTTAGCCATCGCCTCTCCAAGCATAATACTCGATTCATTGAGAGTTTCCTGAATAACTGTCCTATGCTGGCCTGGCCTCTTCGTGCTGGCCAATTTTGACAGTAGATCTGCCCGAGTATTTTCTTCTCTGGGAATGTGTTCAATAGTAAATTTCTCAAAGTTGGAAATTAACTGATTTACTTTACATAAATACCTGGTAAGTTGAGGCTCTTTTGCTTGGTATTCTCCAGAGATTTGTCCTGTGACTAGCTATGAATCACTTCGGCATCTAACAGCTTTTGCTCCCATTTCCCTAGCTAGCATTAACCCTACTATCAAGGCTTCGTACTCAGCTTGGTTGTTTGAGGTTTTGAACTCAAACTTTAATGATTGCTCTAGGATTAGCTCTCCCGGACCTTCCAGTATTACCCCAGCTCCACTGCCTTTGACATTCGAGGATCCATCCACATATAAATTCCACCATAAATCTTCGGTTATCGGCAGCGGATTAAGCTCGGCTACGAAGTCGGAGATACATTGAGCTTTCAGAGGACCTCTCAACTCGTATTTGAGGCCAAACTCGGATAACTCCATCGACTAAGCAATCATGCGGCCTGCCAACTCGGGCTTTTTGAGAATCTGGTTAATAGGGTGATCAGTTTTGACGATCACCTGGTGACTCTGGAAATATGGGCGCAATCTCCGAGCTGCCGTTACAAGAGCTAAAACTAGCTTTTCTATTACTTGATACCGGGTTTCAGCGTCATGAAGGATTCTGCTGATGAAATACACTGGCATTTGCATTTTCTTTACTTCTTGCACAATGACCGCACTGATGGCGTACTCGTTGGCAGAAAGGTATAAATACAATTCTTTCCCTGGGATAGGTCGAGTTAATATTGGCGGTGAAGACAGAAAGGTCTTAAAGTCAACAAAGGTCTTCTCGCATTCCTCGGTCCACGCGAAAGTTTGAGGTCTCTTTAGTAATTTAAAGAAAGGCCGAGCTTTTTCTGCAGATCTGGGGAGAAACCGAGATAATGATGCCAGTCACCCTGCAAGTCGTTGCACTTCTTTAACATTTTGTGGGCTTCGCATCTCAATCAGAGCTCGGCATTTGTCCGGATTAGCCTCGATTCCCCGGTGTGTCAACATAAATCCGAGGAATTTTCCACCTTGGACACCAAAAACACACTTTTCTGGATTCAGTCTCATATTGTACTTTCTTAACTGCTGAAAAATTTCCTCCAAATCCTTCGGGTGATTGTTGTGGTCATCGGATTTTATGACCATATCATCCACATAAACCTCCATATTTCTCCCGATCTGTTTTTCAAACACTTTGTCCATGAGCCTTTGATAGGTTGCTCCAGCATTTTTCAATCCAAATGGCATTACCCGGTAACAATGGTTTGAGCCTTCGGTTATAAAAGTTGTTTTCTCCTCGTCTGGGGGATACATTCGTATCTGATTGTAACCCGAATATTCATCCAAGAAGCTCAAAATTCTGTACCCGGAAGCACCATCCACCAACCTGTCAATACTTGGTAAAGGATAAGAGTACTTTGGACAAGCTTTGTTTAAATCTGTATAATCGGTGCACATGCGCCACTTGCCGTTTACTTTTTTGACCAGAACCACATTGGCTAGCCAAGTAGTGTATTCTATTTCTCGAATGAAGTTGGCTTTGACCAACTTTGTTGTTTCTTCTTCCACAACTTTTCTCCTTTCCTCACCAAGTGTCCTTTTCCTCTGAGCTACCGGTTTTGCCTCAGGACAGATTGCCAGTTTGTGGCATAAGAAATCGAGGTCAATCCCCGGCATGTCTGATGTTGTCCAGGAGAACAAATCGGCGTTGCTGCGGAGTACTACCTTTATTTTTTCTTTTAAATTTGGCTCAAGTTGACCGCCTAGCTTAGTGCACTGATCGGACTGTGATCCAAGCTGGAAATTCTCCAACTCCTATATGGGTTGTGATCGTTGTTCTTGCATGTCAATCCTCGGGTCTAGTTCAACAGAACTAACTGAATTTACAGACTTGTCTTTTCCTCTGTCTAGTGTTTCTGCAGGTGTAGGTTTGAGTTTGCTTACACGCAAACTATCGGCATAGCATTGTATGGCCATTTTTTGATCAGCCCGGATAACAATTATGTCTCCCGAGTTGGAAGGGAACTTCATAGTGAGGTGGGGAGTAGAGACCACGGCTCCCAACTCGTTCAAGGATGGTCTTCCGATCAAGATATTGTACGATGTTACTGCATTAACCAACACGTACCTGACCAGAATAGTTTTGGACGTTTTGTTATCTCCAAAAGTAGTTAGGAGGTCTATGTATCCTCGGGTATCCACCTGTTCCCCAGCAAAGCCGACGAGTTTATTGTCGTATGGCTGAATAGATTTTTCTGGGATCCCGAGCTTCTGAAATATGGAATAATATAGGATATCAGCCGAGCTCCCCTGGTCGACGAGAGTTCTCTTGACCGAGAAGTTGGCCAATTGCACTGTGATTACCATTGGGTCGTCCTGATTAGGATCCACACCCAAGAAGTCTTCATCGGAGAAAATAATCAGTGAGGAAATCCTCGGGGGTTTGCCAGCTACCGAGTTTACAGCCCGAATAGCCCGCAGGTGTTTTCTCTGAGCTGAAACCGTTGTGCCTCCTCCCGCAAAACCATTTGAAATAGTGTTTATTACACCTCGGACAGTATTATCCTCCTCCTTCATTTCATTCTGATCTTCCCTGTTTTCTACTCTTTCATTATTTTGTCGACCGTCGCCCCTTCCCGGGCTTTGGCCACATCCTCTTCTTCTACCTCTGCCACACCCTTCACCATTGTTGTGATTTCTCCGAACGAAATTATTCAGATGACCAACTTTCACTAACTCTTCAATCTTGTCACGCATGACCCAGCACTCCTCGGTGATATGCCGGTAGTTACGATGGTACCGACAATGCTTCAGTCGATCAGCATTCTGGGGCGTGTGGCCACGGTTGGGGAGCTGCAAAAGTTCTGCGTTGTAGGCTTCCTCAAATACCCGAGCTCGATTGGTGTTGAAGGGGGTATAGTGCTCATACTTTGGCCCCCTATGTAAATGCTCAGATGTGTTTTTGAATTTCTGCTTGTCACCTCCAGCCCTCCTCTTCTCTCTCCCTTCTCGTCTATCTGAATCATCGGTTCTTTCTCTTTTCTTAGACTCCTCTATTTCCTCCATATTAATGAATCTGGCAGCTTTTCTCCTCAACTCATCCATACTGGATGGAGGCTTCCGAGCTAGGTGTCTGGTGAAAGGGTCGGGCCGTAATTCGGTCAAGATTGTATGTAGTGCGACATCGGCACTGAGATTCCGGATCAGGACAGTCTCTTTGCTGAAACTGGCCATAAAGTCACGCAGAGGCTCGTTTTTTTCTTGCTTAAAATTTACCAACGAGGCCTAGGTTTTTTGATGAGCTCAGCTCGTGGCAAACTGAGCATTGAATTTAATCATAAACGTGTCAAAGGAGTCAACTGATGCTGGCGGTAGCTGGGTATACCATCTTAACGCAGCATCTTTCAGAGTAGTAGGAAAGACTTTACACATGATAGCATCATCATTGGTAAAGAGATATATTTGAGTAGTGAAAGCATCCAGATGATGTTCCTGGTCCTTGGTGCCATCATACCTGTCAATGTTTATTGGTTTGTAGTTGGTTGGTAGAGGAACCTCCATGATGGCGTCGGTGAAGGGATGTCTCGGCCTCCGCGCGCCGGCCCTTTCATTAGGCCTATTTGCCTGAAGTGAAAGTTTAGGGGCCTGCCTAGGAAATTCCTCCTCGCCTCTTCGGTCAACATGGTGAGAAACACGGGGTTGTGGGATTCCTTCTTCTCTGCGCGTGTTTCTGGATCCTTCATTCTCAGCTGTCTGGCGCTCTCTCTCATGAGGAGACGAGGCAGATCTTTCTCTGCTTTGTTCTCGTTCACGACGACTGTGCTGCCGACGAATCTCCTCATTCTCCCTTCCCAGCATTGCCACTTGTGCGAGAAGTTCTTGAATAATGGGATTGTCGGTCGTCATCGCTGGCTTTATGGATCGTATTCCATTGTCCCCATTGTTGGCATTCTCCGGCCCCTCTCTCCTGCAGTTCCCGCTCCTTGTCCTCACCATTGTTTGTGGTATGGAAAAATTTTGCTTCGATTCCCACAGACGGCGCCAAATGTTCCCTCCAAATATCTCAAGTGAGAGATAATCGTCCGGAGAAACTCTTGTGGGAGTGTTTTTGGAATAGCTTGACAGAATCGGAATTATGCTCCTACGTATCCAAATGGGAATCAAAGCAAACGTCGTTTGAAGTGAGGGGGTCGGTCCCCTATTTATAGAGATGTTTTGGTATAACAGTTTGAGTTGGATTGTTATTGAGATCCTATCTGATAGGATCGTATTGTTATTATAACTAGATAAAGATAAGGATAAGACTCCGAGTTATACGGAGGGATATTTGGACGAGCGAGATATTCGGCCCAGTCAGTTGTGACTGGATTGCACGGGACCGAGGTGTCTTCACCGGTGGTCTATTATGGGATAGATCCGAGTATTTATTCTCGGCTGATAAGTGTATTAACGAGTCCTCGGCTTTGGAGGAGTTCGGGTCAAGGCCCATTTATAAGAGTAAGCTCGGTTAGTCCAGTTTATTAACAAGTCCTCGGCCTTATATTTTCGGTCAGTACAACAAGTATTTTTACTCAATGTCAAATTATTGGAAAAGATTCCTTCATCAAAGCACTATACAAAGGACCACATACTTTGCTTCTAAGCAAGACTAGTGGAAAGCTGATCAGAGAAAAGGACTTAGCAATACAGACAAACTTTGAATTACCCTTCTACACGCTTCAAGGACTTTCGATGAATTATCAGCCAGCTGTACTCGACTTATTGTGCTCAATGATTAAAGAGAATGGGAACCACGCATGTGAAAGATGCGTAGCGAAAAAAGGATTGTCGGCAAGAAGATAAGGACTCAGACGAAGTAATAATAGAGGAATGATGTAAGCACCGACGTCATCATGAATTATTAATAGTTTGATAGATTGTAATAATGTACGGACTTTCTTGTAAATTACCTAGCCTTCTCAAGTGTATAAATAAGCCCTCTTATGCTGAGGCAAAGCAGAACTTGAAAGGTTTTCAATTCTCACCTTACTTTTCTTTGATAAGTTTTCTAGCTCTGCTAGTTCGAATCCTTGAGAGTGGATTCAAAATAGTTCTATGTACTTCAACCACTGATTATAAATAAACACTACTTTCATATATTTCTCTACTTCATTACTTTCAACTACTCGTTGCGATCGAATCTCAACTTGACTAGACGGAAGCAGCAGTGGACCAAAAAACTCAGCTATAATTTCAAAGAACCCAAAATCAGGTATGACTCATCACCTATTTAATTTCATTCAGTTCTTATTAGAAATTAATCATGTCTGAAATAGAAAGAGAAAAGATTGATAACACAGATGTTGAACATATACAAATTACTGAAGAAGATGGAAACTATGAAGGAAGTATTTTAATAGATCCAAAATCATTTCAAAAAATACAAAAAGAAGACTTAAACTTGGCTAAAGATGCAAATATGAAGAAATTAGGAGGAATAATGAAACGATTTAATCAAAAAGAGAATACAATATACTATGAAAAGATCATTAATGAAACTCCAATAGATGTATCAGAAACAAATGGAAACACTTGTATTCAATTATTGAACAAAAAGAAATTGATAGATCTAAAAAGAAGTTTAAAGAAAGAAGCACAGAGAAAGAAGATTGGTTATATTCATATAGGAGCTATACAAGTTTGAATAAAAGCAACTTTCCAGGAAGGAATAAATTCACCTATAGAACTAGTTTTAAAGGATGATAGAATAACAGATCCAAAAGACAAAATATTAGGAGTAATTGAAGGGAACATAGCTTATGTTAAGTTGAAATTTGAAATACACCCAAATATTGGAATACCATTAGATGCTCAAAGATTAGATCAATCATTAACTATGGAACATAGATTTTTAAGGAATAATTTAATGAGACCAGGAGATAAGATCTTCTCGACTACTTACTGTGTCAATTATTGATGAGTGTGATTCCACATCATCTTTGTCTATCATTTTGCATGCATTTTCATGTAGTTTAGGCATATTTTTATTAGATTTTAGGTTAATTTTCCTTTGGAACGGGTAAGGCGGTTTTCGTGTGTTGTTTTGCAGATATCAAGGGTAAATTGCTCAAGATCAACCATGATGAAGTTTGGATGAAGATGGAGCTTTAAAACTGAAGAAAATGAGCCAAACAGAGTCCATCACGGCCTAGCCGTGATGCCCATCACGACCATGATCGAGCAAAACTGAAAAAGAAGAAAGGCTGAAGTCAGAGTCTGTCACGGCCTGGCCGTGATAGCCATCACGGCCGTGACCCAAAACCACCACAAGTCAGAGCACATCACGGCCCAGGCGTGAAATTCTTCACGGCCATAACAGAGGGCTCGCGTCGCGAGCATCATTCTCGCCCCGCGAGAGACCGGATTCTGCATTGCAACCAGAAGCAGAGACCGTCACGGCCTGACCGTGATGGCCATCACGGCCGTGACGCGCATTACTTGGACCTGAAGAAACCGAAATAGATCAGATTTTGAGTTAGTTTGGGACTCTAACTTCCCCATTTCTATAAATATGGACCAAGGCATCAGATACAGGGGAGATTGGATGATCCAGAACAACTAGGACTCTAGGCATAGATCTCTCTTCTCCTCTTCTCTTCTCTTCTCTGATTTTTTTGTATTTTCATGTTATTTGTAATCATGCTTGTCATCTCCATGGCAAGGCGTGAGTAGTAACATAGTTTCTAGGGATTAGGGCTCTGCCCAAGTTTGTTTATGATGTAAATTTGATGTAAACTCTTTGTTAATTACGATTTGCTTTAGATCTGATTTCTAGTGTGTTATTCACTCATAAATTTCGGCAACCGCTTATTTGCGTGACGTAGACGTTCTAAGGAGGAACCTAGCGGTGAACTTAGGATTTCTAGGGTATTCCACTCGTAAAGCCCGGCGGAAGTTGGTTTGTGAGATGTGGATGATCTAAGGAGGAACCTAGCGGTGAACTTAGGTTATTTGCATGACTTAGACATTATAAGGAGGAACCTAGCGGTGAACTTAGGTGTCGGACCTATAGAAGTCAGACTTGGGACTGAAATCACGAGAGTTAGAAGCCGTCCCTCGAGGAGCAACGAGTTGTCACGGAACGCAAAGGGTCCAATCTGGGATCGACTACCACGAGAGTAGGGGTCGGGTCAATTGGGCACGGCTTTTGTAACCCGAGAGGGAGCTTAAGCTATCAGAGGATAAACTCGCCTTCAAGGCAATTTCGGTAATCAACAAAGGTAAATCTGTTAGCAACATAAACAGCCTCAAAGGTAACCCAAATCCCTAGGAATCCGTTTAAATCGAAAACCCCAAAAACATTTGTTTTCTGTTTGTTTATCATTTAAATTCAAATTCAAAAACCCTTTCATACAGTTCAGATTCAATCGATTCGAAATTAATTGTGATTTGGGAACACAGTCTCTGTGGGTTCGATATCTTTTATTACTTGACGGCAGTCCGGTACACTTGCCGGAATCGCACGCGCGTGCATTCGCGCACCACATCAAGTTTTTGGCACCGTTGCCGGGGACTGTGCCTTTTCGAATCTCAATTCAAATTTTGAATTGATTTTTCTGGACCTTTTCTTTTTATTTGATTTTTATTTCTGAAAAAAATAAAATAAAAATAAAAAAAATAAAAATTCTTTTCCTTCTATTGTATCCATCTCTCTGTGTGTTATATGCAAAGATCCCTAAGTCTTGGGAGCCTTAGTGAGATTGATCCGGAGATCGAGAGGACCTTCCACAGACGTAGAAGACTACAAAGAGAGGGAGAAAGGTTGAGTCCCGTTCCACTCATGGCGAATCAACCGGATACAAAACCTTTGAAGGATTACGCAGCCCCAAATGCGAGAGGCTTGCGAACTGGGATTGCAAGGCCAGAGATTGAGGCGGAAAACTATACCATACCGCCCATGCTAATCAACATGATTAGGCAACATCAATTCGGAGGATTGCCTTCGGAGGACCCGACCGATCATATAGAAACATTCTTAGAGTTCACTGACGCAATCAGGATTAATGGAGCCTCAGTCGATGTTGTACGTTTGAGACTGTTCCCCTCATCTCTCACTGGAAAGGCGAAGGCCTGGCTTAAGCAAATCCCCGCTAACACTTTGACCACTTGGGACCAACTGGAGCAGGCGTTCTTGGAGAAATTCTTCCCTCCATCCAAGACGGCCTACATAAGAACCCAGATCACCGGCTTCTTCCAGAAAGACGGAGAATCATTATCGGAAGCTTGGGATCGATACAAGGGACTGCTGGAGTCGTGCCCACATCACGGACTCGAGAGGTGGTTAATAGTGCACACCTTCTATAACGGATTGGACTACTCTTCGAAGGTGTCACTAGATTCTGCAGCCGGTGGAGCGATTATGAATAGGCCTCTCACTAAGGCATTCAACATCATCGAGAATGTCGCCACCAACTACCACCAATGGGGATCCGAAAGAGGTAATAACCCGAACAAGATTTCGGGGGGTAAGTTTGAAGTAAGTAGCATTGATCTTATTATGTCTAAATTTGACTCACTAAATAAACGATTAGATAAGATTGAAAGAGCTAATGTGAGTGCAATAGGTGCTACTAACACTATTTGTGAGATTTGTGGAGTGCAGGGACATGACATGATGGAATGCCCTCGTGGTATCGTTCATGGATCCGGCGCTTCGGGTGAACAAGTGAACTCTTGTAACAACTACTATGATACGAACCCGAAGCTGCCCAACTATGCTCCCCCAAATCCCTACAACCAAAGAAGAAACAACCCTTACCTCTCCTACGGCAACTACAGCAACACGCTTAATCATGAGTTCCATGAGGGTCAAGGTAATAAGAGAGCAGCACCGGGGTATCCTCAGGTACAAAGATCTAAACTCGAGACTTTATTTGAAAGTTTTGTTGAAACTCAAACAAAACAGAATGAGGAGTTTAGACAACAAGGAATGGCAGTGAGTGAAGCAATAAAGGAGCTAGCATCTAAGGTAGACAACTTAGCAACTCATAACAAGATGCTAGAAACCCAGATTGCCCAACAAGCCAGCATGTACTCGAGACCTAAGGGTGCATTCCCGGGGCAACCCGAAGCAAATCCCAATGAGCATTGAATGTCATTCACTTAAGGGATGATAAGCTTGGGGTGGGGGTAGCTGAAATGGAGGTGGAACTGAAGGAGGACACGAGCGAAAAAGAAGAGCCAGAACCGAAGTATGTCCCTCCACCACCGTACCAACCCCCGATACCTTTCCCACAGAGGTTGGTCAGGAAAAAGCAAGTAGATGTGGAGACTAAAATACCTACTAAACTGAAAGACCCAGGTAGTTTCTCCATCGCTTGCTCGATTGAAAAAGTGGAAATAGACCCAGCCTTATGTGACTTAGGGGCTAGCACGAGCTTGATGTCCGTCACTATCATGGAAAGGTTGGGAAGCAAAGAGTTGAGACCATTCAAATTCCCCTTACAATTTGCGGATGGCTCAACTAGGACTCCTCTAGGCATACTAGAGAATGTTCCTGTAAAGGTAGGGAAAATTCTCATCCCTACCGACTTCCTGGTATTGGACATGAAAGGGAATTCTAAATTCCCCATCATTTTAGGAAGGCCATTCTTGGCAACCGCTGGAGCGGTAATAGACGTAAGGAATGGCAAACTCTCTCTAAATGTAGAGGAAGGTAGGGTAAATTTTCAGTTTACTAACTCTTGTAACAACCCTCCTTTTGAGAGCCATGTGTGCAGAATTGATGTAACGTCTCCAGCGGTAGAGAAAGAACTTAGCATGGAAGCAACCCCAAAGATATGCAAGGCTAATGATGCACCCAGCAGTGATGGAGTTGGAGTTGCTGTCCATGCAGAAACAAAACTTCCGCCGGAAGGAAGGAAGGCTAGGAAGCTCCGAGAGAAAAGAGCGAAGCGGAAGCATTATTGGCCGTATGAGCAGAAACGGCTTTTTGAAGGAGTTCCTTGGAAAAGAAGTGTTCCTGCACTTCTACGCCCAGCCGACCCCGGTTGACTTAAGGAAGTATGGTCAAGCTTAAGACCATAAATAAGCGCTTCTTGTGAGGCAACCCAAGTTTTCTTTCCCTTTTTCCTTTTGTTTTTGATTTAACCTCTTGAATAATTTGAGAAGATCAAGAGGCAAAAATATCATTAATAGGTTTGTCTAGTGTTTTCAGGTTGAGAAAGAGAAGAAGAGCATAAAAAAAGATAAAGTCAGAGGCCATCACGCCCTGGCCGTGACAGTGGTCACGGCCGTGATAAGCTATACAAGAGCACAGAAAGGATCACGGCCTAGCCGTGACAACCATCACGGGCGTGATGAGTAGGATGCCAAAGCCAGAGAGCATCACGGCCTAGCCGTGATGAGCCTCACGGCCGTGAGGAAATTTCTACCCAAGTTTTGACTGAAATGTGAGCCAACACCCGCTACCGACTCGGTAGGTTGTTCCATTTTTCTCCTCTCTCCGACTTGATTATTTACATTGGAGACAATGTAAGTAATCAAGCTTGGGGTAGGGGTATTTATTTTTGCATTTGCATTGTTGCATTCATATTGCATTCACATAGGCATAGATTGGTATGATCACATTCTATAGATTGCCCCTCACTTAGAACATGCATCCAAATGTAAGAACTTGGTGCCAAATGAATTGAGATAGTGAATTTTGAACCCAATTTTTCATTATTCTTGTGATATGGCTAAAAATGAAATTTCTTGAGATAGTCATTTGATAGTTGATAATTAGCATGTGGTTCCTTAGACTTGTGTACCTCACTGATTTATGAACTACTAAATGTAAGATTTTGAGCCAAAAGGGGTATTCACTAAATCTACCCCATTTCTTGTGATAGAGTGATTTAATTCCTCATGGACTGTATTTTCTAGAACTTGACTTGAAACCATTTCAAAACTTAAAAATTTCTGAAAACATTTTTGGAAATGATTGAGGCACTAGGTATTTTTCTGGCCTCCCGAGCTTTGAATGATAAATGCTACCCCTTAGTTGCCCAATTTTGAGCCTAAAGATAAAATACTTTTCTTGGTACCGTGAATTAATTTGATAAATAATGCTTGGTATGACACCTTTTAAAGTATTACAAAAAGGGTAATTGGTAGTTGGAAAAAGTATGGGAAGAAAAAAACCTAGAAAGTAATTTCTCTTGAGCTATAAATCTCCCCTTCTCCAAACAAATAAAAATGAAATAAACAGAAAAAAAAAAATGGAGAAGGGGATGACAAAGAAAGTGAGAAATGAAAAGAAAAAGAAAAAAAAAATTAAATGAAGGAAGAAAGGTGGAAAAGTAAACCAAAGCCCAAAAAGGGGTATTTTAGAAGGTGTCATACTTTGTAATGTTTGATAATCTGTCTAGCCTTCATGAAATTCCCTTTCTTTGATTTTCCCACCTAAAAATAAATCCCATGGCCACATTACAACCAAAGGAAAAGACCTCTTGATTCTTAAGTGTTTTCATTAATAAAGTGGAGAGTTGGTTAATAGTCAAGCCTATGGTAAAATACTTTCCTTGAGGAAATGGAGTGAATTGTCAATAAACCCTAAAACGCTTGAGTGAGGTGAGATGAGTGCCCAAATAAGTGAGGATATGAACTTGAAGAACCTAAGCTTCTAATTGGACTAGAAATTAATTATCTCTTGAGTGCTTATTAAAAATGCCTATTACTTGGATTAGCTTCTAGGGTTCTTGGTTCACTATCCATGCTTTGATTGATATATCTTATGGCCTGAGTAATTGCTTGAGGACAAGCAAAGTTTTAAGCTTGGGGTGATTTGATGAGTGTGATTCCACATCATCTTTGTCTATCATTTTGCATGCATTTTCATGTAGTTTAGGCATATTTTTATTAGATTTTAGGTTAATTTTCCTTTGGAACGGGTAAGGCGGTTTTCGTGTGTTGTTTTGCATATATCAAGGGTAAATTGCTCAAGATCAACCATGATGAAGTTTGGATAAAGATGGAGCTTTAAAACTGAAGAAAATGAGCCAAACAGAGCCCATCACGGCCTAGCCGTGATGCCCATCACGGCCTAGCCGTGATGCCCATCACGGCCATGATCGAGCAAAACTGAAAAAGAAGAAAGGCTGAAGTCAGAGTCTGTCACGGCCTGGCCGTGATAGCCATCACGGCCGTGACCCAAAACCACCACAAGTCAGAGCACATCACGGCCTAGCCGTGAAATTCTTCACGGCCATAACAGAGGGCTCGCGTCGCGAGCATCATTCTCGCCCCGCGAGAGATCGGATTCTGCATTGCAACCAGAAGCAGAGATCGTCACGGCCTGGCCGTGATGGCCATCACGGCCGTGATGCGCATTACTTGGACCTGAAGAAACCGAAATAGATCAGATTTTGAGTTGGTTTGGGACTCTAACTTCCCCATTTCTATAAATATGGACCAAGGCATCAGATACAGGGGAGATTGGATGATCCAGAACAACTAGGACTCTAGGCATAGATCTCTCTTCTCCTCTTCTCTTCTCTTCTCTGATTTTTTTGTATTTTCATGTTATTTGTAATCATGCTTGTCATCTCCATGGCAAGGCGTGAGTAGTAGCATAGTTTCTAGGGATTAGGGCTCTGCCCAAGTTTGTTTATGATGTAAATTTGATGTAAACTCTTTGTTAATTACGATTTGCTTTAGATCTGATTTCTAGTGTGTTATTCACTCATAAATTTCGGCAACCGCTTATTTGCGTGACATAGACGTTCTAAGGAGGAACCTAGCGGTGAACTTAGGATTTCTAGGGTATTCCACTCGTAAAGCCCTACGGAAGTTGGTTTGTGAGATGTGGATGATCTAAGGAGGAACCTAGCGGTGAACTTAGGTTATTTGCATGACTTAGACATTATAAGGAGGAACCTAGCGGTGAACTTAGGTGTCGGACCTATAGAAGTCAGACTTGGGACTGAAATCACGAGAGTTAGAAGCCGTCCCTCGAGGAGCAACGAGTTGTCACGGAACGCAAAGGGTCCAATCTGGGATCGACTACCACGAGAGTAGGGGTCGGGTCAATTGGGCACGGCTTTTGTAACCCGAGAGGGAGCTTAAGCTATCAGAGGATAAACTCGCCTTCAAGGCAATTTCGGTAATCAACAAAGGTAAATCTGTTAGCAACATAAACAGCCTCAAAGGTAACCCAAATCCCTAGGAATCCGTTTAAATCGAAAACCCCAAAAACATTTGTTTTCTGTTTGTTTATCATTTAAATTCAAATTCAAAAACCCTTTCATACAGTTCAGATTCAATCGATTCGAAATTAATTGTTATTCGGGAACACAGTCTCTGTGGGTTCGATATCTTTTATTACTTGACGGCAGTCCGGTACACTTGCCGGAATTGCACGCGCGTGCATTCGCGCACCACATCAATTATGCACTGACAAATTCTCATCATAGTATTACTTTTAGAAATAATGATAGAATCGATATACCAAGACTTTTTGAAGAAATAGGAAAGATTTATTACCCCAAAAGAAATGAATTAACTGAACTAGGGATATCTATAAGAAATCCAAAATCACTAAGTTTTGGATAGATTCCTAAACCAATTACTTTTCCTGAAACAAAAGAAATAAATGAAGACGAAAATATAAATAAATTATCAAACCAAGTAAGAGATTTAGCTAAATACTTAAGAAATAGAATATGAATAAAGGAAAGAAATTAAGATATATTTATGAAGAAGCCTATAATAAAATAAATCAGGATAAAAGGAATATAAATGAAATTATGATTATTTATGATAAACATCTTAAAAGAAATAAAGAAGATAAAAATCGAAAACAAATGGAAAGATATATTATAGAAAAAGAAAAAGAACTTATCAATATAAGAAATAAAAGAGAAGAATATAAAAAACGAATAATAGAAAAGATAGAAAAAATAGAAAAAATGACATCAACAAAAACTCAACAATTATCATCTAGTTATTTTAAAATAACAGCACCACCTTTCGAGGATAGTGACATCGAATAATCAATGGAGATGTATTCTGAATTTGATGAACAAACAGAAAATGAAATAATAAGTGTATTAATAATGAACTTGCCTACCGATTGTGAACAACTAATAATTGAAAAAATAAAAGTCCAGGTCAGACAAGAAGATTATTATCTTGCAATTATTTCATTAGACATAGAATGGAATTATATGGAAGAATTAGGATTAACTTTTGAATATGATAGATTATCTGATTCTGACATATACGAAGATTGGGATTTATTAGATGATTAGATGGATCAATAAATATTAAGTATTTTGGTTATTAAAATACCCAAAGTTTATAAACAAATAATAATTGACAAATTAAAACACCAATATTGGCAAGAAGAACTTTATTTAAAACAAGTACAACAAAGAGTACAATTAGCATTTTGGAAAGAAGAACGAAGACAGATAATTCAAGAATTAATAGAAATAGACGAATCTATTAGTGTATACGTGTATGAATTATCAGTAACTCAAATTATGCATGAAAACTACCCAAATTATGTATAAATACTACTCTGAATATAAAAATAAAATATATTTTTATGGACTTTATAGAGTGGTACCGAATTGGTATCAGAGATATAGATTCAATTAATAATGAATTCCCGAAGTATAGAAAAATTTGTTCATTATTTAAGTATGATAGATCTAACAAATCAAAACAGACTGAAAGAATTAGTACAAGAATTAAAAGATGAAGCCACTGATACATGTAATAAACACATGGAATATCAATGTGAATCTTGTGACTGTAGAGAATATGAGAGAAAAATAGATTTAATAAAAATCATGATTAATAAATTAAATTTATGAATAGATCAATAGAAATCATAAATCCAACGATCCATAATAATCAAAGGCACCTACTTTTGCGCGCCCAAACGGCAGAGAATTCGAATCCCATGCGGCGTCTTGAACTGTAAGAATTAACCAGACATGTTTTGTGGACCAAATCTAGTGATTGGTAGCGCCACCAGTTAGTCAAGATGACTTGGAAAATAAATAGAAAAGCACTCTTCATTCTTCAAGCATACACATTAGTCAAAAAAAAAAATCTTCAAGCATACACAAATACAACTCTATCATGAATTCATGATGGCGTGCGCATGATATAAGGAGGTTGGATTAGTCAAATAAAAAAAAAAATCTTCAAGCATACACAAATACAACTCTATCATGATGGCGTGCGCATGATATAAGGAGGTTGGATTAAACATTATTGGCAATGCCATTATTTTTTTAGAAAAAAAAAAACTTACTTGCACTTCATTGTGTTGTTTTCCAATTATAAAAAAAAAACATGTATTATTTTTATTGAAAAACAATATCTTATGTATAAATTTTCTTCTATTTTTTATTCCAAATAGATAGCTAATGCTGCTGAGTTGTTTTAGGGATTAAAATAATTTGGTGGGCATAGAACCCAACGTTTCTTCCCCAAAGCCATCAATTCACATTCCAAGAAACCACCTTTATATTTCTTTAATGTGAAGTTAGCGAATGGGTTTCGGTGTGTAATCCCCGAATGTTGAATCGTTTTTCTAAACTATAAGAGAGACATATTTGGTTCAACAAAAAAAAAAGAAAAGGAGAGAGACACATATTTGTGTATGAGAAATGAATATTAAAATAAGAGTATTTCTTTTGTTTTGTTTTTTATATTTTTGAAATATATATATACTAGTGTAATAACCCGTGCAGTACGCACGGGTGATTATAAGATTTTTTTCAAAAGTGATATAATGCAGATTTATTGAAATATGAGTTGAAATATATATAAGTATATTAATTGGTTTGGTTCCAAAATAATCGAACTAATGATCACTGGGTTTGGTTCAATTCGGAGTCGAACACAAAAAAAAAGAATCAATTTAATTGGTTGGTTCGGATTTTCAAATTTATCGAATTATTGGTTCGATTCTTATGACCATAAACTTTTTCGAACAACACAGTATTAGCAAAGTGTAAGGAAAAATGTTATTAGGAAAAAAATTATAAAAAAATGTAAAAAAATTTATAATTTTTTTTTATAAAAAATTGTAAACTTTAAAAAATTATTAATAATATAATATAAAAAATCTGAACCAATCAAAATTAGTTCGGTTCGATTGGTAACTCCTCCTACTGTTATAGGAACAGTAGAATAAAAGTTGTCAATTGACAAAGTGATATAGATATTGAATATTAAAATATATATAAATATACAAACCAATTTAATTGGATCGATTCATCGAATTATTCGTTCGGGTTTACGTCGCTAAACTTTCCAAAGAACACAATAATTAGATACCTTTCCTGGCTAAAAACATTTTTTTAAAAAAATTGTACACTTTAAAAAATCAATAATAAAATAATATAAAAAATCAAAACCAATCAAAATTGGTTCGGTTGGGTTTGGTTTGAACCCGAAAATATTAAAAATATATATATAATTAACATATGTATTAAAATATAAAATTATTAAATATAATAAATATTAAGTGTATATATATATATAAAAACTAAAATATGGTAATTAGTTCGGTTTCAAAATTCTTGAACTTGACAACTGAACCGATGACCATTGGGTTTGATACATTTCCAAGCTAAAAACATTTTTAAAAAATTGTAAACTTTAAAAAAGTATTAATAAAATAATTTAAAAAATCTGAACCAATCAAAATTGGTTCGGTTCGGTTGGCAACTCCTTGAATATTAAAATATATTAATTGATTCGGTTCCAAAATAACCGAACAAATGACCATTGGGTTTGGTTCAATTCGTTGCCAAACACCAAAAACAAAAAAGAACCAATTTAATTGGTTGATTCAGATTTTCAAATTCATCGAATTATTGATTCGATTGTTATGACCATAAACATTTTCGAACACCACGGTATTAGCAAAGTGTAAGGAAAAATGTTATTAAAAAAATTTAAGGAAAAGGTAAAAAAATTTATAAAAAAAAAAAGGAAACGTAAAAAAATTTATAAAACAAAATAAAAAAATTTGAAAAAAAATTTGAAAAAAAAAGGAAAACGTAAACAAATTTTTAAAAAAAGTATTAAAAAAATTATAAAAAAAAGTAAAACGTAAAAATTGTTATATAAAAATATTATCAATTTTTTTTTTAAAAAAGTAAACAAATAAAAAAAATTTAAAAATTTAAAAAAAAAAAAGGCAAAAATTCCGGCTCTAACACGTGTTCAGTACTGTTATAGTAATCAAAAACTTCACAATTGTATATAGGTATTGATTGATTGATATTGATGATGCTAGCATCACACTCTTCATAACACATCTCTTAACGCACTCTCTATTGTTAGACAAATTTAATATAAGACCATGTTTTGGTGGGTCTCACGTGAAATCTACCCAATAATAAATAGTATGTTGAAGAGGTGTGTGATAAAAAAAGTGTGTTCTTATTATTTTTCTTGTTTTTATATAGATGGTGATTTTTTTTTTTTTTTTTAAATTTGCAGTAGTAGCTACGAAGGAGTATTGGATGAAGAAAGCATTTTTTTAGAAGAAAATAAGCAAGCTACAGTAGTGTAATAAATGTGGCTGACTTGTGAGTGATAACAATCAAAAACTGGTCTATTGACTCTATTCAACTGATGTGCATTTCATTTTTTAAAAGAGAAAAAAGAGCCAATAAATTTTATTTTTTAAAAAAATGAAAATGGTCCAAGTTGAATAAGGAACCGACAAGTGCTAATCAACAGTAAACTTTAAAAAATAAAAATTGTAAACTTTAAAAAATTATTAATAAAATAATGTAAAAAATCTGAACCAATCAAAATTGGTTCGGTTCAGTTGGTAACTCCTCCTACTGTAACATCCTAAAATTTAAATATTGTTTTTTTTATAAGAGATTAAGCTATTAGAAAGTTTAATGTATAAAAGGATTAATTTATTAGAATTGTTTAAAAAAATGCAAAGTTGACAATTAAAAATAAAACTAAAATTATATATATATATATATATATATATATATATATATATATATATATATAAATTAAGCAACTCACGTTGCCGGGTACTAGTAACTTACAAGAATTCAAAGTAAATTCCTTAGGAATGTGGGTCATGGGGTGGAATGATAATGAGATGTGATTTAACTCTATATATAAAAATGTTACAAAACCTAGTTGACATACACATAGGCGCAGAAGTAAAAGGAGAAGAAGGAGTCGCCACAGTAAGGAAAATAAAGGAAAGATAACGTAAAAAGAATTGATTATGAGTAATGAGACACAAATATCAAAAAGTATTGGTAAAAAGAAACAAGATTTTTGGTGAAGCATCGGTTTTGTCATGAATAATTTTTAGAATTGTTTGGAGTTCTATAAGAAGTAAGTAAACACCTCTTTTCTTAAATTTCCATGGTATAGAATTTTAAAGGGTTTGATTATGAAATTAAGAGTAATTATTTGGGGTTTTGTCTTAAAAATAAAATTGATGATTTATTGGTGATAAATATTTAGGAGGTTGAAATGTTCACATGTTGAATGATATTATTGTTTAATATGCTTCCTGTGATATGTGATGCCTTAGTGTTGTTTTGATATGAAGTTGATGAATAATAATGCATGTTACATGATGCTATTTGTTGATATTATTTTGGAATGCTTATGAGTTGTTTTGACATGAGTTATACCATTGAGATTGATGCACGATGTCATATGTCATGTCCTGCGGTCATGACATATGCCCAAAATATGTTTTGGAATGTTATTTGTGATTGTTAAGATACCTCCTTCAGGAAAGGGGATGACAAATACCTCCTCGTTAGAGGGGAAGACAGATACCTCATTCGGGAAAGGAATGATAGATACCTCCTCGTTAGAGGGGATGACAGATACCTCCTCGTTAGAGGGGAAGACAGATACCTCCTTCGGGAAAGGGGATGATAGATACCTCCTCGTTAGAGGGGAAGACATATACCTCCTCATTGGAGGGGAAGACAGATACCTACTTTTGGGAAGGGGAAGACCTATTATAGATACCTCCTTCTAGGAAGGGGGAGGCAGTGAGACGCCATTGCATTTGTCATGAGTTCATAGACTAAAATTGGGTAATTAAATAGAAGAGACGTGGATGATAAATTGAGATTATTTGGACACAAGAAATGCCCCTTGTATGATTTTATTTATGTTATGCGTACTTTTGGTGATGGATTATATATATTGATGATGTTATGACTTGTGAATGAATTTCATGAGATTGGATTAATTATCCTTAATTTATAGAGAATATTTTGAGTTATATATTATTTTGAAAATAGCGAATTACCATGGTTGTTTTTCCGGTTATCGTGCCGGCTGAAAGAAACATCTTTTCGAAAACCTTTTTGAACTATGTTTACTTACTGGGATTATAAATCTCAATAGTGGTGTTGTTTTTTAGAGTTTACAGGTGATGAGATACATGATGCAACATTTTGAGAGAGAGTCTTGAAGATATTGATTATAATTTATTTATTTATTTTGGGTTTATTAGATGCCCGTGTTTTGAGACAAAAACAGTTGTAAAAGGATTATGTGTATTTTATTAATTAATTTTTATGAGACTTTATTTTGAAAATACGATATACTTTCAGACTAAAATTCACTGTGAAAAACTTTATGATTCGATTATTTAATCCAAATATTTTAAAGGTTTTCATAGAAAATTAATTTGGGCAACTAATGTAACGAAGGGCGTTACACCTACTGTTACAGGAACAGAAGAAGAAAAACTGTCAATTGATAAAGTGATATAGATATTGAATATTAAAATACATATAAATATATTAATTGATTCGGTTCCAAAATAAACGAACTAATGACCATTTTGTTTAGTTTAATTTGGAGTCGAACAAAAAAAAAAAGAACCAATTTAATTGATTGGTTCGGATTTTCAAATAGATCGAATTATTGGTTCGAGTCTTATGATCCTAAACTTTTTCGAACAACATTGTATTAGCAAAGCGTAAGGAAAAAATAATTTATAAAAAAAATGTTATTAAATTTTTTTAAGGAAAACGTAAAAAAAATTTATAATTTTTATTTTATATAAAAATTGTAAACTTTGAAAAATTATTAATAAAATAATATAAAAAATCCAAATCAATCAAAATCGGTTCGGTTTGGTTGACAACTCCTACTATTACAGGAACAGTAGAATAAAAGATGTTTATTGATAAAGTGATATAAATATCGAATATTAAAACATATATAAATTTACAAACCAATTTAATTGGACCGATTCATCGAATTATTAGTTCGGGTTTGCGTTACTAAACTTTTCGAAGAGCACAGTAGTTTGCTACCTTTTCTGGCTAAAAATATTTAAAAACAAAAAAATTGTACACTTTAAAAAATTAATACTAAAATAGTATAAAAAATATGAACCAATCAAAATTGGTTCGGTTGGGTTTGGTTTGGACCCGAAAATATTAAATTATATATATATAATTAAAATATGTATTAAAATATAAAATTATTAATATAATAAATATTAAGTATTAATATATATATATATATATATATATATATATATATATATACTAAAATATAGTAATTAGTTCGGTTTCAAAATTCTTGAACTTATTAACTGAACCGATGACTATTGGGTTTAGTACATTTCCAGGCCAAAAACATTTAAAAATAAAAATTGTAAATTTTAAAAAATTATTAATAAAAAAATATAAAAAATCCGAACCAATCAAAAATGGTTCGGTTCTGTTGGCAACTTATTCTAATGTTATAGGAACAGTAGAAGAAAAGTTGTCAATTGATAAAGTGAAATAGATATTGAATATTAAAATTTATATAAATATTTTAAAATATATTAATTGGTTCGGTTCCAAAATAACCAAACTAATGACTATTGAGTTTTGTTCAATTTGGAGCCGAACAAAAAAAAAATGAACCAATTTAATTGGTTGATTAGGATTTTCGAATTCATCGAATTATTGGTTCGAGTCTTATAACCATAAACTTTTTCGAACAACACGCTATTAGCAAAGTGTAAGTAAAAATGTTATTAGGAAAAAAACATTTATAAAAAAAATGTTATTAATTTTTTAAGGAAAACATAAAAAAAATTATAAAAAAATTATTAAAAAAAGGAAAACGTAAAAAATTTATAAAACAAAATAAAACAATTAAAAAATATATTTTAAAAAAAGGAAAACGCAAACAAATTTATAAGAAAATGTAATAAAAAATTATTTTTAAAAAAAGTAAAAAAAAATTATTTAAATTTTTTTAAAAAAAGTATAAAATTAAAAAAATTAAAAAATATATTATAAAAATAAGTAAATAAAAAAGGCAAATTTTTTGGCTCTGACACGTGTCTGGTATTGTAACAATAATCAGAAACTTCACAATTGTATATGTGTATTGATTATAATGATGATGCTAGCATCACATTCTTCATAATACATCTCCTAACACATTCTTTATTATTAGATATTTAATATTGGACCATGTTTTGGTGGATCTCGCTTGAAATCTACCCAATAATAAAGATTGTCTTGAAGAATTGTGTGATAAAAAAGTGTGTTTTTAGTATTTTTTTTATTTTTATATATACATGATGATTTTTTGTTTTAAAAAGAATTGCAGTAGTAGCTACGAATGAGTATTTGATGAAGAAGGCATTTTTTTAGAAGAAAATAAGCAAGCTACAGTAGTGTAATAAATGTGGGTAACTGGTGGTTAGTACCAATAAAAAATTGGTCTATTGACTCTATTTAATTGATGTGCATTTCATTTTTTAAAAGAGAAAAAAGAGCCAATAAATTTTATTTAAAAAAACGAAAATGGTCCAAGTTGAATAAGGAACCGACATGTGTTAATCAACAGTAAAATTTAAATAATATAAAATTGTAAACTTTAAAAAATTATTAATAAAATAATACAAAAAAATCTGAACCAATCAAAATTGGTTCGATTCGGTTGGCAACTCCTTCTACTGTAACAAGAATAGTCGAAGAAAAGTTGTAAATTGATAAAGTGATATAGATATTGAATTTTAAAATATATATAAATATATTAATTGGTTCGGTTCCAAAATAACCGAACTAATGACCATTGAGTTTGATTCAATTCGGAGCTGAAAAAAAAAAGAATCAATTTAATTTGTTGGTTTGGATTTTCAAATTCATTGAATTATTGGTTCGAGTCTTATGATCCTAAACTTTTTCGAACAACAAGATATTAGCACAGTGTAAGGAAAAGTATTATTAGGAAAAAAATATTATAAACAAAATTGTTATTAAAAAAATTTAAGCAAAACGTAAAAAAAAATATTAAAAAAAGGAAAACGTAAAAAATAAATTTTAAAAATTATTTAAAAAAAAGGAAAAAAACATAAACAAATTTATACAAAACAAGTATTAAAAAATTAAAAAAAAGTAAAACGTACAAATTGTTAAAAAAATATTATTAAAAAAGAATTTTTTTTAAAAAGTAAACAAATAAAAAAATATTAACAAATAAATATATAAAAAAGGCAAAAATTCTGCCTCTGACACTTGTCCGGTACTGTTACAGTAATCTAAAACTTCACAATTGTATATGTGTATTTATTGATTGATAGTGATGATGCCAGCATTACACTCTTCATAACACACCTCTTAATACACTCTCTATTATTAGACAAATTTAATATAGGATCATGTTTTGGTGGGTCTCACATAAAATCTACCCAAAAATAAATAGTGTGATGAATAGGTGTATTGAATCAGGAACCGACATGTGTTAATCAACAATAAACTTTACAAAATAAAAAATTGTAAACTTTAAAAACTTATTAATAAAATAATATAAAATATCCTAACCAATCAAAATTGGTTCGGTTCGGTTAACAACTCATTCTACTGTTATAGGAATAGTAGAAGAAAAATTACAAATTGATAAAGTGATATAGATATTGAATGTTAAAATATATATAAATATATTAATTGGTTCGGTTCCAAAATAACGAAACTAATGACCATTGAGTTTGATTCCGAACCAATCAAAATTGGTTCGGTTCGGTTGACAACTCCTTCTACTGTTATAGGAATATTAGAAGAAAAGTTGCAAATTGATAAAGTGATATAGATATTGAATGTTAAAATATATATAAATATATTAATTAGTTCGGTTCCAAAATAACGGAACTAATGACCATTGAGTTTGATTAAATTCGAAGCCGAACACACAAAAAAAAAGAACCAATTTAATTGATTGATTCAGATTTTCAAATTCATCGGATTATTGGTTCGAGTCTTATGATCCTAAACTTTTTAGAACAATACGGTATTAGCAAAGTGTAAGGAAAAATGTTATCAGGAAAAAAATATTGTAAACAAAAATGTTATTAAAAAAATTTAAGGAAAACATAAAAAAATTATTAAAAAAGGAAAAAGTAAAAATTAAAAAAATAATAAATTTTTTTACAAAAAGGAAAAAACATAAAAAAAGTTATAAAAAAGTATTAAAAAATTATAAAATAAAGTTAAACGTAAAAATTGTTATAAAAATATTATTAAAAAATAAATTTTAAAAAAAGTAAACAAATAAAAATAAAATAAAAAACTAAATATATAAAAAAAGGTAAAAATTTTGACTCTGACACTTGTCCGGTACTGTTTCAGTAATCGGATATTTCACAATTATATATGTGTATTTCTTGATTGATATTGATGATGTCAGCATCATACTCTTCATAACACATCTCTTAACACACTCTCTATTATTAGACAAATTTAATATAGGATCATGTTTTGGTGAGTTTCACATAAAATCTACCCAATAATAAAGAGTGTATCGAAGAGGAGTGTGATAAAAAAAAGTATTAAAAAAATTATAAAAAAAAGTAAAACGTAAAAATTGTTATAAAAAATATTATTAAAAAATAAATTAAAAAAATAAATAAATAACTAAATATGTAAAAAAAAGGTAAAAATTCTGGCTCTGACACTTGTCCGGTACTCTTAGGGCTCGTTTGGTGGTCAGGATAGGATAGGGGTGTATAGGATAAAGGAGCAGGATAGGATATGAGCAGGATAAGCTGTTATCCTATCCGACGTTTGGTATCCACCAGATAACCAACTGGATAGCATTGTAATTTTAGCATGAATTTTAAAATTTTCGTTCTTGTTCTGAATGTTTTCATATTTTATTAAATTTTAGCTTTTTTTTTTATAATTTTCATTTTTTAAGATTATATAAAAAGACAAAATTGTCTTTGTAACAAAATTACATATAATATTTAAAAATTTTAAAATATTGTTTAACTTAAATTAATGTTTTGATAATTTTAAATATTCATTTTTAGTTTTTACTTTACATGTAGTTAAATTATTAGAATATTTTTATTTATTTTTCCGTTTTTAAAAATAATATAAAGTAACAAAATTAGCCTTGCGAGAAGAAATAATAATTTTTAAAATTAATTATTAATATTTTTATTATTTTATGTTTTATTATACCTTTTTCGATAACCATATTATAATTTATTATACTTTAATTATTTTATGTATACATTTTTTTATACTTCATTATACTTTAAATCACCTTATCCTATCCCGTTGAGTTCTAACCCAGCTCCCCCCTCAGGATAGAATTTTAACTAGATGGACATGATATGATAGGATTGGTTTATCATATCCTGCTGGCTCACCAAACAATAATTTCAGACAGGATATGATAGCTTATCCTATCCCGTCTCTCTTATCCTGACCACCAAACGAACCCTTACAGTAATCTTAAACTTCACAATTGTATATGTGTATTTCTTGATTGATACTGATGATGTCAGCATCACACTCTTCATAACAGATCTCTTAACACATTCTTTATTATTAGACAAATTTAATATAGGACCACGTTTTGGTGGGTCTCACGTAAAATCTATCCAATAATAAAGAATGTATCGAAGATGTGTGTGATAAAAAGAATTTGTTCTTAGTATTTTTCTTATTTTTATATATAGATGATGATTTTTTGTTTTTTGTTTTTTAAATTGCAGTAGTAGCTATGAAGGAGTATTTGATGAAGAAGGCATTTTTTTTAGAAGAAAATAAGCAAGCTACGGTAGTGTAATAAATGTGGCTGACTTGTGGTTGATAACAATCAAAAACTGGTCTATTCAATTGATGTGTATTTTATTTTTTAAAAGAGAAAAAAGAGCCAATAAACTTTATTTTTTAAAAAAACAAAAATGGTCCAAATTGAATAAGGAACCTACATGTGTTGATCAACAATAAAAATGGAAGCACTGTTATTCAATATATTAAGATATATATATATATATATATATATATATATATATATATATATAAATATAAATAAAATAAAAGATAAAAATAAATATATATAATATCGATATCTAAAAATTGTTGTTCAAATATGAAAAGTCCTTGCAAATGACTTGGACACTTCTCTTTGTCTTTCGAAAATTCAAGATTCGCTTGGCAACCGCCACCAACCCCAATACCAATAAGCCTTTTCAAAATGTGGCTCCTATTGCATTCCATTCATCACTTGGAACCCCACCACCAATAGAATAAAACAAGGCTGCATGGTTTAGTTCTTAATTTGGGTTTAACTCTTGTCATTGTACAACACCATCAACCAAAACCCAAAGAACTAAAGTAATTAAGAAGGTAAACCGGAAAAGGCAAGGGTGTTTCAACTTTCAGGTGATTGATCTTCTAGATCATTGATTAATTAATTAAAAATTAAAAGATAAAAAAATCAACAACTATTTTACATTTGAATATTTATTGGAAAAAACTCAAGTCTCCCGTTGACCGGATATTATATCTAATAAGAGCTTATAAAGTTTGGATACTAGTGCTCCTCACCTTACAAGTTGGTTTTGTGGGGTTGAGTTATGTCCAAAATTTAGGATGATTTACTAGAGTCTATCCTATGTCCATTATTAAAACCCCACCATATTATTTACACATCAAGCCCAATAGTATTCGGGGGTGTGAGAGGTGTATTAAAAAAAACTCAAGTTTCAGATTGATTAGAAATAATACATAATAAAAACATATAAATCTTGGACACTACTTATTTAAGTTAGTTTTGGGTTGAGTTAAACCCAAAATATAAAAATATTCAAACCTAAAAAGAAAAAAAAAAAAACGAAAGACTTAATCCGTAACCATTACCCACAGGTGGAAATAGTAAGAACCTTATTCATCCGATGGTCGAGAACTTGAGATCAGCATGGTTGACAACATTTGACAAAGGGCATGTCTATTTGAAACATGAGTGGCCATTAATTAACAATAATTTTGATAGTCAAGAAAGATGCAACTAATCCGTTGAAAGTTTTCATTTGTTGCATATTTTTTTTTTGGTGCGGAGGATCTTTGAACTCCGTCCCGATGTCCTGAGTCAAATTGATTAATTTGGGGTTCGATCGGTATGTAAGTAAAGTCTGATAAAAAATTATTACGATTAAAGATCGAACTTATATAAAACACGAATCATTAATCCTTAACAATAACATATTAACTATTTGTACCTTCATTTCCCTATGTGCATATTATAGTACTAGTGTTAGATTTTCATTATTATTGTTGATTTGAAAATGACTGTACCAATTAGAAAGGGGAAATGATAAGAAGCAGCCAAGCCAGTGGTGGCCAATTTGCCATTTTTATTTTTATTTTGTCATTTCCATATTCTATATCTTTAGTAAATCCCCTGGATAGGGAAAATACAAAAATGCAAAGCTTCAAAACTGCAGCCGTTCACCAGTCGGTTCGTCGGTAAATGAGATAATCCATACTCTTACGACTTTTTTTTGTTTGTTTGCAGTTTCTTATTTTTTTTAACTTCAGAAATAATATAAAGATATCATCTTATTTTCTGTAATTTATTTTAAAAAATTAATACATAAAATATTAAATAGTTTTATTTATTTATTATACAAATCTTTAAAAATAAAATAATATAACTTTTTAGAAATTATTTTTGATATAGGAAATTAAAAATAAAGCAAACATACTCTTAATTATTTATTCTTACAGTTAAGATTTATAATATATTGTATATGATATATTAAATTATAATTTAAATAAATACTTAAATATTTAGTTAATAGATAATAATTAAATAAATATTAAAATTTGCTACTATAATTAAAAATTATAATTTGTTTTATGTTTCCTTTTCTTTTTCATGTAATAATCACATAAAAAACGCATGATAAATTTATTGTATGAGAGATCTGGTTGCTGACTGGTTCTTACTTCTTATTATCATCTCTCATTCTTTTATGCATTTTTTGACCTTTGTTGAAAGGGTGGACTTTTGAAAGCAGCTGCGTAACCCAAGAGTAATTATAAATGAATATATTTTTGATATCTAATATTATATCATATATATATATTTTTTTTTCTCATCGTATATATTTAACATTTAAAAATTATCTTACCATCATATTATATGATATCTATATTTAATATTTCAAAAATATATTCATTTATCGTTACAGTAAAGGAAACCCCTACAGAGCTCTCACTTTCACTCTGCCAAGTATAACTGCTGTCCCATGTGAACAATTAATTTATTTCCTATGCTCATTCATTCCTCCTTGTTCACTAGTCACTAGTCACTAGTCACCCACCCCCATCACCTTCTCTAAGATCTCCTTCATCAACTTTCCTTAATTCCACTGAAACATGATCTATTATGTTTATACTACTACTCCTACCAATCTTTCAAAATCTCAACCCTTTTCTTGATTAGTTTCTCTATTTCTTTTATTCCTTCTTATCATGGCAAACATTCTAAAAATGTTATCTTTGTTACTATTGTTCCTTTTGATCCCAGTTTCATCTCAACTTGACCAACTCTTGTATACTGGATTCAAGGGTGTAGGTGCCAATAATCTAACCTTGAATGGAATAGCTGAAATTGAAACAAATGGGATACTGAAAATGACAAATGAGACAAGCAGATTAATGGGACATGCTTTTTATCCATTACCCTTTCAGTTCAAGAACTCAACAACTGGTAAAGTTTTTTCCTTTTCTACCTCATTTGCTCTTGTTATTGTCCCTGAGTATCCAAAGCTAGGTGGGCATGGCATGGCTTTCACAATAGCACCTTCTAAGGATCTCAAAGCTCTCCCTAGTCAGTATCTTGGTCTTCTTAATTCAAGTGATGTTGGTAACTTCTCCAACCATCTCTTTGCTGTTGAGTTTGATACTGTCCAAGATTTTGAGTTTGGGGATATCAATGATAACCATGTTGGAATTGACATCAACAGCTTGCAGTCCAATGCATCTGCCACTGCAGGTTATTACATTGATGATTCAACTAAACAAGATCTCAATATCAAAAGTGGGAAACCATTATTAGTTTGGGTTGATTATGATTCTGCTCAAAGCCTTATCAGTGTTACACTTTCACCTTCTTCTACCAAACCCAAAAAACCAATCTTGTCCTTTCCTTTGGATCTGTCACCAATTTTTCATGATACTATGTATGTTGGGTTCTCTGCATCAACTGGTCTGCTTGCTAGCTCCCATTACATCTTGGGTTGGAGCTTTAAAATCAATGGACCAGCACCACCCCTTGATCTCTCTTCTCTTCCACAACTTCCAGGACCAAAGAAGAAACAAACTTCTCTGATAATAGGGGTTTCAGTCTCAGTGTCTGTTATTGTATTATGTGTTATCTCCATTGGCATTTACCTCTTCAGGAAAATCAAGAATGCTGATGTGATAGAAGCATGGGAGCTTGAAATTGGGCCACATAGGTACTCCTACCAAGAGCTCAAGAAAGCTACAAGAGGTTTCAAGGACAAGGAGTTAATTGGGCAAGGTGGGTTTGGCAGAGTTTACAAAGGAACATTGCTTGATTCAAAGACCCAAGTTGCTGTTAAGAGGGTTTCACATGAATCAAAACAAGGCCTCAGGGAATTTGTGTCGGAAATCGCCAGCATAGGCCGGCTGCGCCACCGGAATTTGGTTCAGTTATTGGGGTGGTGTCGCCGACGTGGTGACCTTCTGCTTGTGTATGATTTCATGGTTAATGGCAGCTTGGACAAATACTTGTTTGATGAGCCTAAGATTGTACTAAGTTGGGAACAAAGGTTCAAGATAATAAAGGGTGTTGCTTCAGCTCTTTTGTATCTACATGAAGGGTATGGGCAGGTGGTTATACATAGAGATGTTAAGGCTAGCAATGTGTTGTTAGATTTTGAACTCAATGGAAGACTAGGTGATTTTGGATTAGCAAGATTATATGAACATGGGGCTAATCCAAGCACCACAAGGGTGGTTGGAACCTTAGGCTATTTGGCACCTGAGTTGCCTAGAACAGGAAGAGCAACTACTAGCTCTGATGTTTTTGCATTTGGTGCACTTTTGCTTGAGGTGGCATGTGGGAGAAGGCCTATTGAGCCTAAGGCATTACCTGAAGAGTTGGTTTTGGTGGATTGGGTGTGGGAGAGGTACAAAGAAGGGAGAATAGTTGATGTGGTGGATCCAAAACTAAATGGCAATTTTGATGAAAGTCAGGTGATGTTGGTGTTGAAATTGGGGTTGATATGCTCAAATGATGACCCCAATGTTAGGCCAAGCATGAGGCAAGTGGTGAGGTATTTGGATGGAGAAGTTGAGTTGCCACATGACTTAAGAAAGCCAGGAGATATGGGTCACCAAGAGGGGTTTGATGAATTTTTGCACTCACTTGCATCTTCTTCATTTGATAAGATGAGCTCAGGATCCTATTTTGGAAATAGAGACATGGATACTAGTTTTCCTTCTTTTGCTAATTCACCTCAGTCCCTTCTCCATGGTAGAGGAGATACAAGGTGATTCTACATTATTGTCCCAAGACATACTTTCTTTACTTTACTCTTCTCACTTAAGAAATTTGGTTAATTTTCACATCCTATGATGTCTCAATTGTAGAAAGTTTTGGACATGATGAATGACATTCCTAAAACAGTATGTTATAATTTTTGTTCTGTCCCTCATTAGCACCCCATTTTGTTGAGTCTCTATCTCCCCCTTCATTTCATCTCATAGCCAAATCTGCTACCTGTTAGATGAGCATTTTTGCTTACTTCTATATATTATTAGTGTGCCCTTTGAACTGATAAATATGAAAATGAAAATGAGATCATAAGTATAATGGATCATTATCATTAGAAAAACAAGAAAAGCAGACCAACTCTGCAATGAAGTTATTGAGTTCCATATCTGATTACCCAATTTTCTGCAGGAATGTTGACCCTATTTTCAACATCTCTACTTACCAAAGATACATTTTTTCTATATCATTATTAAACTAACACCTTCTCAGTCCCTGCTTTGCACGGATTTCCTAAATAGGATTTGTTTCCAACTAGAGATATATTTGTATCTTCAATAATCCTTAAATTTAAGAATCATTTAGGTAATTGATTTGTTTGAACCAATCATACGAGAACCATCTAAATTCTTCTTATGCGCTTGGAATAGCAGCATTCTTCTAAAGTCAAGTAAGCAAGACATTATTTTTTTCCTTTCATAAGAAGGTTCAAGTCAACTATTTAGACGACTTCTAGTATTGATTTCTCTTCATTATTTCTGGAACGGAAATTTAAAAACAATAATAAAATCAGAGTTAAGCGAACTGTAATAGTATGTATATGTATGACACCATCAATTATCTATGTTTGAATGGATAAGTTTGGTAGGAAAATAATAAAAAAAAAGGTTAATTTCGTTTTCAAATTAAGAAAGCATCAAAATATTATGAAAATAAAAAGGATCATCCCAAAATTAAATATCATTTTATTCCTTTTATAAAAAGTTAAATAAATTAAACGCTTCAATTTTTTTTTTAAAAATCTAACCACCCTTTCCTTTCCCAGTAAATTCTTTTATCCAAACATAAAGCATTACTTGTACAAGTCTTTTAACTTAGTAATGTATTCATTTCCTCACCCATTTTTTGAATTCTCCCTTGTACTTCAATTTCTATAATTTGATTCACCAAAACTACATTTTCAAAACACACATAAAATAATGCATGTCAGAAGTTTTTTTTATTGGCAAAATGTTAGTAATTAGTGTGTTATGTTAGTGGGGGAATTGAACCCATAACCTCGTTATCACTCCAAACCCTATGTCCATTCCCCAAACCACCTTGATCACCTTATAACTCCCAGGGTGTGTCAGAATTGATGTTATTTTTTCCATTCCTCATGCCAACCACACATAATTCAAATTTCAATAGTATTGAGGAAGGGATAGAGTGTTGGAAATTCAAATGAGCATTTGGAAGTTTCACATTGGTAAAGAATGATTTAAGTAAAGAGTATACAAATAGAAAGATTTATAGAATCATTGTTTAGGGATTTGGATCAAGATATATGATATTAAGTAGAGTCGATAGTTTAATTAGGCTAAATATTTGGAAATCGTGGTTAGTGATTGTGGAGACTCATAAACTAATTACGGCTTTAAGGTTTTTGGATTAAAATATATGATATTAAATTCATTTATGTTATTCTCCTCTTAGCTTGTTTTTTCATAGGCTTGTCCTCTTAGCTTGTTGATGTAGTTCTTCCTTATTTTTGCCTTTTTGGGCTTTCATGTGGTCCATCATAGATATCAACCCATGCTGTGAGAGTTGGTCGTTGCAAAAACATTTATTTTCCTGAGAAGTACTTTTCCTTTGGGTTAACATTCTTTTGAAATCTAGAGAATATGCACTCATTATCAAAGTGTACCAACTTGTCATGAAAGCGTTGCTACTATATAGAAAATCATTTTCCAAGCATGATTGCCGAGATACCTGTTGAAAGAGAATACCTTTTTTTAATGCGAGAAAATCATTTAAATAAAATGGATTTAATTGATATACACTGTATAAAGATTTTTTATACTGTCATTCAATCAGAAATTGACAAATCATGAAAATCTTTTATTCTTATCCTAATCACCTTAAAAGTCATCCATAACATGATTTCTGATTGGTTGACAGTGTAAAAAACTTTACCCTGACAATGTATATCAATTAAACTCAAATAAAATACTGCTTTAAATAAAGATAGCTTTAAGTATTTATTTGGCTTCTAGTTGGGAGTCTTCCAAATTTAAATTAATTTTTTTTACAAATGTTTGATTCTTTTTTTTTACTGAATGTTTGATTCTTTTAAAATTCAATTAACTATATCTAGATTTAATACTCTTATCATAATATCCATAAAAAATTAAGGATTAAAGTAATATATATTGATAGTGTAAAAAAATTATATTGACATCCACCAACTCAAAAATTACTTAGTTTCCTGTCTTTTAATATTCATATTACTCATTAATTTGATAACCACACATTTAAAAAAGCAATTTCATTAACATTATTGAGACAATAATCATTTTATTAAAATCACTTTTAATAATAAAGTATCCAAATATAAATTAGTTACTATAAAACTCAATTTTAGAAAATAAATTCCGAAACATCCTCTAAATGCTTAAGGTGGTGTTTGGTTCCTGAAATATTTTATTACCAGGAAAATTATATTCTCGGGAATCTCATTCCCATGAATATTGTTTTCTCATCTCCATACTTGAGAATATAAATTTTTACTCTTGTTCACTAGTTTTATTCCTGGACAACTTTTATGCCTGGGAACATTTTTTTAAAACTTGTACCAAACATGATAAACTTTTATTCTCATACCAACATTCCCGGAAATATTAAAATAAAACTTATATCAAATGCTACTTAAGAAAAAGCAGATGTTGTGCGCTTTTGGTATATTTGAGTTGAGAATTTCTAGTTTCCTTTTAGGGTGTGTTTGATTTGCATTAAGATACAGGATAAGGAGAACAACACAGGATAAATGCTTGGGGCACAGCACAACTCTTTGTCATGTATACTGTTTGGTGGACAATGAACAACACAAGTAAAATAATATGAAATTTACTTAAATACCCTTTATAATATATAATAATATAATTTTATTATTACAATATAATATATAATACATACAATTATAATTTAGCCTTTATAATAATATACAATATAATATGTGTTATAGTGAAATATATACAAAATATTATAAATTATAATATTATATATTATGATATGATATTATATAATGTATATATATAACAGGATTACAAATATAGTATATAAAAAATATTGTAAACGTAAACAGTTGACATTAAAGAGAGAGTAATAAATAAGACAGACTAATTTTGTCATTTATGTAGTATGTATAAGGGACAAAAGGTTGCTCCACAGTTCGGTAAATTACAATATTTTGGGTTTTATCCCGTTTTTTATCCTTTTTTTTGTCATGTCCTGTGATCACTGTTAAAATCAAATATGAAACAAATATTTTTGTAATGTTCAGTTCCTTATTTTTTTACAAATCAAATATACCATTAAAAACTAAAAGTATATATATGATTTTTTTGGGATAAAATTGAACGTTTAGTCTAAAATTTAACCCTATTTCCACACAAAAAAGTTACATTCAATACTCTCTAAATTGTCTCAATTATATTCTATCACACTCACACGCCTTGTTACACCAATTTTATAATCATTGATAAAAATTTGTTTGCTTTGGAAACAACAATAATCAATAGTTATAAATAAAGTATTTGTAAGCTAGAAACCTAGAGAAAAGAGGTAAGAAGGGTAACGTTGATTTATTGATGGTGTTAATGAATTGAGTCCCAGAGATTAGAGAATACCAGTTTAAAGAAGAAAGATTTTTGGTGAAACACTGGGTTTTGTTATAGATAATTTTTATAGTTATTATATGCTTTGGAAAATATATGTCAAACCATGATTGATGTTATGCTCACTGGATGTATGTTCTAAAGTATGAATGAACGATTATATGCATGATGTGTGAAGATTGTCGTTGTGTCGCCTAAGTTAGGGACACTGGCTTGTAACATCGTCGTTTAATGGGATGTCGAAATTAAGATACGGGACAAGGAATCCATTTCATGAACGAGGCTCTCGGGTCACCGTTAATGGGAGGCAATGAATCAATTTAATTATGAGGTTCTCGGGTCACCATAGGGGCAAGGAGTCAATTCTAAAATGACGTTCTCGAGTCACCATGGGGACAAGGAATCAATTCTAGAACGAGGTTCTCAAGTCACCGCAGATAAGGGGCAATGAATCAATTCTAGAACGAGATTCTCGGGTTACCATAAAGAGGGTGGCAAGGAATCAATTATAGAACGAGGTTCTCGAGTCACCGAATTGGGCAAGAAACCATCACATATTGGGGTTTCCGAGCCACTTGAATAATGGCGTTATTGTTGTGACGTGTGAGTTGCTTTACTTATCGGATATGTGATTATTGCTTATATTTTTTAAGTTGTCGAATTAACGTCCATCATTCTCAATCAGACAGTTCCGAAGTTAACAACAATGCAGAGCATTTTTTATCAACAGGACCTGGTTTCCAGGCCTGCCGTGAAAAATGATCGTTCTAAGTTGGAACTACCGAGGATTGGGTAACCTGCATGCAGTTTCATCTCTCAAGGATCTTACCCGAACTCCCAAACCAGACATTATGTTCCTTTGTGAGACTTTAGTGAATAAAATAAAAGTTGATGAAGTGAAGATAAAGTTGGGCTTTTCTTGTTGTTTTAGTGTTGACAGTGTAGGAAGGAGTGGTGGTCTTGCTATGTTGTGGAAGGACTCTCTGAAAATCCAAGTTTTCAGGTTCTCTAGTAATTTTATTGATTTGTAAATTGAAGAGGGTGGTAGAGGTAAATGGTGGCTTACTGGCTTCTATGGGTGTCCAGAAAATCATCGAAGAAGAGAGTCTTGGAATATCTCTTTAGCTAATCTCTCTGATCTACCTTGATGTATTATTGGAAATTTTAATGATCTCCTTGCTCATGAAGAAAAACGTGGTAGAATGGAGCGGCCTCAGTGGATGATTGATAGGTTTAGACATACCACTACAAGAAATTGTGCGATCAGCGACGGATATTTAGCAACGGCCTTAAAGCCGTCAGAAAAATTAACATTAGCAACGGCTTTTTCCGTCGCAAAACATAACGGTTGATGCTTAAAAATTTGCAAAGGCTTTTTTTTTTTTTTTTCGACGGCATTTCCATCTCAAAATTTTAGCACACTTTTCCGCAGAAATTGAAGTGCCAATTTACCAAAAAAAAAGGCAATTAGCGACGGCTTAGTCGTCAGAAACTTAAACAGGGAATTTGACACGTCAAAATGATTTGCGGCAACTTAAGCCGTCAGAAACTGAAACAATGACTTTCGAAAAAATGGACACGGGTAACAAGGCGTAATGGTTTGCGACGAACTTATGTCGTCGCTAGTTAATTTTTTATTTGCGACGGATTTTGCGTCGGAAAGGCCCTCGCAAAGTGTGAATAAACCCTCAGCATTCTCTCATTCTTCCTCATTTGTTTCGTCCCTGCTACCTTGACCCACACGACCTCCCTCTCTTCATTGTGTCGTATCCACCACCGCGCCCACGCATCCATCCGCTGCCCTCGACTTCCACCGCCGGCCTCGCCTCCCACTGTCGGCCAGTCCCTCACCGCCACCTCCACCTCCCACTGTCACCCAGTCCGTCGCCTCCACCTCCCTCCCTTCGTTTCCGGTGGTATTTTCGACAACCACCACCATCGCACGGTGGTTCTCCGGCCTTCCCTCTTTATCTTACTCTTTGTCACTACCGCACCACCACCTTCATTCTTTGCCAGTCCCTGAAGCCGTGAATGTTGTGTGAGAAAAACAAGAGGATAAGGTTTCTGTTTGTGCATAAATTTTGCTCATTTTTGCATCATTAATTTTTGTTCCATATTTAATCTCATAATTGTTGCATATATTTGTTTATGAATTAGTTCTGGTGAGTCACGTTCTCTAAGAGAGTAAGAACGTGACTTTGAGGCTCAACAACAAGGAGAAAATCGCTTCCAAGCAAACAAAGCAAGACAAGGTGTGTTTTTTTCGTTAATTGAGAGAATGTTTGATTTTGATTTGATCATTTTTTGGGTACACCTTGATGTGGAGATTGTAATTGTTTTGGTAATATAATGCCTTTTGATAAATGTCTATAATCTGGTTGTTGAATCACCTAAATGCTTTTAGGTTGGAATGTGGTCATGTTATAGGTGTTTGGGTTAGTTTTCTTTTGATATTAGTGGTTGAATTGGTGAGTAACTTGAATCATAATCTCTTCTTGTGCTGAATGGACTTTGAATTTTCTTTATTGTTTTTTGAGTATTTTTGACAGGATTATGATTTATTAAGGATACTGGAACAATTGGTTGGAAATCAATATATTTTATTTTGAGTTGATTTTGCCATGGCATGATTTTCTCTTCTTTAATAGTCTGGGTTGACGGATTCTTTACTAACTACATTCTCTGTTTGAATATAGTTGATTTCATAGGTTGAATGATATGATTACATGATGTTAGGGTGATTCTGGTTGTTTTGTTCATGCTAAAAAAATGTGCTTTTTGAAGCGGTTGATTTTAGTTGTTTTTTCATGTGCAAATATCGTGTCTTTTGAGCATGTTATTTTCATTGCAATTTCTTTAGCTCTTGACAATACTAAGATGGATGCTTTGATTGCCTTTGCAGCAAATCAAAACCATTTATCTACTTGAAAGGAAACGAGAATCATTGATTTGTGCCTTGCTATTGGTTTATGAAACTATTTAGTTCACAATTTCTTTGTTTCTTTGTCTTTATTGGGTACACACACGTTGATCCAATTGATATATTCAGTTGAAGTCTCCAAAACTAATTTGCTTCTATACTTTCACTATTCAAGCATGTTTAATACATTACATATTGTTGACACTACTTCGGATTATATTTAGGCCTTGTGTTTTTGGGTTTTTGCTGTTGTGGTGTTGATGTAGTAAGTTCAACTCGGTATAATGTTTGGGTTATTGCTTTTCTGTTATGGTATTGATGTAGAAATGTCAAATATTATGGTTATCAATATTATATTAAATGATCCTTATATCTTTCTTTTCTCTTTTGCCTATATCTATTAAGTGTTTTAAGTTTTTTTTTTCCAACTAATGTATAGGTGTGTATGCTTGTTGATTTGAATATATGATTGTTAATTGTTAATTTGGCGATAATACTTGCTTGATTGAGGGGAATTTTGTGACAATATACTTCCTTTATCATGTGGATTCAATAAATTATGCTTACAAATAAATATTGGCCATGAATGGATTTTGTATGGGTTTAGGGTATGATTAAATATAGAGTTTTGTATGATTAGTATTTTTTATATGATTAAGCATTTCATTATAGGTTTAAGGAAAAAATTAAAAATTGTCAATCAATATGTTAATGATAATTAGATATAAAGAATGTTTTATTTTTCATAGCACTTATGCAGGTGTTAAGTTTTATAGAACGTGATTAAAAATTTTGAAAACTATTAAAATTTTCAAAATTGAATTCATTTTATTCTTGTAATGTTGTTTTGTGTTTTGTTTCAAGTATGTTAGGGATATTATAAATTGTCTTTAGCGATAAAGATTTATTTTCTAGATGAGTTGATCGTCGAGAAAAGCCTTAGTTACCCGTTTGAGGTGCAATATTTTAGAGCACGTGTACTATTGCAAGTCAGTGAGCTCTTGACATTGGACATCAAATTGTCCAAGTGGGACAGTTTGAGAAAAAACTTTTTCTTTACTAGTATTATAACTATTCATTAATTCTTATGTGATATATCTAATGAAAATTCGGTTTGACACATTACCATTTGTTCTCTGGGTACATACTTGATTGTGGTATCTCACCCTGGTCAAGTCATGTACTTGGAGACCAATGGGAAATATTGCCGAAATTTCGTTAGATATGAGACATGAAAAGTGATGAGTAACTATTTTACTAGTGTTGAAAAAGGTTTTTGTTGAATGGGATAGGGCCATACCAAATAAAGAAAGGGAGCAGTTCTGCGAGGTGAAGCATTCATGTGTCGTTTTTTGGATATATCCGAGTTTGCCCAAAATAGTTTTTCAATATAGTTATCTTTTTTTGGCGCAAATGCAGATGATGGAATTTGTTCCTTCGAATCGTACTTGGATGTATGATAGGGTTTATCCATGCAGAGGGGGATTGAAACAATCTTTCTTAGATGGTGTTGAAGAATTTATTACCAAGTCAAGTAAGCAAGATACTTATAACAATTGGGGGGGGTGATTAGATGTCCTTGTGTGAAGTGTGACTGTACCCCAGTTAAGAGTGTAGACGATGTGAGGGTCGACCTGTATAAAGTTGGGTTTAGGCCTAATTAGTGGATTTGGACAAATAATGGAGAAGAAATGCCTCAATTTGATTTTGGCATTGACGAGAATTGCACTTTGGTAGTTCAAGTAGTGGTGCGAAGCTGGATATGGAGATCATTTTGTTTCCATGGAGGAGATGGTGTGTGACGCTCTTATGATGCCCGGTCGTTTGAGTCAAATAATACAGAAGAGCCTCCTAATGTTTGAAGCACAAAAGTTTTATAATCTCCTAACAGAGGCAAATATGCCTTTGTGGGAAGGGTCCCCGACTCGAAGTTATCGATGTGTGTTCTACTGTTGTCTTCCAAGTCCAATTTGAGCATACCCGAGTTGGGCTTGGATTTCATTGCCAAAATGGTTTTGGCCGGGACGCCTTTCAAAGGAGGATTACCCAACAATTATTATGATGTGAAGAGGTTAGTGTCCAAGTTGGGACTGGAGTCCAAGAGGATTGACTGTTGTCAGAATGGGTGCATGATCTTTTACGATAATGAATTCGACAAAAATGATGGCGCATTGGTTGAGTGCAGATTTTGTCACGTGCCAAGGTATCGTTAGCGCAACGCAAGTAGAAATAATCTGAAACCAGTTCTGTAAAGTTGATGTTCTACTTGTAAATCATTCCTAGATTACAGAGGATGTTTGCATCGATGCAGACTGTAGGAAAAATGACATGGCACCATGAGAATAGGAGGAATGCATGAGATTTACGCCATCTTTCTGATGGTGAAGCATGGAAGCACTTTGATCGGGTGCATTCGGATTTTGCCGCGGATCCTCGTAATGTATGACTTGGGTTATGCTCGGATGGCTTTATCCCATATATCCAAGCCTTAGCATCACCTTATTCATGTTGGTCTGTTATTGTTACCCCTTACAATCTTCCTCCCGAAATGTGTATGTTAATGCCATATATGTTCTTGACTTGTTTGATTCCCGGTCCATCTAATCTAAAGGATGGCATTGATGTATACTTGCAACCTTTGATTGATGATCTGAAGAGATTGTGGAATGGTGTTTTGACGTACGATATTTCTCGAAAACAAAATTTTACAATGAGGGCAGCGTTGATGTGGACAATTAATGACTTCCCTGCGTATGGCATGTTGTCTGACTGGGGGACGCATGCGAAGTTTGCATTCCCGCATTGTATCGAGCATACAAAGGCATTTACCTTAAATTATTGGGGGGGGGGTCGTCCTGGTTTGACTCCCATCGCAGGTTCTTGCCGAACGATCATCAATTTAGAAGGAATAAGAACGCCTTCAAGAAGGGGGTTGTTGAAACAGATGGACCGCCTCGAGGTTAACACTAGAACAAATTTGGAGTAGAGTCAGGGACTTGCCAAAAGTGATCAAGTCGGGGTTTCAGATTAGATGGTTACAGGCAGTGGCATAATTGGACAAAGAGAAGTATTTTTTGGGCTTTTCCTTATTGGAAAGATAATTTATTGAGACACAATCTTGATGTAATGGACATTGAAAAAAAATTATTTGACAACTTTTTCAACATTGTGGTGAACGTGCGTGGCAAGACCAAAGACAACGATAAGGCTAGAATGGACTTAAAGTTGTATGCAGAAGGCCGGTTTGGAGCTGAGACATCAGGCTAATGGAAAGATGTACAAGCCAAAGGCCAATTATACCTTGACTATCCAGGAAGCAAGGTTAGTTTGCCAATGGATAAAGGGGCTCAGGATGCCTGATGGTTATTCTTCCAATTTGGCAAGATGTGCTGATGTTATCAAGGGCAAGTTGCATGGGATGAAAAGCCATGATTGTCATGTATTTATGGAGTGCTTACTTCCCATCGCCTTCAGTTCGTTTCCTCCCCATGTTTTGAATGCCCTTACTGAAATAAGTCAATTCTTCAAGGACTTGTGTTCTGCAACTTTAAGGGAAGACGATTTGATCATAATGGAACAAAATATTCCACTCATACTATGCAAGTTGGAGAGAATATCCCACCCCCCTCCCCGCTTCTTTGATTCAATGGAGCATCTTCCGATTTATCTTGCATATGAAGCCAGACTTGGTGGTCCAGTTCAATATAGGTGGATGTATCCATTTGAAAGGTAATATAAGTATCCCAACTATTGATCCCTTTTCATGTATATTAGTTAATTAATAATAACCTCATCATTTTTCAATAAATTCATGGGTGAGTCAAAACGATCGGTGAAAAATAAGGCTATGGTTGAAGGTTCGATCTGTGCGTCTTACTTACACCGTGAGACAATTCATTTATGCTCTCATTATTTCAAACACATGGTTTTGTCTCCAACAACTAGAAGGAACGAAACGGAAAATGAAAGTGGAAGAGTACCCGGAACCTTATCAGTTTTTTGTCTTCCTGGTCGTCATTCTGGAAAGGAGTTGACACATTATTTAATGGAGGAAGAGTGGTGTGAACACCTAATTTTGTCCGGGTATTTTCTATTTTTAATTAAAAATTAAAAATTAAAAAATTTAAATAAAAAAAATTGTTTATGGCCCAATTTCTTTTTGTTATCAGGTTGTTTTGAGTCCAACATCCAAGCCCAAATGAAAAGAAAACAGAAAAGGGTAAGTTTTGGCTTGATAAAAAAATAGAAAATAAAACAATAAAAATTGTTCTGCACCCTTATTCCTCTCTCTCACGTACACTATCACCTACCAAGTTCTTCTCTTTCTCTTCTAGCCTTCCTCATTATCCAACATACACCCAAGCCTTCTTTTGAAAGTAACAAGAAAGATATTCAGATGGGGGTTGCTCAAGCAATTGTCAAAACACTTCCCCATAAAGCTCAAGCAATCAATTGCCATTTTTAGTGAAGTTTTAGAGCTTGGGAAGTAGTTCTTACCTTGATCAGAGGAAGAAGAAACATAAAAGGAAGTTGAAATAGACTATAGCAGGATAACCTCTGCAATACTCAAAGCTCCTATGGTTCCAATGTCAATAACAAGTGTTCATCTTCCTCTATAAAAAGAATAGAAACAACACAAAAGAGAGGGGGGGGGGGGGGGGGACAACAAAAAAAGGAAACAAAAAAAAAAAAGATCCAAAAGAGTGGAAGTTTATTAAAAAAAACCAGTAAATGTGGTGTGCTCCTCCACGAACCACCATCATTCCAACTCATTTCCACCGCCCGTGCACGGACCAGCTGCAGCGTCCCTTGCTCCAACCCTGTCTACCGCGCCACCACCACTCAGATCTCGCATCACCGCCGCTCCGCTCCAAGACCACCGCATCTCCGCCCCGAACCCGTAACCAAGCCGCTACACAGATCTGCTTGCCTCCGCCTCGTGACCGTGCATGGCCTCCCACCGTCATCATCAATACCGCCACGCAGATCCGAAATCAACACCGTTCCAGCCGCTAACAACCATCGCCACGTTCCACCGCTTGCAGATCGGGACTCGCTGCCATCTCCGCCGCGTGACCACTGCCTGGCCACGGTTGTAGCCTAGCCTCACCGTTTCAGTCGGGGTCATTCCTATTCTTGCTTCTGCCTTCGTAACGCATAGGCACCAGAAGGTGTTTGCTCCTTTTCAATTGTAACTTTTTTATTTTTAGCTTATCTGTTTTTGGAATCTCATCCAATGTGACGAATGTGTTAGTGGGCTAGGTCTCTTTTGTTGGACTACTTCTTTCTTTTAAGCTAAAATAAAAATAAAATAAATTTTGAATAATGTGAAAGGGAAATTATTTGTAAATATTTTTGGGATTGCTTTGTGAAATGTATCACACTCAATTCCATAATTCGGGATCGCTCTATGGACTTATGTGCCATGTTCTATCCCGCTTAGGAGATTTCAATATTTAAAAATGAAACAATAAAAACAAAAAGAGAAATTAAAACTCTTCTAAATAAATTTTTTTTTCATAAAATCAAATATTCTTTCAAAAGATCAAAATCAACCAATCAATCGAACTCTTTCCAAAAGAACTACATGGCTTTGAGTTTCCCATCGCATCTGAGAATACGTAGGAGCAGAATCAATCATTCTGTCAAGCCAAAACTTTTTTTCCTTCTTTAGTGTCTCTTTTTATTTTCAAATTGTTAACCAAAATAACTAAACTTGTGATATTTAGGGATGCTCTATGGACATGTTGCCATGTTCAATCCCTTAGATTTGAGGTTGTCCTGTGGACTTATGTGCCATGTTCAACTTCAATTAGGTTTTATCAGGAATAAATTATTAAAAACAAATATTTTAAAAGTTATTAAAATGTTTTGCACAATTAACTTGAGGTACCGTTTTTTTAAACGGGCGATGTAGGGTACTAAAACCTTCCCTATTCGTAAGCGACTCCCGGACCCAAATCTCTATTTTTTTAAAGACCAATTTTCTTAGAATAAATGGTTTTTCACAAATAAAATATTGGTGGAGACTCTCCTGTTTTTACCTTCTTTTCGCGGCTCCCGGACGAGACGATCGCGACAGATGGCGACTCCACTGGGGATTTTTGAGAATCAGGCCTATCATAGTTGGTTGTGCAATTTTTTTAATAGTTTTGAAACTATTAGTTTTACCCCTCTTTGTTTTATTTGTTTTGTAAATAGTTTTATATGCTCTCATAAATGCCTTTGTAAATATTTTGGCAACCCTAGGGTAGAGAACTATTGTGTTGTTTGTTCTTTTGGCTAGTTTGGGTAATTTTGTTTAATAGATTTCGTAAAGGTTTGCATGCCTCCAACACATACATCACTTACACTTATTTCACACACTCTTAGCTCTATACCCAAGCTTGTGGAAGCTTAAGGATTAGGCGGTGCCTCAACATTGTCATTGATGGCCTAGTGCCACCCTGATATTTGTTGATTCACCACTCAGATTGTTACTAGCTTCATGGACTAGTTATCCTGAAGGGTTTATCCCTACTTGTGACTAGATTCATGAGTCGGATCCTTATCCTTCGGGATAGGGGCAATCTGGGAACCATGACTTTTAGAAGTCTAGACCCTACCCAATTTTCACTGATAGAGCAAGCTTAAGGGCCGGCCTGTTAAAATCATAAGTTTAGGTGTGTCAATCCCTAAGTCTTGTCCGTCTTAGGACACAAGGGGGCATTTTTATTCTATTTTTTAGACATCTTCATGTTTTTTCTTTCATTTTGTCAAAAAAGGGATCCACTTTTTTAGTTTTTTCTATAAGAAAAATGATTTACACAAGTCCTTTTGCTTTTAACAAAAAAAAAAAAAAACAAAGAAGAAAATATTTCTTCATATTTTATTACTCATACATTTCTGTAAATAATAAAAAAGAACTTGTGTAAATCATCTTTTTTGTAACTCATATACGTTTCCTGTAACAAGAATAGAAAAGATCATTAATTTTTTTTTCATGCATCATATGCATTAATTACTTCCTATGTCAACCACATAAAAAAAAAAATTAAAAGAAAAAATTCATGTCATGCATATGGTGGGAAAAAAAACTCAATCTTCTTCATGCATCTTATGCATCAAATTCATTGACCTCTTGGATAAAAAAGAAATAAAAAATAAAAAATCATTCATCTCATTTTTTTCATGCATCTCTCAAGAAAATTTGATAAAGGATAAACCATTACATGCATTTCATACCTCTTTGGGTCAATATAAAAACAAACCGTTCATCTCATAGATTCAAAAAAAAAAAAAAATACATGCATTGTCATTGTTATAAAAAAAAAAACTCTTTTTTCATACAATTCTCTAGTTAAAAAAAATAAAATAACATAAAGAATTCATTTCATGCATCTCACACATTAGTACTTGGCTCAAAAAAAAAAAAACCTTTTTTATGCATCTCATATACTCATTTCTTTTTAAGTCGAACATTTATTAAAAATAATCCATTCCATGCATTTCATGCATTGTGCTCATTTCCTGGAGAAAAGTGAACCGCTGCACTTTCAATAAAAAGAATGTCAACTAAACCTTGGATCATGAGGTGGAACTGGAGACAATATTTGCTCAAGTGTCCGAAAAATGTAGGCACAACCTTTTGCCTAATCATGTATGTTTGGATGTCAATGTGAAGGATTTCATATAGTCCTACTGGAGTCAGGTAGCGCATATTCAGGCTCTTATATATGGAGTGATCTTTGAAAAATCGTGCAAATTCAGGATAATAAGGCCCTGACTGAGGAAGAAATAAATCATGATAAGGACAGTCCCAATCAACTATGGAGAGTTCATGATGAAGGCTATGCTAACATCATCAGAGATTCACATCCTAGTGATTGAAAAGAGGCAATACTTTGTGATCCCCATCTTGAGAATTTATAAACAACCAAGGCTAGATTTGTTTATCAGGGATTTACCATGACACAATGGTTATGTTGTATTCTATCATGAGATAATTGAACCATGTTCACTTTCTTGAAGCATTAATATAATGGATTTGCATGCGTACCTTGTCTCATCCTTTCTTTACATCTCCATCCCCACCATAATGTTTCTCTCGTCATACTCATATCTCATCTTCCCCCCCTTTTTTTTCCTTCCCAAAGTATCTTTTTTTGTTTGGTTAATAAAGCCTACTTTCTTGAAAGTTCTTTGTGGACATCAATGAAGACCACATGTGACAATACCTTTTCAAAAAAAAAAAAAAGGAAAGCAACAAAGAAAATAATAAAAATAAAAGAGGAGCAAATAAATAAACACTTGGTGAGCACCAACTTTTTGTCTTTCAAATAAAGTTTTCGAAATAAAGCAATCATCATTTGAAATAAAGTTTTGCCATCTTTCTCTATCATTAACAAAATATCATCATTACCCCTAGTTACCCCTTTTGAGCCTGAAATTTTTTTTCAAAGAACCTTGGACAAGGATCACCCCTAAACAAGGGGTAAGTATGAAAGAAATGGTGATTATGAAGCATAAAGTGAGAAAGTGAAAAAAAAATAGAAAAGAGAAAAAGAAGAAGAAGAAAAATAAAGATGGAGAAAGAAAGAGGATGAAAAACCTCATGCAAAAAAGAAAAAAGAAAAAAAAAGGAAGAAAAAAAAAGGAAAGTTAGAAGAAAGCAAATGTTCTCAAAAATCCGAAAAGAGTATGGATCCTTGATCCTATTCAACCTTAACACATTTGTTTGAGCCTTATATCCTTCCTTTCATGACCCCCAACCATTGGCCACATTACAATCCTGAAAAGTCCATTATGATCAATGAATGATTGCTACCTTTTTATCAACTTTATTTTTGAGACAAAAAGTTTGTGCTCTTCTAATTTTTAATTGATTGCCCCTCTTAAAAAAAAGAGAAAGAAAAGAATGAAAAAAAAAGAAAGCTCGATAGGCTGAAAACCCTCAAGGACAGTCTAACCAAAAGTTAGAGAAAGATCTACATGGGGCAAAGCTTTGCTTTCAAGGGTCTTATTTCATAGCATTTCCATTATTGGATGACCTACACTGGGGCAGCTCCATTGTTAAGTTTTCCTTGTTAAGTGCCCTACACTGGGGCAGTTTCATTATTTGGACCCAACTGGGGCAATATCATTCTAAATTTTTCCTTATCAAATGCCCTACACTAGGGCGGTTTCATTCTGGGAACCCTACACTGGGGCACTCCATCCTCACGGAAACTACTCTAGGGAAATTTTGTTCCTAAGCGCCATACATCAAGCCCATTTCATTTTCACATGACTGATACTAAGCCCATTTCAAATTGGGGCAATATCCTTTTGACCTTCATATCACCTCTTGTGTGCCTTGTTATCAATACCATTTGAGTCGTCCAACTTCCGACACCAATCAAGAAGTTGTTCAAGCAATAATGTCCTTTCTTGTCATACTTTTGAATCCATGCATGTTTGTTACATGATGCTTCAAGTAAGATAATTATGAGTTCAAGTATAATTTAACCATCTAATGGTAATTCTTTGATGAACAACTTTGGCTAGAAGAATTCTGAATACAAGGAGGAAAGTGACATCCTCAATTGGCAATTCAAGCAAGAGCATTGATCCTCACAAATAAGGGCGGCAAAAATTGTCCACTCAACCAAAACAAAGAAGAGAAAAAAAATCAAAAATCAAAAAATAAAAAGAAAATAAAAAGAAAACAAAAATGGCTCGCTAGACTGAAAACCTGAAAAGGAAGCCTAGGCAAAAGTTAGAGCGACCTGGTAGGTTGAAAACTAGCAAAGAGCGACCTACGCAAGAATTAGGGTCAAATAAAAATAAATCATAGGAAGTTTCCTCAAACAGACAAACTGGGGCAGTTTAAGAGGACAGGCCATGAAAAGCTCCCAATATATTAAGACTGGGGCAAGTCACATCCTTGAAAGTTGATCAGACAATCTCATCCATTGGGATGATCATCATAAAGAAGTGTATCTCAGGCAAGAAGTAAAACATTAGTTCAGCAAGTAATTGATGATCGAAATCAAGGAGTCTCACTCTAGCTCATCCTCAATCTCAGCTGTAATCAAAACTCTAAGGAGCCAAGGATCAAAGAGTTGTTTTCAAAAAAATGTTTTCATAAAAAAAAAAAATCAGAGTTTGTATCAATGATAAAAGCATCTCATGCATCATTCATAAAAAAAATATAATCAAGGTTTTCATCAATCATAAAAAGCATCTCATGCTATTGAGACGAAATCTAGGCAAGTATACCTAGTCGTACAAGTAATACGGTGGTGAGACCGATATCGTTCCCACGAGGACTGTGACAAGTACTAGCACGTACCAAATCAACTACTATCTAAGCAAATCTTTGGATTGAAGGGGGCTCAATACTAACTACCAAACCCAAGAGTTAAAATAAACAAAATAAAAATAAAAAGTTCTTTTAGGATTTTCTGCGAACACTTGGAATGCAGAAAAGTTGATTCTTCAAATATGAAACATGTTGGGATTAAATTTCACCAAACCTTAGCCTCATGCGATACCAAGACCACTAATCCAGTTTATGCTTCATGTATCAAAATCAATCCACAAGATTACTCAAGCCCTAATTCCTTAGATGACAAGAGCCTAAATCCCCTGATTAAACCCTAATTCCTTAGGTGACCTAATTAGTGAATTTGCATTAAGAGTAGGGATTACACGATTACTAATAAACCAAAATCCATTCCTAGATGCAAGGTTTACTAGGTGGTTAATTCCAGATCAAGAATTGATAAGAACGTCCCCATTGCAAATCAAATCTTAAAATCAAATCATGGATGATCAGACCACAATAGGCATTAAGCATAGGAATCAAACACTGATAAGAAGGCACAAACATAGATTAATGCATCAAGGCAGATACATGATATTCAGTTTGGCTACATCTAATCCCAACAAACAGGGATTTAGCTACTCATGATTACAGAGAAAGCCAAAACCAGAGAAATAGAGATAAGGGGAAGAAGGAACTCCATGGAAGCTTTCCACATGCAGTCCCAGCAGCTTCTTGGCTCCAAGAGAACGTGTTTTCTTTCTAGGATAAAGTCTGCTCCAGAGGGATCCCTTTTCTGTTCTGTCCAGAGGCCCTTTTATAGATTAGGCGCGCGTCACGACCGTGATGGCCCTCACGACCAGGCCGTGACGGGTTCTGTCATGGGCGCGCTTTCAATTTTTGGATTATCACGGCCGTGATGGTCATCACGGGCAGACCGGGATCAGTTCTGTCTGTTGAGGTTGTCATGTCACGGCCGTCACGGCCAGGCCGTGACAGATTCTCTGCCTCTAGCAGGGTCCGGCTCATTAACATGTCACGGCCGTGATATGCATCACGGCTAGCCGTGACGGCTTCCCGACTTTTGCCTTCCTTTCTTTCCGGTTTTGCTTGATCATGGCCGTGATAGTCATCACGGCTAGGCCGTGATGGGCTCTGTTTGGCTCATTTCTTCACTTTTCTAGCTCTATCTTCATCCGAGCTCCATCATGGTTGATCTTGAGCATTTTATCCGTAATTTTCTGCAAAACAACACCAAAACACCACCTTACCCGTTCCAAGGTAAAAACCAACTAAAATCAATTTAAATATGCCTAAACTATATGAAAATGCATGCAAAAATGTACATGAATTATGATGTGAAATCACACTATCAAATCACCCCAAGATTGTTCATTTGCTTGTCCTCAAGCAATCACTAAGGCCAGAAGATATAAATAATCAGAGCATGGATAGTGAACCAAGAACCCGAGTAACTAATCCAAGTAACAGGCATTTTCAAATAATTCACCAAGAGACAATCAATTTCAAGTCTAATTAGAAGCTTAGGTTTCCTAGACTCATATTCTCACTGATTCAGGCACTCTTTCTCACCTCACCCAAGTGTTTAAGGATATATAACAATTCGCTCAATTTCCTCAAGGAATGAATTCTACCATAAGCTTGACTATTAACCAAATCTCTACTTTATTGATGAAAACACCTAAGAATCAAGAGGTCTTTTACTTTGGTTGTAACGGGGCCATGGGATTAATTGTTAGGTGGGGAAATCAAGAAAATGATATTTCAAGACGGCTAAACAAAACATCAAGCATTGTGAAGCATAACACCTTCTAAAATACCTTTTTGGGTTTTGATTCATTTTTCCACCTTTCTTTCTTTCTTTTTATTTTATTTCTCACTTTCTTTTTGTCATCCCCTTCTCTTTATTTTCTTCTTTTTTTTTTTATAAGAAAAAGGGGAGATTTTCAATTCAAGAGATATATTTTTCTAACTTTCTCATCCCATACTTTTTCAACTACCTTTTTACCCTTTTTGTAATACTTTAAAAGGTGCCATACCAAGCATCATTCATCAAAGTAATTCAAGGTACCAAGAAAAGTATTTTATTCTTTCAGGCTCAAAATTGGGCAAATAAGGGGTAACATTTAGTCAATCAAAGCTCAGAAGGCCGGAAAAATACCTAGTGCCTCAATCATTTTCAAAAATGTTTTAAAAAATTGTTAAGCTTCAAAATGGTTTCAAGTCAAGTTCTAGAGAATACCATTCAAGAGGAATTAAAACACTCTATCACAAAGAATGCGGTAGATTTAGTGAGTACCCCTTTTTGGCTCAAAATCTCACATTTTAGTAGTTCAAAAATCAGTGAGAAACAGAAATCTAAGGAACCACATGCTAATTATCAACTATCAAAGATCATCTCAAGAATTTTTATTTGTAGCCTTATCACAAGAATAAAAAATTGGGTTCAAAAATTCACTATCTCAAGTTAATTGGCACTAAGTTCTCACAATTGGATGCATAATCTACGCAAGGGGGTAATCTGATCATGTGATCATGCAAAACTATGGCTATATGAATGCAACATGAAAAATGCAAAAATGCAAAAATACCTCTACCCCAAGCTTAAAAATTTACATTATCCCCAATGTAAATAATCAAGTTGGAGAGAGGAGAAAAGTGGAACAACTTACCGAGGTGGTAGCGGGACATGACTAGGCAAAGGGAGGCTGAAAAGTGTGTCACGGCCGTGATCCTCATCACGGGCAGACCGTGATCAATTTTGTCCATAGGAGCTGTCCTATCACGGTTGTGACCTCCATTACGACCAGGCCGTGATGCTCTATGATCTTCGGGGTCCTCTCATTACGCCCGTGATGGGTATCACGGCTGGGCCGTGATACTTTCTGACTTCTCTGGTTAGCTCATCACTGCCGTGACCAATGTCACGACGTGGGCGTGATGGTTGCTGACTTTGCTTGTCCTTGCCCTTTTTGCTTCTCCTTCCTCCTTACCCTGAAAACTCTTAACAAATCTATTAGTTTATGATCTTTTTCCTCTTGATCTTCTCAAATTATTCAAAAGTTAAAATAAAAAACAAATGAAAAAGAAAAAGAAAACTTGGGTTGCTTCCCAATAAGCGCTTCTTTAATGTCACTAGCTTGACGGGTCGGTGATCTCAAGGATCACGAAGGCGCACAACTGTGATCAATCTCTCGATGTCACCACCCAAGTAGGCCTTAAGCCTTTGGCCATTGACTTTGAAGGTCATGTTTGTAGTAGGATCCTCCACTTCTACAGCTCCATGAGATGAGACCTCTTTGACAATGAACGGTCCCGACCACTTAGACTTCAACTTGCCCGGAAACAATCTCAGCCGGGAATTGAATAATAAAACTTGTTGTCCCGGCTGAAATTATTTCATCACGATCTTATTATCATGATAAGTCTTGACTCGCTGCTTGTAAATGGCTGCATTCTCATATGCATTGAGGCGCATCTCCTCTAATTTGTGCAGCTGATTGACTCTTTTCTCACCTGCCAAATTGGCATCAAAATTCAAGAACTTCAATGCCCAAAAGGCTCGATGCTCCAACTCTACGGGTAGATGACATGTCTTCCCATAGACCATCTAAAACGGAGATAACCCCACAGAAGTTTTAATGCAGTCCGGTAAGCCCACAAGGCATCGTCAAGCTTCTTTGCCCAATCTTTTCTTGAAGCGGTCACAATTTTTTCCAAAATTCTCTTAATCTCCCGGTTAGAGACCTCCGCTTGCCCATTTGTTTTCGGATGATATGGAGATGCCACCTTATGCCTCACATCATACTTGGTCAACACATTTCTCAGCTGTGAGTTGCAAAAGTGAGATCCTCCATCACTTATAAGGACCCTTGGGACACCGAACCAGGCAAAAATGTTCTTCTTGATGAACTTAATCACTGTCTGTGCATCATTCTTCGGTGTTGCAATGGCCTCCACCCATTTAGAAACATAGTCCACCGCCACCAAGATATATTGATTGGAAAACGAAGGTGGAAGCGGACCCATAAAATCTATGCCCCAACAATCAAATACTTCAACCTCCAATATGTTTTGCAGTGGCATCTCATCCCTTTTAGATATGTTCTCGGTCCTTTGGCACTTGTCACAACTCTTCACATGATTGTAAGAGTCCTTGAAGATTGAGGGTCAAAAGAGCCCAGATTGGAGGACCTTTGCAGCTGTCCTATCCCCATTGTAATGTCCACCATAGGGAGAGTTATGGCAATGCCACAAAATACTCCTTGCTTCCTCTTGACTAACGCACCTCCTCCATAAGCCATCCGGTGCAACTTTGAACAGAAATGGATCATCCCACATGAAATGGTTGGCATCCCGGAAGAATTTTTTCTTTTGCTGCCAAGTGAGGTGCTCTGGAATAATGTTGGCAGCCTTGAAATTTGCCATGTCGGTAAACCATGGTCTTTCATGCACCAGAAATAAAGCCTCATCCGGGAACTCATCCCGAATGTCCTTTTCCTTTGCAGCAATCTCTTCATTCACCAACCGAGATAAGTGGTCAGCCACCACATTTTCGCTGCCCTTTTTGTCCTTGATGACTAAGTCAAATTCCTGCAACAATAGAATCCACCTTATGAGTCTTGGTTTTGAATCTAACTTAGTCAACAAATATTTAATTGCAGCATGATCAGTAAAAACAGTGACTTGTGACCCAATTAAGTATGAACGAAATTTTTCCAATGCAAACACTATGGCTAACAACTCTTTTTCAGTTGTTGCATAATTTATTTGGTTCTCATTGAGAACCTTGCTAGCATAGTGAATGGCATGGAAAAACTTTTCCCTCCGCTGTCCCAAAACTGCCCCAACTGCGTAGTCACTGGCATCACACATTAATTCAAATGGTGACTCCCAGTTGGGTGCAACAAGAATGGGAGCAGTAATCAATTTTTCTTTCAAAATATGAAAGGAAGTAAGGCAAGCAGTATCAAACACAAATGGCGTGTCTTTGTTCAAAAGGATACACAACGGCTTGGCTATCTTTGAGAAGTCTTTGATGAACCGCCGGTAGAAGCCTGCATGCCCAAGAAAACTCCTCACACCTTTGATATTCACTGGTGGAGGTAGTTTCTCAATCACATCAATCTTGGATTTATCTACTTCGATCCCCTTAGCTGAAATCTTGTGCCCAAGCACAATGCCTTCCTGCACCATAAAATGACACTTCTCCCAATTTAAGACTAAATTGGTGTCCATGCACCTCTTTAACACAGCAGCAAGGTTAGACAAACAATTATCATAAGAGGAACCGAAAACAGAAAAATCATCCATGAAAACTTCAATACATTTTTCTACCATATCAGAGAAAATGGAAAGCATGCACCTTTGAAATGTTGCAGGCGCATTACAAAGACCGAAGGGCATCTTCCGATAGGCAAAAACTCCAAAGGGACATGTGAAGGCAGTTTTCTCTTGGTCTTCTGGGTTAACCGCAATTTGGTTATAACCCGAATAACCATCCAAGAAACAATAATAAGCTTGCCCAGCCAACCTCTCCAACATTTGGTCCATGAATGGAAGTGGGAAGTGATCTTTCCTAGTAGCTTGATTTAATTTCCGGTAATCTATACACATTCGTCAACCGGTGACGGTTCTAGTTGGGATCAACTCATTCTTCTCGTTGTTCACGACGGTCATGCCACCTTTCTTGGGAACCACCTGTACCGGACTCACCCAAGCACTGTCGGAAATCGGATAGATCATTCCGGCTTCAAGGAGTTTCAGCACCTCCTTCATTACGACTTCTTTCATTGTAGGGTTGAGCCTCCTTTGCGGTTGGACCACCAGTTTAAATTCAGCCTCCATCATGATCTTGTGCATACAAAATGTGGGGCTAATACCTTTCAAATCTAAGATGGACCACCCAATAGCTGTTTTATGTTCTCTAAGCACCCTTACAAGTTTCTCCTCTTCCAATTTGGACAATGCATTGCTCACCATGACAGGATTTTCATCATTCTCACCAAGAAACACATATTTCAAGTGGGGAGGTAGAGGTTTACGTTCTAACCTGAGCTTCTCTTGGACTTCATCCTTCTTGAGCTCTTCTTTCACAGTATTGACAGCCAGTTGACTGGGTTGAGCTTCTAAATCACACAAACACTCCTCTATTTCATTCTCCTCTTCCTCATCAAGGTTTTTAATAGAGTTCACAATTACCTTCTCAAGAGTAGAGGAATGGTGCTGATATGCAAAGACCTCTTTAGCCACTACATCCACAATGTCCATGCGGAAACAATTCTCTTCATCACTCGGGCGATGCATAGCTTCAAATACGTTGAAAGTAACCTTTTTATCTTGCACTCTGAGTCGAAGTTGACCTTTTTGTACATCTATCAAAGCACGATCAGTTGATAGAAAAGGTCTCCCTAATATAAGTGGAACTTCTGCATCCTCCTCCATGTCTAATATCAAAAAATCCGCTGGGAAGATAAACTTATCCACTTTAACCAGAACATCTTCCAGTATACCAAAAGGATGCTTAATTGATCTATCGGTCAGTTGCAATGCCATCCTTGTTGGTTTCACTTCACCACCTCCAAGCTTGTTCAAAATTGAAAGCGACATCAAATTGATACTCGCCCCCAAGTCACACAAGGCTTTCCCAATAGCAACACTCCCAATTGTGCACGGGATTGTAAAACTACCAGGATCTTTAAGCTTTGGAGGTAGCTTCCTTTGAAGTATCGCACTACATTCTTCTGTCAAGGCAACAGTCTCACCTTCTTTAAACCTTCTTTTCTTCGTGAGTAACTCCTTCATGAACTTTGCATAAGTTGGCATTTGCTCTAGTGCTTCAGTAAAGGGTATGTTGATTTGTAACCTCTTGAAGATGTCAAGAAATTTGGCAAACTGCTCTTCCTTCTCCTTCTTCTTGCTTAAGTGAGGATATGACAACTTTACATAAGAAGGGATCTCTTGAGGCTTGTCTCCATCTTTCAAAATCTGACTCTTGCTCCTCCTTAAAATTGAATTTTCATCCACTATTTTTTCTCTCTTGTTTTTTTCTTCTTCCTCTATTACAACCTCTTTTCCTTTTTCCTCATTTTTCTCTCTTTTTTCAGCACTCAATTCAGTTTTTTCAGCAACTCTCTCATTTTTCAACAAAGGCTCACCACTCACTTCCTCAAGACTTTTACCACTCCTCAAAACAATAGCCTTACAATGCTCTTTACGATTTGTTTGAGTATTACCTGAAAATCTTTCTTGGATTGTTCCGCTAGGTGCTTTGCAATTTGTCCAACTTGAACCTCCAAGTTCTTTATGGCAGCATCGGTGTTTTTCTGGTTTGACATGGACATTTGTATGAATTGATTGAGGGTGTTCTCCAAGATTGAAGTCCGGTCTTGAGGCGATTGTGTGGGAAGAGGCTTTCTTGCTTGTCCGGCATCTTGTTTCCAACCAAAACTTGGTTGATTTCTCCACCCTTGATTGTAATTGTTGGAAAATTGGTTGTTACCTTGCCGCCCATAGTTCCCCATATAATTAGCTTCTTCATGGGAACTAGGTGTGGCCTCACAATTTCCATTATCATGGTCTCCTCCACAAAAATCACATCTCATTACCTGTTGAGGTGGCATGGTTGTCTCTTGAATAGTCTAGAGTTGTTGTGGGAGTTGAGCTAGTTGCTTGGTGATGGACTCAAGTTGTTGTGTCATAAGCTTATTCTGAGCCAAAAGTGCAGTTTGTGAGTCTAACTCCAACACTCCCTTTCTTGATGGGGTACCTCGATCATGATGCATCAAATAATCATTAGATGCCATAGCTTCTATCAAAGTCAATGCTTCCTCCGATGTCTTTGTGTTCACGGAACCTCCAGCTAAGGCATCCAACATAAACTTGGTTGACGGCCTCAATCCATTGCAAAATGTTCGCATTTGGATAAGATCATCAAACCCATGATTTGGACATCTTCGGAGCAAGTCTTTGAACCTTTCCCATGTGTCATGAAGAGTCTCACCCTCTTGTTGAGCAAAGCTTATGATATCACCCCGTGTCTTCACAAATCTTGAGACGGGAAAGAATCTTGCAAGAAATTTAGCCTCTAAGTCATCCCATGTAGTGATGCTCCCCCTTGGTTGAGATTGGAGCTAAGACTTGGCTCTATCTCTTAGAGAGAAAGGAAACAACCTTAGGCGAATTGCATCATCGCTAGCACCATTTATCTTCACCGTATCACATAACTCAAGGAAGTTGGAGACATGATTATTAGGATCCTCCTTCTCCATCCCGGCAAATTGATTTTGTGAAATCATATTCAAGAAAGCTGGCTTGATTTCAAAATTGTTGCAATTCACTGGAGGCCTCACTATGCTAGTAGCATGACGTTTGACATTTGTATTGGCATAGTGATAAGCCTCTGGCTCATCTAGTTTTATAGCTAGTATGACCAGGGTTTTGTGCAAATTATATCGTATTTTCACCCAAATTAGATTAGATTGTCCTCGAGCAAGGTTTTGAGTCTCTAGAGTAGTTTTAAGTTAATTTAGCTAGTTTTAAATCAAAATAATACACTTATGCTTATTTCCTTGTTTTCAGGTTAAGTAGAAGTTGAGAAAATAAAGAACAGGGGATTCGCCCCGCGAAGGACACGCTCGCCACGCGACCCCGGCTTCGACTGTTCCAAGAAATTGCTAAGTCTCTGGGGTCGCCTCGCGAAGAAGATCTCGCCCGCGAGTCTTCCAAACCTGAAAAAGTCAGAGACGATCACGGCTTGCCCGTGTTGAAGGTCATGGCCGTGGCAGTTTTGAAGCTGAAGAGTCTCGCCTCGCGAGCATCCCTTCGCCTCGCGAATCTGAAAGTCAGAGAGCATCACGGTTAGGCCCTGATGGCCATCGCGGGCGTAAGGAGGAAACTCTTCATATCCTCGCCTCGCGAGCAACACTTCGCCTCGCGAGAATGCCAAGGGTTGCTGACAGTTCATGAAATTCGCCTCGCGAATGTTTGCTCGCCTCGCGAGCCATCTGAATTCTGAATTTGTATAAAAGGCTGTTCTGAACATTTTGTAAAGACTTTTGCTTCTCCAACTTTCTAATATACATTTTTCTTTGTGATTTCGTTGTTGCCATGGAGCACTAAGTCCTAGGATTAGTCTACTGTTTGAGGATCCTATATACTTGAGGTTATGTAAATCCCTATTTTAATTACTTTTCCCTTTTCAATACCATATTTCATATTTCTGTTTGTTATTTCAGGAGTGTGTAATATTGTATTGATTTGTTTCAGTGATGTAAATTTCCTAAACATAATCGCGTTTGTTAATTCGCGTGTGTTCATTCATGATCGTTTGATCATGAGCGCTTAATCCCGTTTGTTATTTCGGGAATAGGAATTTGCATCCATAGTAGCAATTACGTTGTTAGTTGTTACTGTAACTGAAATGGGATTAGAATCTGCTTAGGGCTTGGGTTTACATTAACCAAGGATAGTTGGGAATTCTTGATGATGATTAATCGTTGTTTGATAATTGATAATCCCTTTTCAACCGCCTTGTTTTTGATTGCTCTGTTTTGTTTGTTTCTTAATTGCATTCCCATCCAAACCCCCCAAAAAACTGATTTTTTTGTGAAAGATAATATTCTCGAGTCCTTGAGAGACGACATCCGAGTTGTCGCACTATACTACACTTTTAAACCCGCTCGTCCTTTTTGGCGTCGTGCGCGACAAATGACCAAAAAAATTGGCGCCGTTCGTTGGGGGATTCCCGAGTTGTTATTTTTCTCAATTTGTTTTTATCTTTTTTTCTTTTTTTTCTTTTATTTTCTGTTCTGTTTTGAATTGGTCTGGCTACTAGGTCTCATTGCCCTGAATTGTGTGATTTTGACCCGGAAATTGAAAGAACATTGCACACACTCCGTAGGGAATTTCGGGCTAGCACTAGTAGTAATTCCAATTTTAAAACTGCTTTTGAAAACATGGGAGACCAGAGGACATTAAGGCAGCTTGCTGCCCCTGATGTCAACTATAATGGATTATGTATTTCTTATCCTGGTGCTGACACCCCTTTTGAACTGAAATCTGGTTTTATTCACCTGTTGCCCAAGTTTAATGGTCTTGCAGGTGAGGATCCACACAAGCACTTGAAAGAATTCCAAGTTGTATGCTCCACAACCTCGAGAGCGGAGGGAGTCACGAGGACAGTATCAAGTCAAGGCTTTTCCATTTTCACTCCAAGGAGCTGCAAATGATTGGCTATTGTACCTTGAGCCTAACTCCATCACAACTTGGAATGATTTGAAGAGGGTGTTTCTAGAAAGGTATTTTCCTGCTTCAAGAGCTGCTTCAATAAGGAAAGAGATATGTGGCATCAGGCAAGGGAACGAGTCACTAGTCGAATCTTGGGAAAGGTTCAAACATTTGGTCTCTAGTTGCCCTCGGCATCAAATATCTCGAGCAACTCCGATCCAATACTTTTATGAAGGATTGTTGCCTATGGATAGGAATCATTGGATCTTTGCTAGTGGGGAGCATTAGTTGATAAGACCCCAATGTCTGCTAAGCAACTTATTGAGAACATGTCGTTGAATTCCCAGCAGTTTTCTACAAGAAGGAATTCAGTTGAGCCAAGAGGTGTGCATGAGATTCATAGTTCATCTTCTAACCAGGCCGCCCTTGAGAATAGATTGGATGAGCTGACTTCTTTTGTGAGACAATTGGCAATAGACAAGGTTCAGCCGGCAAAGTTATGTAGCATGTGCAATGCACCTGAGCATCCATTTGATCCATGCCCGATCTAGAGAGAAGAATTTGTCAGTGAAGTACCTCAGGCTTATGCAGTGAACCCCTATAATCAAGGAGGCAGTCAGAATCGGTACAACATTCCAGACCTCTCTACTAATAGGTACCATCCTAGCTGGAGAAATCACCCTAATCTGCGGTATGGGAATTCTTCCCAACAACAACGTGATGGCACCTCGAATCATCCTCCAGGTGACCATACGCACCTTACGGACCATCATTAGATGACTTGGTAAAGCAAATGGCTGCATCTAGTGTACAGATTTCAGCAGAGGACAGATGCTAGTATTCAAGATTTGAGGACTCGAGTTGGACAATTGGCCACATCCATGAATAGCATACAACAAGGTCAAAGGACAAACCAGTGCCTGCCACGACCGGTGATAAATCCTAATGCCTCCAACCCTAATGTGAGTGTCATCTCTCCGAGATCCGGAAAGGTTGTTGAGGCCACTTACGGAAAGGATGAAGAAACTGTTAAGGCTACTCCCGAGCCTCTTGATGAGGTTACTCCCGAACTTTGTGGTTGAAGTTGAAGCGAGAGAGTGTATAGACTACCCATTCCATTCCCACACGAATTCAGAAAAATTTGAAGATGGGTGGTGAAAATAAAGAGAAGGAGATTCTTGATGTTTTTGAGAAAAGTAGTCATTAATATTCCACCGTTGGATGTGATCAAGCAAGTGCCCAGATATGCTAAATTTCTGAAGGACCTATGCACTAACAAGAGGAAGATGAAGACTAATGAGAGGGTTGACTTGGGAATGAATGTCTCAGCGCTTATCCAGTCAAAGATAGAGAGAGTTGCTTCTATAGGCCCTAATCAAGTACTGCCACAAAAGTGCAAGGATCCAGGCACCTTCACTATCCCATGCACTATTGGGGACAAGAAGTTTGAAAACTGTATGTTGGACTTGGGAGCATCAATCAATGTCATGCCTACCTCCATCTTTAATAACCTTGATCTGGGGCCATTGCAGTATACAGGTCTTACCATTCAGTTGGCTAACAGGACCAGTGCCCGACCCATGGGGATGGTAGAGGATGTCCTAGTGCAAGTTGATGATTTGATATTCCCTGCGGATTTCTATATCCTAGACATGGCAGGAGAGACTCAGTCCAGTAGATCACCTATAATCTTGGGGAGACCGTTCATGATGACATCCAAGACCAAGATTGATGTTTATGATGGGACTATGTCGATGGAGTTTGGTGGTATTGTGGCCAAATTCAAGATTTTTGATGCTATGAAGCACCCAGTAGAGGAGCACTCTATATTCCACTTAGAGTTGCTGTTGAACTCATTGAGGACACTCATGATGACCTTATTTCTGATTTTCCTGTTATTTCTGGTTTTGATGATGTATATACTTGTACTAACTTCACTAACACTAACCCATGTTCTGTTTGTTCTGAGTTTTTGGATTTAACCTTGCAGGGTGAGGATGATAGTGATAGTGATAATGAGAGTGGAGCTGTCCACTCAGCAGAAATCCTTGACCCTATGGTCTGCTCCCAATGCACCATCTGTTGAGCGACCACCTTCTTTGGAACTCAAACCACTTCCCGAGAACTTAAAGTATGCCTACTTGGGGAGGGATGCAACACCTGCCGATCATCATTTCCTCCAGCCTCAACTACGATCGGGAGAAGACAAGCTTTTAGAAGTTTTGAGGAAGAACAAGAAGGCCATTGGGTGGACATTGGCCGATATTCCAGGAATTAGCCCCTCCGGATGCATGCACGAGAATTTTCTTGGAGGATGGGACTAAGCCGATCAGACAGCCCAAAGGAGACTTAACCCACTGATTCTGGATGTGGTAAAGAAAGAGGTGACCAAGCTTCTACAGGGCGGGTATTATCTATCCCATCTCCGATAGTTCTTGGGTAAGTCCGGTTCAAGTTGTACCAAAGAAGTCTGATCTAACAAGAGTTAGGAATGAGAATAATGAACTTGTGCCTACTAGAGTCCGAGAATAGTCGGAGAGTTTGTATAGACTATAGGAAGCTAAACCAGGCCACCGAAAGGATCATTTTCCTTTGCCGTTCATAGATCGGATGCTAGATCGGCTGGCTGGTCAGATCCCATTATTGTTTTCTAGATGGCTTTTCCGGGTATTTCCGGATTCATATTGCCCCGAGGATCGGGAAAAGACCACCTTCACGTGCCCCTTCTGTACGTTTGCTTATAGGAGGATGCCTTTTGGCCTCTCGTAATGCTCCCGGCACCTTTCAAAGATGCATGCTTAGTATTTTCTCCGATTTTATTGAAAATTGCATAGAGGTGTTTATGGATGATTTTACTTGTGTATGACTCCTCTTTTGATGCTTGTTTGCATAGTCTAGATCTAGTTCTTGAGAGATGCATTGATACTGATTTGATTCCCAATTATGAGAAATGTCATTTCATGGTAGAACAGGGGGATAGTATTGGGTCATGTAATTTCCGAGAGGGTATTTACGTGGATCCTGCAAAAATAAATGTAATTGCTTCATTGCCTTACCCATCTTGCGTCGCGAGATACGTTCCTTTCTTGGACATGCAGGTTTCTACAGCGCGCTTTATAAAGGACTTCAAAGAAGATAGCACCGCCATTGTCAAATCTGCTGAAAAATGATGCCCTGTTCTAGTTTGATGAAAAGTGCAAAGAGTCATTTGACCATCCGAAGAAGGCGTTGACTTCTACCCCTGTCATCCAGCCCCAGATCGGACACTACCTTTTGAACGATGTGTGATGCCTCAAATTTTCTTTGTGGGGGCAGTTCGGCACAAAGGGTGGGCAAGGTTGCCCATGTAATTCACTATGCTTCTAGGACCCTAGATGCCGCACGGCAAATTACACAACCACCGAGAAAGAGCTGCTAGCTATTGTATTTGCACTTGACAAGTTTAGGTCTTATTTGCTAGGTTCTAGGGTAATCTGTTTTTTCTTGACCATGCAGCTTTGAAATATCTGTTTGAAGAAGCCGAGGCTAAGCCAAGACTCGATCGGTGGATGCTTTTGCTTGAGGAATTCAATGTGGAGATAAAGGATAAAAGTGGAGCTGAAAATCTGGTAGAGATCATTTGAGTAGGATAGCAAGGGATGAGGATACATTTCCCATCCAAGATGATTTCCCTGATGAGAGATTGTTACATATGTATGGGGTAACCCCTGGTTTGCTGACATTGTAAATTTTCTAGTTGCTGGGTGTTGTTCCTGCAGGTACAAGTAGACAAAGTTCCATAAGCTGAAGAGCGATGCAAAGTATTATGTGTGGGATGACCCCTATCTGTGGAAGTTTTGCGGTGACCAAGTCATTTGGAGGTGTGTACCCGATCATGAGACGGAGTCCATCCTGCATTTCTCACATGCCTCTCCCGGTTGGAGGACACTTTGGACCTCAAAGGACAGCAAGAAAAGTCCTGGACTCCGGGTTCTCTTGGCCCACACTTTTTAGGGATTCATATGAGGTATATAAGAGTTGTAAAGAATGTCAAATAACAGGCCAGGCAATCACTCGTAGGAGTGAGATGCCCCAACAGCCCATGCTCTTTTGTGAAGTTTTTGATGTGTGGGGGATGGACTTCATGGGTCCCTTCCCTCCTTCTTTTGGTTTTGTATATATTTTGTTGGCTGTAGATTATGTTTCAAAGTGGGTGGAAGCAATCCCCACTAGGACTAACGATGCTCAAATTGTTTCAAAATTTGTTAGGTCCAACATTTTTTGCAGGTTTGGTATACCCAAGGCCATCATCAGTGACCAGGGCACGCATTTTTGCAACAGAACCATGGAGGCCCTACTCAGAAAATATGGGGTTGTACATAGAGTGTCCACTGCTTACCACCCCCAAACCAATGGTCAAGCTGAAATATCCAACAGAGAGATCAAGCAAATTCTGGAGAAGATGGTGCAGCCTAATAGAAAGGAATGGAGCCGCCGTCTGGAAGACGACCGTGGGGCACAAAGGACTGCTTTCAAGACCCCTATAGGAATGTCCCCATTTCGGCTAGTTTTTGGTAAGGCATGTCACCTCCCGGTGGAGGTTGAGCATAGAGCATATTGGGCAGTAAAGTGTTGTAATATGGATATGAATAAATCTGGTGTTGAAAGAAAGCTGCATTATTGCAGCTTGAGGAGCTTAGGCTTGAAGCCTATGAAAGCTCCAAGATTTATAAAGAAAAGACAAAACAATTTCATTATAGAATGATTGTTAGGAAATAATTTTTGTGGGCCAGCTAGTATTATTGTTTAACTCCCCTTGAATCGATGGGCTGGGAAACTTAGGTCCAAATGGGATGGCCCCTTTGTCATTACTAATGTGTTTCCTTATGGTGCAAAGTAGAGATTACACGTGCAGGTACACACAAGCCTTTCAAGGTTAATGGGCAGAGGTTGAAGCCATTCCATGGTGTGGATGCTGTTGTTCCTATGGATGCCAATGTTGAGGAGCTATCTTTGGATGCTCCAACCTACACTGTTGCTTGATCAGGGAGTTTCTTTTCCTTTCCCTCACTCTGATTGTAAAGTCTGTTGTTGTTCATTGGGGACAATGCATGTTTTAAGTGTGGGGGAGGGAACTAGTTGTAGTTTTTCTCTTCTTTGAATAAAGTTTTCTTTTCTTTGAATAAAGCTCCTGAATAATTTGAGAAGCTCAGGAGAATTTGTGTGTTAAGTTTTTAGTTGGCAAGTTTGCTAGATTTTGATTGATGTTGCACAGATTGCTTGCATGATTGATATGTAATGATTTCCCCTAGGCTGAAAAATTTTGTGATTCCCATGTGAAATTGAAAACTGAACTTTGGGATTTTGTTATGATAGCATGATGAATGATAAGTTTGGGGTGATAGGAAGCACACACTAGGGATAGTATCTCTTTCAAACAATTTGCATGAATGTCCAGGTGAGGTTTTGAGCCTCCAACATGTTTTAAAATGTGTGAAAATCACTTTCAAGTTGCACTTCCCTGGATTTGATTGAATCTCTTTTTGGTTTGCATGATTATATGTGTGTAGCAAATGATTTAGGCAGTTTCTTTGTAAATAGCTACTTGGCCTGAATAAACTAATTCCTATTGCATGTTCCCTAGTTAGCCCTTTTGAGCCTATTAGCCTGTTAGTTCTTGATAACCTAATGTTATAAGCCCAAAAATCTGGAAAACCATGTTAACCCGATCTTAGGATTAGGAGAGCATGTAATCTTAGAATGGGTGCAAGAACTAAAGTTTGGGGTGGCTGCAAGGTGTAATATGTTTGATATAAAAAAAAAGAGTTGGAGCCAAAAGCTGGTGAAAGAAAAAGTGTACAAATGACATAAAAAAAATACAAAAATGCCAAAAAGAAATAAAAAGAGCTGTAGCCACCCAGAAGTGTAAAGAAAAAAATAAAGAAAGGAACTTGAGTGAAATTCAAAGTGTAAATATAGTTCATGCTCTCTTAGTTCCTAGGGTCTTCAGCTTAGTTCCTTTGTATATCCTACCCTTAGCCAGGCCCCATTACAACCCAATAAAGACCTTTTGATGTTGCTTGCATGTTTTCTGTGGGAGCCATTTTGAGGTGAAAAGCAAATTTTTGGGAAGTGTACTTGAAAAGTGAAACTGAGTGCAAATTGTTAGGCTGACATAAACTGAGTGACTGAGTGAACAAATAATGCCCTTGTGAGGAAGGCAGTTGTTTGGATTTGGTGATCTCCCTCTTGTGTGTGACTTAGATCCCCTGCTTAGATTTCTGATTGTTTTCATGATGAAACTCTCAAATGTTTAGAATAAATGAATTTGGGGATTGCTCTTGTTTGAAAAGGGGAAACAATGAAGAAAAACTGTTTTTGATGTATTGCTTGAATGTGTGCAATGTTGATTGAATCTTTTGAGCTTGCCAGGTCTTGAGTCTTTTTGATTTTTTGAGTCTTAGTTTGCTTGGGGACAAGCAAAGTTTAAGTTTGGGGTATTTTGATAAGCCTCGGCTCATCTAGTTTTATAGCTAGTATGACCAGGGTTTTGTGCAAATTATATCGTATTTTCACCCAAATTAGATTAGATTGTCCTCGAGCAAGGTTTTGAGTCTCTAGAGTAGTTTTAAGTTAATTTAGCTAGTTTTAAATCAAAATAATACACTTATGCTTATTTCCTTGTTTTCAGGTTAAGTAGAAGTTGAGAAAATAAAGAACAGGGGATTCGCCCCTGAAGGACACGCTTGCCACGCGACCCGAAGCCCGACTTGTTCCAAGAAATTGCTAAGTCTCTGGGTCGCCTCGCGAAGAAGATCTCGCCCCGCGAGTCTTCCAAACCTGAAAAAGTCAGAGACGATCACGGCTTGCCCGTGTTGAAGGTCATGGCCGTGGCAGTTTTGAAGCTGAAGAGTCTCGCCTCGCGAGCATCCCTTCGCCTCGCGAATCCGAAAGTCGAGAGGCATCACGGTTAGGCCACGATGGCCACCACGGGCGTAAGGAGGAACCTCGTCATATCCTCGCCGCGCCAGCAACACGTCGCCTCGCGCGAATGCCACGGGTTTCGGACAGGTCCTGCAATTCTCCTCGCGAATGTTTGCTCGCCTCGCGAGCCATCCGAATCTCGAATTTGTATAAAAGGCTATTCTGAACATTTTGTAAAGACTTTTGCTTCTCCAACTTTCTAATATACATTTTTCTTTGTGATTTCGTTGTTGCCATGGAGCACTAAGTCCTAGGATTAGTCTACTGTTTGAGGATCCTATATACTTGAGGTTATGTAAATCCCTATTTTAATTGCTTTTCCCTTTTCAATACCATATTTCATATTTCTGTTTGTTATTTCAGGAGTGTGTAATATTGTATTGATTTGTTTCAGTGATGTAAATTTCCTAAACATAATCGCGTTTGTTAATTCGCGTGTGTTCATTCATGATCGTTTGATCATGAGTGCTTAATCCCGTTTGTTATTTCGGGAATAGGAATTTGCATCCATAGTAGCAATTACGTTGTTAGTTGTTCTTTGAATCGAAAGGGGATTAGAATCGCTTAGGGCTTGGGTTTACATTAACCAAGGATAGTTGGGAATTCTTGACGATGAGATTAATCGTTGTTTGATAATTGATAATCCCTTTTCAACTGCCTTGTTTTTGATTGCTCTGTTTTGTTTGTTTCTTAATTGCATTCCAATCCAAACCCCCCCCAAAACTGATTTTTTTGTGAAAGATAATATTCTCAGAGTCCTTGAGAGACGACATCCGAGTTGTCGCACTATACTACACTTTTAAACCCGCTCGTCCTTTTTGGCGCGTGCGCGACAGCGCGACCACATAGTCCCCAAGTGTCCTCCGTGGAGCACCCTCACCATTACCGGCCTTCTTAAGTGGTTCTTGATGAACTTGTGCAGTGGATGTCTCTTGTTCTTTTTCTTGTTGCTCTAATAGCTTCTGCTGTCTTGCTTGCCTCCGATTCTCCCTAGCTGTTCTTTCTATTTCAGGGTCGTAGAGAAGTTGGTCAGCTGGGATAGTACCTCGCATGCACAGAAGTCTAGAGACCAAAACTGTTAGCACTCAACGACAGCACAGAAAAACAGATTAGTAAAACAGAAAAGTAAAATTATGCTTAAATTAGTAATCAAAATGGGTATGCTAATATTGAAACACAGTCCCCGGCAACGACGCCAAAAACTTTTTGAGACGAAATCTAGGCAAGTATACCTAGTCGTACAAGTAATACGGTGGTGAGACCGATATCGTTCCCACGAGGACTGTGACAAGTACTAGCACGTACCAAATCAACTACTATCTAAGCAAATCTTTGGATTGAAGGGGGCTCAATACTAACTACCAAACCCAAGAGTTAAAATAAACAAAATAAAAAGAAAAAGTTCTTTTAGGATTTTCAGCGAACACTTGGAATGCAGAAAAGTGGATTCTTCAAATATAAAACATGTTGGGATTAAATTTCACCAAACCTTAGCCTCATGCGATACCAAGACCACTAATCCAGTTTATGCTTCATGTATCAAAATCAATCCACAAGATTACTCAAGCCCTAATTCCTTAGATGACAAGAGCCTAAATCCCCTAATTAAACCCCAATTCCTTAGGTGGCCTAATTAGTGATTTGCATTAAGAGTAGAGATTACACGATTACTAATAAACCAAAATCCATTCCCAGATGCAAGGTTTACTAGGTGATTAATTCCAGATCAAGAATTGATAAGAACGTCCCCATTGCAAATCAAATCTTAAAATCAAATCATGGATGATCAGACCACAATAGGCATTAAGCATAGGAATCAAAAACTGATAAGAAGGCACAAACATAGATTAATACATCAAGGCAAATACATGATATTCAGTTTGGCTACATCTAATCCCAACAAACAGGGATTTAGCTACTCATGATTACAGAGAAAGCCAAAACCAGAGAAATAGAGATAAGGGGAAGAAGGAACTCAATGGAAGCTTTCCACATACAGTCCCAGCAGCTTCTTGGCTCCAAGAGAACGTGTTTTCTTTCGAGGGTAAAATCTGCTCCAGAGGGATCCCTTTTCTGTTCTGCCCAGAGGCCCTTTTATAGATTAGGCGCGCGTCACGGCCGTGATGGCCCTCACGACCAGGCCGTGACGGGTTCTGTCATGGGCGCGCTTTCAATTTTTGGATTATCACGGCCGTGATGGTCATCACGGGCAGACCGGGATCAGTTCTGTCTGTTGAGGTTGTCATGTCACGGCCGTGATGGCTATCACGGCCAGGCCGTGACAGATTCTGTCTAGCAGGGGTCTGGCTTTGTTAACATGTCACGGCCGTGATAGGCATCACGGCTAGGCCGTGACAGCTTCTGACTTTTGCCTTCCTTTCTTTCCAGTTTTGCTTGATCATGGCCGTGATAGTCATCACGGCTAGGCCGTGATGGGCTCTGTTTGGCTCATTTCTTCACTTTTCTAGCTCTATCTTCATCCGAGCTCCATCATGGTTGATCTTGAGCATTTTATCCGTAATTTTCTGCAAAACAACACCAAAACACCACCTTACCCGTTCCAAGGTAAAAACTAACTAAAATCAATTTAAATATGCCTAAACTATATGAAAATGCATGCAAAAATGTACATGAATTATGATGTGAAATCACACTATCACATGCATCATACAAAAAAAAGATACAGTTTTCATCAATCACAAAACAACATCTCTAATATCATGCATTGTCTCATTATTTCTTGCATTGACAAAATCAACATCGTTGTAGTGCATTTGTTCGGCTTTCGCAGGCACATGTCCTCAAAAGTCATGTCTGATTAGCTTTAGCAGGCATAGGGCCTCTTAAGCTTTGTTTTATTGTAGTTTGGCTTTAGCGGGCACAGGGCCCCAAAAGTTATGTCATGTTAGCTTTTTCTGGCATAGGGCCTCTTAAGCTTTGTTTTATTGTAGTTTGGCTTTAGCGGGCACAAGGCCCCAAAAGTCATGTCTTTGTTAGCTTTAGCATGCATAGGGCCTCGTAAGCTTCGTTTTGTTTCTGATAAGCTTTAACGGGCACATGGCCCATAAGCTGTTGTCTTTGGTTAGCTTTAGCAGGCACAAAGCCTCATAAGATTCGTTTTTTTTTTTTAGGCTTTAAAGGGCACATGGCCCATAAGCTGTTGTTTTTGTTAGCTTTAGTAGGCATAGGGCCTCGTAAGCTTCATTTTTGTTCATCTTTGATGGGCATAGGGCCCATAAGCTATACCTTTGTTGGATTCTGTATGCATATGGCCTCGCAAGTTTTTTTTTTCCTTTTCAAGCTACGGTGAGTACCATTACCCGCAAGCTCTTTTATCTTTATGTTCGAGCTTCTGACGGGTAATCCACCCCGAAAACTCTTTTATCTTTTTGTTTGAAGCTTCTGATGGGAAATCCATCACATAAGCTTCTTTATCTTTCCGTTCGAGCTTCTGACAGGCAATTCACCCCGTAAGCTCTTTTGTCTTTCTGTTCGAGCTTCTGAAGGGTAATCCACCCCGTAAACTCTTTTATCTTTTTGTTTGAAGCTTCTGATGGGTAATCCACCCCGCAAGCTCAATTATACTTTTGTTCGAGTTTCTGACGGATAATTCACCCCATAAGCTCTTTTTATCTTTCTGTTGGAGCTTCTGACGGGCAATCCACCCCGTACGCTCCTGTATCTTTTTGTTCGAGCTTTTGACGGGCAATCCACCCTGTAAACTCTTTTACCTTTATGTTCGAGCTTCCGATGGGCAATCCACCCCGTAAGCTCCTTTATATTACTCTTGGAGATTCTGACGGGCAATCGACCCCGTAAGCTCGTTATCTTTCAGTTCAAACTTGTGACGGGAAATCCACCCCGTAAGCTCCTTTATCTTTATGTTCGAGCTTCTGACGGGTAATCCACCCCATAAGCTCTTTACAGGAAATCGCTTTGTAGTCACAAGTCCTTTTGCTTGTCAGTGTATCCCGAACAAAATTGGAGTTTATGCCTTTAATCGTTTCTTATAACGATAATAGGTTAACTACGATTGCACCAATTATCTAATAAGAAACAAGTAAATAGGGGCAGCCGTGAACACCTAATTTTGTCCCGGTATTTTCTTTTTTTAATTAAAATAAAAATAAAAATTTGTTTACGGCCCAATTTCTTTTTGTTACCAGGTTGTTTTAAGTCCAACATCCAAGCTCAAATGAAAAGAAAACAAAAAAGGGTAAGTTTTGGCTTGATAAAAAAATAGAAAATAAAACAATAAAAATTGCTATGCACCCTTATTCCTCTCTCTCACGTACACTATCACCTACCAGGTTCTTCTCTTTCTCTTCTAGCCTTCCTCATTATCCAACATACACCCAAGCCTTTTTTTGAAAGTAACAAGAAAGATATTCAGATGGGGTCTGCTCAAGTAATTGTCAAAACACTTCCCCATAAAGCTCAAGCAATCAATTGCCATTTTTAATTAAGTTTTAGATCTTGGGAAGTAGTTCTTGCCTTGATCAGAGGAAGAAAAAACATAAAAGGAAGTTGAAATAGACTAGAGCAGGATACCCTCTGCAATACTCAAAGCTCCTATGGTCCCAATGTCAATAACAAGTGTTCATCTTCCTCTATAAAAAGAACATGAACAACACGGGGGGGGGACAACAAAAAAAGGAAGCAACAACATAAAGAGCCATAAGAGAGGAAGTTTCTGATAAATAACCAGTAAACGTGATGTGCTCCGCCACGAACCACCATCATTCCAACTCGCCGTCACCGCCGTGCCAGACCAGCCGCGGCGTCCCTTGCTCCACCCCTGTCTACCGTGCCACCACCACTCAGATCTCGCAGCATCGCCGCTCCGCTCCAAGACCACCGCATCTCCGCCTCGAACCTGAAACCAATCCGCTACACAGATCTGCTTGCCTCCGCCTCGTCACCGTGCACGGCCTCCCACCGCCATCGTCAATACCGCCACGCAGATCCGAAATCAACACCGTTCCAGTCGCTAACAACCACCGCCACGTTCCGCCGCTTGTAGATCCGGACTCGCCGCCATCTCCTCCGCGTGACCACTGCCTGGCCATGGTTGTAGCCTAGCCTCATCATTTCAGTCGTGGTCATTCCCACTCTTGCTTCTGCCTTCGTAAGCCATATGCACCAGAAGGTGTTTGCTCCTTTTTAATTGTAATTTTTTATTCTAAACTTTTTATTTTTAGCTTATCTGTTTTTGGAATCCCATCCAATGGGTTGAATGTGTTAGTGGGCTAGGTCTCTTTTGTTGGACTACTTCTTTCTTTTAAGCTAAAATAAAAATAAAATAAAATTTGAATAATGTGAAAGGGAAATTATTTGTAAATATTTTTGGGATTGCTTTGTGAAATGTATCACACTCAATTCCATAGATTCGGGATCGCTCTATGGACTTATGTGCCATGTTCTATCCCGCTTAGGAGATTTCAATATTTAAAAATGAAACAATAAAAACAAAAAGAGAAAATAAAACTCTTCTAAATAAAAATGTTTTCATAAAATCAAATCTTCTTTCAAAAGATCAAAATCAACCAATCAATCGAACTCTTTCCAAAATAAATACGCGGCTTTAAGTTTCCTATCGCTCCTGGGAATACGTAGGAGCAGAATCAATCATTCTGTCAATCCAAAACTTTTTTTCCCTCCTTTAGTGTCTCTTTTTATTTTCAAATTGTTAACCAAAATAATTAAACTTGTGATATTTAGGGATGCTTTATGGACATGTTGCCATGTTCAATCCCTTAGATTTGAGGTTGTCCTGTGGACTTATGTGACATGGTCAACTTCATTTAGGTTTTATCAGCAATAAATTCTTAAGTGCAAAATCGATAGAAAAATATAAAATGTTGCAAAAATATAAATAATTTGGTATAATTAATTTTGGGGTAAAAACAAATATTTTAAAAGTTATTAAAATGTTTTACACAATTAACTTGAGGTACCGTTTTTTTAAACGGGCGATGTAGGGTGCTAACACCTTCCCTATTCGTAACCGACTCCCGGACCCAAATCTCTATTTTTTAAGACTAGTTTTCTTAAAATAAATGGTTTTTACAATGTTTTTCCCAAATAAAATATTGGTGGCGACTCCCCTGCTTTTACCTTCTTTTCGCGACTCCCGGACGGGACAGTCGCTACAAGTGGAACTCAGCTCATGTTCAAGTATTGATCAATTGCGCCGAGGTTATACCATACCATGAGAAAGTTTGAGCTTATTATTTTTATTCCTTCGATAGCATATGTCAATTGTCATTGATGTTATCCATATATGTTCAGTGCATTCTTGCCTTCTCGTGATGCATCTGCTTGTACTCATGAAGATTTTCCAAAATGGTTTAAGCAACAAGTAAGTATATTCCCTTTTATCATTCTGTTATTCACCATAATGTATGCGGATAAAAACATATCGTTAAACTTTTTGAATAGGTTTACAATAAGGCACCTACTGTCATTAATCAACATTTACGAAACTTGGCTGACGGTCCTCTGACTCAAGTCAAAGAATGGCACACATACTTCGTGAATGGGTACAGATTTTATACTCAATCATGGACAGAAGACAAAACAATAATAAACAGTGGTGTTTACGTAAAGGGTGATCCAAGCAGAGTTGCAGATGACTTTTATGGTGCGATACAACACATATATGAGTTGTAATATCGTTATTTAGATTACCATAAGAGAATAGTGTTGTTTTATTGTAATTGGTTCGATCCATCTAGTAGAGGCACAAATTTTAATAAAAAAAATAATATTGTGGACATCCAAATGAGTAGAAGATATCAATTGTTTGATCCGTTTATCATGGCATATAATATGAGACAACTATATTATGTCCCTTATCCAACAACGCATTGAAATAGATGTTTCAGAGTTGGATGAGTCATATCAAATGGATGAAATGTCACATGAAAATGAAGTAATTGAAGTTGAACCAATCTCATGTTTACAAGACACACAAGTTGTAGGGGAAGAAGTGGATACCTCCAACTTGACATCAAATCAAGTCATTCCGGATGAAGATGTTGAAGAAGCCGACTCAACAGAAGATGAAGAAGATGAAGATGACTATGAATATGACACTTGCTCAAATTCTGAATAACAATTACCTTATTTATTTTAGTGATATATTTTGTATTAAGTTGTATTGTCATTGTCATAACTTTAAGTTAATTATGATTAGCATCATTTTCTATTATTTACAAATTTGTGTTTTTAGTTACTTTAAGTTAACTATTATTACCATCAATTTCCATTATTTGCAAATTTGAGTTTTGGTTACTTTTAATTAATTATTATTAGCATCATTTTTCACTATAGACATGACTGATGGTAAGCGAAAGGGTAAGGCACCTGCTCGAGGGGCATGTCGTCGTGGTCGACCTCGCTTGGTGACACAGACAGTCGATGAAGGATTCGTGTCCCTCCCGTCTACATCCGCTACACCATGCCCACCACCCACACCCATGCCTACACATGGTATGGCACCAGCATCCCATCCTGTTGCTCCTACACCATGTCCACTGCCCACGCCCATGCCTACACATGTTCCGACACCTCCCTACCGACCTATTGCTCCATCCACTCAGTTCATGGACACCTCCATTGGGATCACGATGATGCCCACCCCAGGGATTCCGACTCAGACCCCTGGAGACAGTTCCAGACATCCAAATGCATCAGGGGTGGATTTGCCCATGGACGGTGATCATCAGTCTGTTGGATATTCACCGCCTATATCATCGGATGATGAGGAGATCGAGGTTATGTCTGACAATCGAGTTATTATTACCCCGACAAGTAAAGGGTAAGAAATATCTCAAATAATGTTATTTTATTGTTGAGTGCAAATTTTATATGTATGTGTATTGATTGTTCTCGTGTTTTATTGATAAGGTTCCTTCCATCGAGAAAATCCGCAAAGGCCGTCACGTATGTGGTTATATCTCAGTTTGATCAGGCCTGGAAACATTGGAGTGAGCTTGAGGATCAGGATCGGGATCGATTCTTTGCGGCTTTTAATGTATTTTGTACTTTTGAATTTACTTTCATTATTTTGTTAGTTTTAATGTTTCTTTAGTTTATTATTATCCTAAAAAAATATTATATTCTCATAATTTACAGGAGAATGCTGCTTGGAGAGTAGAGCATTCCAATGATGTGGAGATAATTTTTTTATCAAAAAGCGGGCAAACGCCTCTCTGAGTTGTTGACGAGATATCGGAAAAAGGGAGAATGTCCAAAATGGTGTTTCCCACCCATTTGAGAGGAGCTATGTGCTTACTGGGCTATACCTGCATTCAAGAAAAAATCCACCCAGGCAAAGCTCAACAGGGCCTCGGAAAAAGGTGGGAGCCTGCACACTGGCGGCAGCATCAGTAAGTAGGAGCATGCTCGACACCTTGTAAGTTCAAATATCATATTTTGTGAATTTATTTACATGTCTTTATATTTAGAATGTGTAACTTCATATATCAACAAGTTTTGTTTGGTGCAGGCTAGGGAGCTTGGTCGTAGCGTCAAGCCGGATGAGCTTCATGCCCGAACCCATACTAGGAAAGGTACCAGCGAGTATGTAGATGAGCTCTCTAGACACACTCAGGTGATTTACATGTCTCTTTGTTGGAAATTATTTTTATTTTATATTTAAGAATTATGGTCATTTTGTATGATGATGTGCGTTAATTTTAATGACAGGCGGACTATCAGGCTAAGTTATCTCAGGTTTGGCCTCAGGCAGCCTCATCTTCCCCTACCACCACACTTGACCTAGAGGTGGAGACCCAAATGGAGTTGCAGACATGGGTCGAGGTTGCTAGCTGCAAGAACAAAGGTCGCATATACGGCATGGGAGACCTAGTCGGCAACTATCGACGCGGGTGCTCCAGTGTCTTCACTCAGCAGAGTCGAGCATCATCCAGTACTCGACCCCGCAAGTCTCAGGAGTCTGCGGAGATGGTCGAGATGCGACAGAGACTGGCAGCTCGGGATGAGATTAATCAGCAGCTGGTTACTTGAAAGACATAGATGATGGAGCAGATACGGATGATGACAGTTGTACGGAGAGAGCTCATGATGCGTTTAGGAACCAGCACCCCTCAGCCACAGTCGCAGTAGGACCAACACCTTCACAGCACCCATCAGCCACAGCCGACACCGTCCTAGACAGAGGGTCATCGGCAGACCAGTGATGAGGAGGATCAATCCTTTACAGATTTGTTAATGCGGGGCTATAGAGAGGGTTATTAGTTTGGGTTATTAGTTTCTTTAATATTAGATTTTATTTTTTATGATGTACGCACTCTTTCAAAACAATTTGCTTTTAGTTATGAATTTCATTTATCGTTTAAAATTATTATTCATTTATCATTGATAATTATTATTTATTTATCATATTATAGTCTAAATTATGATTAATGTAAAAAATAACTAAAGTTTATATTAATTTTTAATTAAATATTAAATATTAAATAATTAATTAAAAATAATTCATATTTTAAATAATTAATTAATAAAAAATAAGTTAATTAAATTATTATGTTTTATAAAAATGTGTTACAATTTGCGACGGCCATCTTTGTCGATATTGTTTTATATTTTGCTTTGGCATGGCCGTCGCAACTTTCTGTTGATTTGCGACGGCCTGTTGATTTGTGAAGACCAGGCCGTCGCTAATTTCTTATGATTTGTGAGGGTCAGACCGTCGTTAATTTCCTATGATTTGTGACGGTCAGGTCATCGCTAATTTGTGATGGCCATTTAAAAAAACCGTCATAAAGCGTTTGCGACGGCCCAATATGTGACGGATTTATGGCCATCGCAAATCCGTCAGAAACATGATTTTTGCGACGGATTTAAGGTGTTTGTAATGGTCTTTGACCCTCGCTAAATTCAATTTTTCTTGTAGTGTACGGTTCTGGATTGTGGTTTGGTTGATGTACACCTAGATGGTTATCAATTTACCTGGAATCAAAGTAGAGAGACTGAGATTATAATAGAAGAAAGACTTGACAGGGCTATGGCTACTTTGTCATGGTTTGATTTTTTCCAGAAGCTTCTTTAACTAATGTTATTGCTTCAATTTTAGATCACTCTCCTATTCTTCTTGGGACTAAAAATTGCTCTTTTATCAAGTCTAGTAAGCGCTTCAAGTTTGAGAACCAATGACTTTTGGAAGATGGAATTGAGGATGCTGTTACTAGTAGCTGGTCCGCTTTTGAAGCCATGGATATTTTTGGAAAAATCACTCACTGTGGAAATGATCTAAAGGAATGGGGGCGCAAAGTTGCTTCTAATTTTCGTGTGGACATTGCTGTTTGCAAGAGGAGGATGGCGGATTCGAGAGGTAAAAATGATCAGGCTTCAGTAAATCATTTTAAGGCGCTGAGAACAAGGTTAACTAAGCTTTTGGTGCAAGAAGAAACTTATTGGAGACAAAGGGAAAAAACTCACTGGCTTAAAGGAGGCCATTCCAATACTAAGTTCTTTCATGCCTCTGCTTGCTCTAGAAAGAAGATTAATTCTATTGAGAAGCTAACTGACGACAATGGCAATACAGTGGACTCTCAGGAAGGACTTTGCAGGTTAGCAAGTGATTATTTTAAAACTCTTTTTACTGGGCAGCATAGTGAGATTGATCTTGTGGTTAATCATGTTCATGAAAGATTATCAGAAGCGGATAACTCTTTTCTTATTGCTCCTTTCTCTGATGAGGAATTTAGGAAAGCTATTCTTGACATGCATCCCGACAAGTCTCCTGGTCTGGATCGCTTTAATGCAGCTTTTTATCAGAAATTCTAGAACTTATGTGGCCCTGATGTGGTAGCAGCTTGTAGGAAATGGTTAGCTGATGGTTCTCTTCCTCAGAATATTAATTTTACGAATATTGCACTTATTCCGAAGTGTGATATTCCTTCATCTATGCGTGACCTTCGGCCCATTTCATTATGCAATGTGATCTACAAAATTCTCTCTAAGACGCTTACTAATAGGTTGGCTCGGGTCATTAGTAAGAGTGTCTTGGAGGAACAATCTGCTTTTGTTACTGACAGGTCGATTGTGGATAATGCTTTGATAGCTACTGAGGTTATTCATCATATGAAATGTAAAAACAGCGGTATAGTGGGTGAGGCAGCTCTGAAGTTGGATATCAATAAAGCCTATGATTGTGTCAGTTAGGAGTATTTGCAGGCTATTTTGTTGAAGATGGGTTTCCATGCTCAATGAGTCCATTGGATTATGATGTGTGTCTCCTATGTTCATTATTCGGTTATTATGAATAATGAGGATGCTGGTTTTATTTCAGCGGGTCATGGCCTTTGTCAAGGTGACCCTCTTTCTCCTTATTTGTATATCTTGTGTACTGAAGGTATGTCCTCTTTGATTAAAAATGCTGAGACATGGTCAGTTACATGGCATTAAAATTTGTAGAAGGACACCTATCATTACTTATCTTTTCTTTGTTGACGATAACTTCTTATTTATATGTGCTAATGAAAATGAAATGAGAGTTGTTAAGAATGTTTTACATGATTATGAAGCTGCATCCGGGCAGGCGGTGAACTTGCAAAAATCTGCTTTGATTTTTACTACCAATGTCGCCTCTAATATCCGCACTGACCTTGCAAACTTAATAGGTGTTCAGGAGCAGTTTAATGTTGGTAAATATTTGGGAGTTCCGTCTATGGTTGGAAGAAACAGGAGGGATGTTTTTAATTATGTTAAAGACCGAGTATGGAAGAAAGTTAGCTCTTGGAAAGGGAAGACTCTCTCTATGGCTGGTAGAGATATTCTTATTAAATCGACTGCCCAAGCAATTCCTACCTACTGCATGAGTATGTATCTTATTCCGCCTTCCTTTTGTGACGAGATTCAAAAAATGCTCAATTCTTTTTGGTGGGGATCGAATAGTAACGAATCTAAAGGAATTAAATGGCTTTCTTAAGATAAAATCTCTATGCCTAAAAGTTGGGGTGGTCTTGATTTTCGTAATTTTCATGCTTTTAATCTTGCTATGTTAGGTAAGCAAGCGTGGAAATTTTTGAAAGAGTTAGATTCTCTTGTGACAAAAGTTTTCAAAGCTAGATATTTTTCACAAGGTAATTTTATTGATGCTGGTTTGGGGAACAATCCTTCTTATGCATGGAGAAGTTTATGGATGTCTAAACCTTTGATGCAAGCAGGTTCAAGATGGCAGATTGGCAACATCACATATTTACCTCTTTGGAATTCCCCATGGCTGCATGATGGGTCCTCCATAGAGTGTCCAGCTTCTTTGCCTAGCGAAGCCCATTCTTGGTGTGTTAAAGACCTTTTGTGTCTCAATATAAAGGCTTGCAATGAGCCTCTTATTCGTTCTATTATTCCAGGTAATGTTGCATCCATAATTTTAAGCACCCCATTGAATGATTTGATTAATGATGATTGTCTTGTTTGGAAAGCAAGTGATGATGGTTGTTATTCCATTAAATCGGGTTATAGAGTGATTCTTTCTTCCCTTGTCGATTGTTCCAATTTCTGGGTGGAAGGTGACTGGTCATTGATATGGAAGCTTCAAGTGCCACCAAGAGTCAAGATCTTCATGTGGAGGGCTTGCCGAAATTGTTTGCCCTCGAGAACTCAATTGCAGCTAAGAGGTATTTTTTGTCCAGTCTCTTGTATTCTTTGTGAGGGAGATATGGAGAATTTATGGCATTTGTTTCTCACTTGTCCCTTTAGTCATGCTTGCTGGATGGAACAACATTTTTGGAGTGATATCTCTCCTCTACTAACTTTGGTAGAGTCTTTCCAAGAGTTCCTCTTTCATATAATACTCGTACTGGAGCATAAAAGAAGAGAAATTTTTGCCATGATACTATGGAAAATTTGGGGCGCAAGGAATGAGTTATTGTGGAAAAAGAAGAAGACTGACGTGGGAACTATTGTTCATAGCGCAAATCAGCTTTTAGAAGATTGGAGAATGGCCACTTGCTAGTCCAGGTTCCTCTAATCACAACGTGGCTGCAGTAGTTGGTAGTTCTTGGACGGCGCCTGGAATGGGTATCCTAAAATGTAATATAGATGCTAGCTTCTCTTCTCAAAATAATACAACAACAATTGGTATTTGTATTAGGGATGACAAGGGTGCTTTTGTTATTGCAAAATCAGATACCATTCCCTTTTGTTTTCTAGTGCGTGAGGGTGAAGCTTTGGGTCTGTATAAAGCTCTTCAATGGGTTCAAGGCATGGCTCTAAGTTCCCAACAAATTATTTTTGAGTTAGATTGTCATCTGGTGGTTAAGAATGTTAATACTTCAAAATTTGATGTTTCTAATTTTGGAGTAATTATTAAGTCCTCTCATGATATCCTTAAGGGTTTCCAAACTTTGGTGTAAGTTTCATTAGGAGGCAGGCGAATGGTATAGCTCATAGCTTAGCTAGAGCAATGTCTTTCTTAGCTGGCCATCGGATTTTTTATCATGTTCCACTTTATATTACACATTTGATTATTAATGAAATGTAGTGAGTTTTTTTAATAATAAAAAAAAGATTATTACTTTTCCAATTTTATAGATTGAATTATCCAGCATTCCCTTTATTTGCTAGTACAAAAGGCCATATATAAGGGAGAAAAATAGCTGCTTTTTATTTATTATAAGGAAAACGTAAATTTAGCTTACTTATAGTAAAATATAAATAAAAGGTAAAATAGGTACTCCAATATATTTATTTTATTTTTCATATTGGTTCTATGAGTTTTTTATTTTTCAAGTTGTTCCTACATATTACGTTCCATTCTTAAGTTAGTCCTTTCCGTCAATTTTGACTTAACGCGTCGTCAGTTTTGACCTGACGTGGCTATCACCTTAGTCTGACATGTGGTTTTTGATATGACTTCGTAAGGTCGAAATTGACGTGGAAATGAAACGCAACGTGTATGACTAATTTGAAAAATAAAAAACTGATAGGATTAATATAAAAAATAAAATAAACGTATAGTGCCAATTTACCTATTTTGTCTAAATGAAATGATAAAAAAAAAACATTTTAAGTTATTATAATTCCAGTGTTAATCCAATACAATTGATTTGTCTTTTTTCACGTACTTTCCTGGCACAGGCCAAACGGTGTGGCATTATCTTATTCCCTACCTTGCAAGGTGTTGATTTTTTTATTTGGCTTTCTCACCAAATGTCAGCTCCCAAGTTCATGCAAAATTCCACAAGATCCCCTTCAAAAAGGAGCAAAAGAAGATGGATTATATTGTATATACTCTCTTCATAAGTGGAGTGAATGGTTTTTTTCCTCTTGCATCTGAATTGTCTCAGTCATTTTAATATATTAGTTTATTTTTTATTATATTTATATTGCATAAAATTTAAACATGATTGTGTACTTGCTTTTCAACCCTTTTTAATAGGTGGGGAAAGTTAAGTATTATGATGCTAAGATTAAAATTGTATAAACAAAATTATAATTATCGGGGGGAAAATTACATAAAATTTTAAATATATATTTAATTTTAACTAGTTCAACGATGACTGTATTATAATTGAATTAATGAATCGTAAACCAGTGCTTTTACCAATTTAGTTACCGATCCCGGGTTTAAAACGTAATTTTTGCAAAGCCACTAATTAATATGCTCCAATTAGTGGTGTCACGTAATATAACTTGGTCGGTATGATTAGTAGATATATAAAATATAAAAGATTTTTTTTTATCATGTGCACAGTTTGAGAAACCCGGAAGTAACAATTAATTTTTGGAAAACTAAGCATTTCGGTTTTGAAAGTATGGAATACACAAGTTCCTATATAAATTTACTCTTTTGAGATCCTTAATATATACAAAATTGTACGTGATAGAAAAACTCAAATATAAAATAAAAAATGATGATATGATATGAAATATTTAGGTGTGGCCTAATGGCAGGTAAGTTGAGCCTTACAAATGTATAATATCATTGTGGGTCCCGCTATCTGCACCTGTTTTTTTGCTCCTCACACCTTGCCCCAAATTTTTTTTCTTTTGTTTGTTCCAAATATGCCCTTAACTTCATCCTCCCACACCAGCAACGCACACAGCCGAAATACCTTAAAACCCCAAACCTTCTCCTCACTGCTCCGCGCCTCCCACACCGCGTTGCCGCACGCCGCCCCTCAGTACGCCGCGCCTCCCCACGCTGTGCCTCCCCACACCGCGACACAACAGCAAGCTCCGCCTTCATCTTCTTTTCTGGTAAGTCTTGCACTGAAGAGAGTAGAAACGCTTCACATCTTCACTCAAGACAGTTTGCAAGAATCACCCGGAAAACCAGAAAAGTTCAAAGTTTTGCTATTTTTCTCATTCTGCAGTGCCAACTCTGACACCGACATTCCTCTGGAAAACCAATTTCGGACACTGCCATTCCTCCGGAAAACCATTTCCGAACACCAACCGGAATCGAAAATCCGTGAACCTACCGGAATCGAAAATCCGGGTACATCAAGACCTTAAAAAAAAAGGGACTCGGGAATACGAGACATGACGACGGAATACAAGATGACGACGGACAATGACCGGGGACCTTGCCGGAAGGGAGGCGATGTTGATGTAGGGAGAAAGGGCGGTGTCGATGTGGGGAGGAAGGGCGGTGTCGATGTGTGGAGAAGGAAAGGGCGGTGTCGATGTGCAGAGAAAGAAAGGGACAAAGGGGGAAAAGGGGTATTTTTGGAAGAAGAAAACTAAAAAGTAGAATGCAAGGTGTGGGAGCAATTTGCAAGGTGCAAATAGTTGGGCCCTATCATTGTTTACTAGGGTGTGTTTGGTGATGAAGAGAAAGATGTGAGAAAGAGTATGAGAAGAGGGAAAGAGGTAAGAATTTAAGTATATTTGATGTATTGTTTGATATAAGAGAAAAAGGAAAGAAATATAGAAGAAAGAAATGTTGATTCTTTTTTAAAGTACGAAAATGCCCCTAATTAAAAAAACTTCTAATAAAAAATAAGGTTATACATGTAATTTCACACAATAACTCTCATCATCTCCTCTTTTCTTCTAACCTATAGAGAGAAATGTTTTTTAGGTGGGTTCCACCAAATTTATTCTCTCTTCTCTATTTCTCTCTTGAGTTGTGATATTTGAACACAACATTTAGACACCGTATGTGACACCGTAAATGTTTGTTTCTATCTCTCACTTATTTTTTATCATCTTTATATACACGTGTTTCGAGAATACCACAAAAAGCAAAAAGGACACCGAATACCACAAAAAGCAAAAGGGACACGATATGGTGTCCCCATCCCCAAAATGTGTTTAAAAAATATTATCCTTTTCTCTTTTAGCAAACAAGAGAAAATTATATTTTTTCCTCCTCTTCTCTCTTTTCCTTTTTTCTCTTCTCATGTTCTCTTCTACCTAACAAGGCCATATATGTCCAGTTTGGGCCCGACTTAGTATCAGAGAAAATCGGATGTTCCCATATAGATGCTCCCAATCAAAGTAAGAAAAGAACAATTAAGGAGAAATGAAAATCTAAGAAAAGAACAAACATATGGCTATCTCGATATTGATGGTAATGTCATCTTCATCCATTCTTCCTCGACGTCTTTGTCGATCATTTCCAAAGCAACCAAGCTGATGTGACGGGAATTATATTCTTGTTTTGAGCATAGACTTGTATCATTAAATTAAAATAGGTACTCCTCAAATAATTAAGTGTTCAACGTGGTCCATAAGGAATCCTACAGTCTAGAAGTGTCTAATAGATTATATATGAATCTAATTTGAAAATAACAAAATCCAATTGTTTGAAAGCGTCAGCAATAAGTAAAAAAATAATAATTACTCTTAAAAAATATATAATATTGATATCTTAATTTGATATGAAATTCACGTTGTTTAGTGTCTGGTATCAAATTCACATTTCAAATTCAAAGAGAATAAGCTATACTTGAACCCCGTTTGATTGGACCAACTTTATGTTGTTTACACAAAACGTAAAACATTAAAGAGAGAGCCAACTTTATTTATGTCACAAGCCAATATACCAGAATATTAATGTGATCACAATAAAGCACCAATTTTGTACTACTGCTACTACTAGTACAGTTCTTTCCTAAAGCACAAACAATATATGAAACACGGAGTAAACAAGCTTTATTCATGTTTCTCGTTTTTTTGTTCTTTTCTCTTTTGTATCCATTTCTCGCAGAATGTTGAATGAAGCTCTAATGCTCTATCTCCCGGTAAAGGGAGGGCCCCCTATCCCCCACTTTTCAATGTATTTATTTGACTGTAGTTTCAAACTTTGAATTTGGAACCTTCATTAGTGCCTCCTTAGAGCTACCGGTGCCACTAGGATATTGATCATGGCAATAGAAAAATGGCTAAATTATCTAAACGAAATTGACCTGATAAGTGGCAAATATTGACTGGTTTCAATGTATCTTTTAACCCTATATTTTCAATTACCACCTAATAAAATAACTAAAAGGGTGGGATCGATACACGATTGAACCGTGATTTGACCAATGAATTATGGATCTGTATCTTTATTGATTCAATGACCAATTCAATTTTAAAAACATTGCTTGATAAGATCTGGGAAATATAGATGTACGCAGTCTTATCCCTCAAGCAGAAACCTTTAGTTCTTTCGCAAGGCAAGAATCTAACCATTTGCCAAAACTTACCCTCATACCTAATAAAACTAATAAGAAAAAAATAAAATAAAATGTGACATACAATTCTGAAAATTGAAAACTATGAATGATCAAAATGAAAGTGATATGTCTTATCTTTTGCATAAGCAAACTTGGTGGTGGTGTTTTATGATCACAACACAACTCTTGAATGGTGACTTCCTTAGTTGACACCTAGAATGGTTAACTAGTATGATGAAGCTTGGCTTCTTTAGTGTGAAAGTGCCAGGAACTTTCCTCGTAGGCCCCAAATGAAAGTTCAAATTTGTGCTTTGAGTCTATATAATCTTCTGAAAAAAAATCATTAGAAACAATAAATATTGGCCACAAGAAGCATATTGAAGCATGTAGCCATGTATCTCAAGCTTGTGGCAGTGGTGTTTTTGCTGGTGACAGTGGTAGCCAGTGAAGATACCAACTTCACCTATAATGGGTTCCAATCTGCTCATTTGTATCTTGATGGTATTGCTGAGTTCACCTCCAATGGCCTACTAAAACTCACCAATGACACCAAGCAACAAAAGGGTCATGCTTTCTACCCAAATCCTATAGTTTTCAAGAACACCTTCAATGGAAGTGTGTCTTCTTTCTCCACTACTTTTGTCTTTGCCATAAGATCTGAGTATCCCACTCTGAGTGGTCATGGGATTGTTTTTGTGGTTTCTCCAACAAAAGGGCTTCCAGATTCTCTGCCAAGCCAGTACCTTGGCCTCTTCAATAAGACAAACAATGGAAACTACAGCAACCATGTTTTTGGTGTGGAACTTGATACTATTCTGAGCAGTGAGTTTGCTGATATCAATGACAACCATGTTGGAATTGACATCAATGACTTGAAGTCAGCTAACTCAACCCCTGCAGGATATTATAGTGATGGGTTTAAGAATTTGAGCCTTATCAGTGGCAACCCAATGCAGGTATGGGTGGAATATGATGGGGTAAAGAAGCAAATTGATGTTACTTTAGCTCCAATCAACATTAAAAAACCAGAAAAACCTTTGTTATCATTGACCAAAGATCTTTCCCCAATTCTAAACAATGTCATGTATGTTGGGTTCTCATCCTCTACTGGGTCAGTCCTAACTTCCCATTATGTTCTAGGTTGGAGTTTTAAGGTCAATGGCCAGTCTCAACAACTTGTAATCTCTGAACTCCCCAAGCTTCCTAGACTAGGTGATAAAAAAGAGTCTAAGTTTTTCACTATTGGGTTACCTCTGATATCACTTAGTTTGGTTTTTATGGTGACTCTAGCAGTGGTTCATGTCATCAAAAGGAAGAAGAAGTTTGCTGAGCTGCTTGAGGATTGGGAACAGGACTATGGTCCTCATAGATTCAAGTATAAAGATCTTTACTTTGCCACAAAGGGGTTCAGGGAGAAGGAGCTACTTGGAAGTGGTGGATTTGGTAGAGTCTACAAAGGTGTGATGCCAATTTCCAAACTTGAGGTTGCAGTGAAGAAGGTGTCTCATGAATCCAGACAAGGGATGAGGGAATTTGTAGCTGAAATCGTTAGCATCGGTCGTCTTCGCCATAGGAATCTCGTTCCCCTTCTGGGCTATTGCAGGCGCAAAGGAGAGTTGCTTTTGGTTTATGACTATATGCCAAATGGAAGCCTAGACAAGTATCTCTATAACCAACCAAGAGTGACCCTGGATTGGAGCCAGAGGTTTAGGATCATAAAAGGGGTTGCTTCAGGTTTGTTTTATCTACATGAAGAATGGGAGCAAGTTGTGGTCCATAGAGACATTAAGGCCAGCAATGTACTACTAGATGCTGAATTGAATGGTAGATTAGGGGACTTTGGTCTTGCAAGGTTGTATGACCATGGTACTGATCCTCAAACTACTCATGTGGTTGGAACTCTTGGGTACTTGGCACCTGAGCATACTAGAACAGGTAAGGCCACAACAAGTTCTGATGTGTTTGCTTTTGGTGCATTTTTATTGGAGGTTACTTGTGGAAGAAGGCCCATAGAGCAAGTAGGGGAATGTGAGAGTGCAATTCTGGTTGATTTGGTGTTTGATTACTGGAAAAGAGGTGAGATTATTGAGGCAAAAGATCCAAATTTGGGTGCAGATTATAGGTCAGAAGAGGTGGATTTAGTGTTGAAACTTGGTTTGTTGTGCTCACATTCTGAGCCTTTGGCTAGGCCAAGCATGCGCCAAGTTGTGCAGTACTTGGAGAGGGAAGTGCCTTTGCCAGATTTGTCTTTGCTTAGCTTATCTTCCACTGGCTTAACTTTTGGTTACTATGAACACTCTCAGGATTTTCCAATGTCATATCCATTTTTTATGGATAGGCCATTCTCCCAAGGTTCTTCAGTTTCTGACTCACTTCTCTCTGGTGGTCGTTGATTTCACAAGGCACATGTACCTTATTCTTAATTGTTCTATTTAATATTTGGTATTGTATTATATTATTAAAAGAAATGGATTAAAGGAACAAAAACAAATTAGTTTGGTGTCATAAAAGTAGTCGAGTAATGTGTTAAGAGTTAACAGTGTATAAAAGTTTTAGAATTTTTTTTTCTTCATCAAACTATTTTATCTCATTCATTGCAATAGATTTGTTGTTCGAAATTATCCATCTTGACTCTTGAGCCGGGGGAAATAAGTCTACAATTATTCAGCAATATCACAGAAAATCAATGTAAGCTATTTATAGTGCATCTGTAATCCAGTGCAGAACTTAGGAGTTTTGTATGTTCAGTTAAATCATTTAAATTGATTGGTTAAATCGACGACATAATAAAAATAATTCTCAGATATAATATTTTTGGAATTTGAAAAATATTGAGTAAAATTCATGGTCAATTAATTTAATTGGTTTAACTGACTAGTTCAGTTGTATTTTAATTGGCTTTAACCTGTTTTGAGTTATTCACATCACATATTCAAAACAGTTTTACCATCCTTGTAAAAAAATTCTTGATTTTATTGCTTAGACTCATCCACAGACCAAAGATAATCTCATATTCATACAATTTTATTGCATCACATGGTTAGTGTAAGAGATTTTTACACTATTATCTAATCATATATTATTATATTATTAAAATATTTTTCATCTCATAAGTCACACGTGTAACATGTGATTGATTAATGATGTAAAAATCTTATATTAAAAGCAGACTGATACCTATATATAAATTTCTATTTGTATTTTTATTTAATATAAAATATTGTTCAATTTCACATAAGGTTATCTCCTAACCAATCACCAAAGAGAAATTCCTTTGGAGGCATAGAAATCACTAGAGTTGGTACAACCTCTTTCAATAAAGCTTTTGTCACGTACAGAATCAAGAATTAACCATCATATTTAAAAAACTCAACTATCTAATAATTGTATTTAGTGATAAATAATTTATAATTTCATTGTAAGTGTTTCTATTATTTGACATATTAGTTTTTAGGTGACATATTATTATCTCTAACTTTGATTTTTTTTTTCTTCTGGATTTCCAAGATAATCACCGTGTGCAACTGTGAAGACTAATATCGTGATATATTATTATCTCACTTAATGGTGTTTAGATAAAATAGAAACACTCATGTCCCAAATTTTCTGCCCCTTCTATTTTTTTTATAATAAATTTTGTTAATCAGAAAATTTAAACTTCAATAAGTGAGCATTATAATTTTAAAATTAATAATATTTTATTTGATAACAGGAGGGGATGAGAAATTATTCAAACAAGTTACTATTGTGACACGTAGCCAGTGTGTCATCCCAACACTGGTCCAATCTCGACCACAGAAAAACAAGTGGAGATAGGAAGGAAAGGAAAAGGAAGTAGATAAGCCGCAGGGTGATGTCATGGTTGTGGTTTTTAACCATAGCCATGGCTACTTCATCAACCATATTGACATCATCACTCATCCCAGGAAGAACAACCACACCAATTAACTCTAGAAACCATCAAGTGTTGTTCTTTCAAAATCATTATTTGAATGGGTCAGTACCTCACAAGAAGAGAGTTTCCTTCAGTGTCCAAGCACAAGCAGCCAAGCCCCCAGCTGGTGTATGCACTTCATCATTTTGCTTCTTAATTATGCCATCTCAATTATTTATGTGTTACATTTTATTTTTATTTTTACTTTTCTTATAAATATTGTTCATTATGAAGCAGTTGGGTATCTTCTTCTTCTTTTTTTCTCAGGTGGAATTTCCAAAAGTGCAGCCACAATTTAAGGCTCCATTTCTTGGGTTCACAAAGACAGCAGAAGTATGGAATTCTAGAGCTTGCATGATTGGAATCATTGGAGTTTTCATTGTAGAGCTGGTGAGTTATTTACTGTTCTTTTATTTAAGGGCATTTCTTTGGTACAAAAAGTTACGTGAACAATTATTTTACTGTAATTCAAAATAGTCATGCTCACTGTGATCTATCTATCATTTTTTAGTTTCTACTTATATTTAACAAACTTTTAAGTTTTAAATATACTGAACAAACTTTCAAGAGCTCCCTTGATTTGAACATTGATGTCATAATTTGTGCTTGGGTGGCTAAGGGCATTAATGGAATTTGATTCTATGTGAAAGGAGTCTTTTTTTTTTTTTTTTCTCATTGTTCCTTGTACATCTTTACTTTTAACTCCACTCCTTTGCTTTCAAAATTCCTAAAGCATTTCTGCTGAGTTGGGTTATTGTGTGATTATTTTGCAGATAATAAACAAGGGAATACTTCAAGTGATTGGAGTGGATGTTGGGAAAGGCCTCAATCTTCCTCTCTGAACATTCATTTTTCGCTGTGCTTGTAACTATTGTCACATAGTGTCAATGTTAACTCTCTTTTTCTGAAGGAAAAAGAATAGGTTTTCGTGAATTAATTTTTACATTGTTGGGTCATTTCACAACGGATTGGATCCTCTTCTATTTTGAAAGAACAAGATATAGACCAGTTAGAGAGAGAAAAACAGAGATTTTTTTAAATGTAACTAATGGACCATATAATCATACATGGTGGCGTCGTTCTTATTGGTGATGATGAATCTGTAATGAAGAAGAAAGAACAAAGGTAATTTGCAACTCTCCAAGTAATGTGCGGATACTAGACTTTAAGCTCAATTTACCCCACTAGTCCCTATCCTGACTAGATGCAACAGCCCCACCAGTGAATCCCCTTTATAATACATTGGAGAAACCCTGACTTAGTTTGCACACTCACAATCAAGCTTATCATCAATGACAGTTTACAAAATAATAGTTTTCTTAATTCTCTGTGCAGAAGAGAAAAAAGGAAGTCATTTGACTACAAAAACTAGGCCAAAATTCGGATTGAATTCTTGTACGGGTACTCAATTTTATTTATAGATCAACTCATATCCATTGGTGAAGGAAAACAACCTTTCATGGGTTTGAATGAAGTAATGCAACCATTCATTAATACATCCTTTGATGTATGGACACACTTTATCATGAAAGAACACACCATCACGAAAGATTTAAGAGGCATAAAGAGACCCACCCATTGGGATACGACAAAAACGTATTCTGAAAAATTCTGCAGAATTGTGTTGCCAGGTGCCCAATACTCGAAGTCGGGCGCTTGTGTCTTGACGCTGGGCGCCCTCAACCTTGCCCAAAAATACTGCTCTATGTGTCTGGTGTTGAACGCCTTGTACTTCCATTATTTTGCAAATTTCTCACAGTTCTCTTTCCAGCAGGGTAATTGTTGGCAGTGGGCCAGCATCCTGCCTTGGCGAGGATCGGGTGGGGCCGCAGTCGGGTGTGGCGAGGCCAGGTAGGACCATAGTCAAATCGAAACATGGTGCTGGCTGCTACCAGGCTTAAGGAAATGAAGTTACACCCTGACTAAAAGCTATAGCTTTTAGCCTAGTGGTAAGCGCTTGATCCTTCACTTGGTATCAGAGCAAAGTCATGGATTAAATTCTCATGTAATGCACTGTTGGCCCTGGGAAGGGGATTATTGGTAGTGGGCCAATATCCTGCCTTGGCAAGGCCCAGATGTGGTCGGAGTCAGATCGATTCCCGATAAGGCGCGACATGTGTTGGGAGGGGGATTGTTGGCAGTGGGCCAGCATCCTGCCTTGGCGAGGCCCAGGTGGGACCGCAGTCGGGTGTGGCAAGGCTAGGTAGGGCCGTAATCAGATCAAAACATGGTGTTGACTACTACTAGGCTTAAGGAAATAAAGTTGCGCCCTGACTAAAATATCCAAAACAGAAGTTCTTCCTTATATACGGAGATCCATTTCCTTTGGCCACATCTATTTTTATAATCTAAAATTCGTTTTGATGTAAATTGTGAGATATTCTTGAGATGGCTTGAGTGAATACCGTGTTACTTGCTCTTGGAACTCGATTAACTGCTTGTCATTAATTAAATTTTTAATATACTTATAAAATCATTTGACTAAAATAGATAAATAATTGAAACCCTCTCAACTTAGACGAGGCCATGAAAACCAACAGCTCAAAATTTTTTAAGTATAAAAGTTATCAAAATGTTCTTTGGACATAAAAATAGGACGATAATCGACAACTGATTAATAACATTCAAAATCATGATTAACGACATGTTGAGCTTCGATAATGGATTCAAAAATATTTTCATTCTATCTATCTACAAACTTCTCCCGTATGTGATTTTAAACAGATGGACATCAAATATTGAAGTCCCTACATGTGATTTTAAACTTTGGCTTGAAGTGCTTTGGAAGTCGATGTCTGGATGATACCTTTTAAGATCAACCGCAAATTCACGTGATGTTAATCAATCCTCTCACTTGATGCGCCCCTTGTGTGGTACCTCTCCACAAACAGTCTTGTGGGGAAAATCAAATTTCTTGAATAACAACGAAAACAAAAACCTCTAACAATTTAATCTCTAGTCAGAATATAAAGCAAAAAGAATGAACAACTTAGGCTGTCTTTGTTTTTCTGTTAGCAAAACGTGAAACGTGAAAACACTTTCCACCTCATGTGCCATTATATGCCTGGGAAATGTTCTATACACTGCTCTAGATACCATACCATATGCTGGTATGACATTTCAACTAAAGTAACATTATAGACTAGTTTTGCATAAAATTACCTAACTTTCTTGTCAAGTATCATACTCAAACCTGAACTTGCTGCAGCAAGACAGGAAGCAGAAGTGGATAAATTTACAGAAGCCTGCTTATCCGTGCATCTATGACCGTACATAAATTTGCTTCTGTGTTTCCTAGAGCATCAGCCAGAGACATCCTGCGGTTTCGCCATTTAGCCTCGGCCACATTCTTCATTTTCTCTCCTTCATCCTTTCTATTTTCTTGGACACTAAGTACTTCTGCATATGCACCTACAACATTAAGCAACTAGTCAATACAACTATACAAGACAAGTCAGGATTAAATCATCAGCATGCAGAGAATGTACATACCTCTCATGATACCACAAAAAAAAAAAAAAAACTACAAAATGATAAATTTCAAAATTTTCATTCATCATACACAGCAAAATCTGAACTGAAGCATTTATCTATACCACAAGAAATTATTAGGTAGGTATACCACAGGTACTCCACTCAATATTAAACATGTGTAACGTTGTGTGGGCCATTTTAAAATTGCATCTATACATGTCACTTGTCAAATGGAGTGCCTATGGTAAATTTCACCTATACCACAAAAACAATGAGACATACATGTGTAAAGCTGTAGTGATGATAATTTGTTACCAGTAAATGGACGCTACATTGATGATAGAGAAGTTCTACTAGATTTCAGAAATCACCAGTTCATCGATACATTCATTGTGACATACAAAGCTAAAACAAACACATTTAGTTTCCCTGTACTAAAATTGTCATTCCTTATTAAGGTTGTCCTATCATAAATTATAATGGATCAAAGAATTCATCATACCTCTTGCAAGAGCCGCTATATCACTTCTATCTACCAATGGTGCAGAACCTGCAGAACCTACACGAAGAAAGATAGGTTTCAAACTTTCAATATTAATTCATTATGAGTAATAAGCATCTTATGGACAGTGCATGGACATGTGGGCATAAAATGAGATAACAACATTACCTTCAGACTCAGATTCCACTGAAGGAACCTTCAATATATCTATCACTCTTCTGTAGAGACCCTGTCAATGATTTTTCAAGTATAACAGTTATTTGAATTACAAAAAAAAAAAACTGTTGAGGAGCTAGGCATCTAAGGGAAGTGAAGCAATGCTAAATAATTCAAATGGAAGATAACTAGATAAGTTAGTAAGTTGGCAGGCTAAACTAGTCAGAAGTCAAGTGCGTTTTTTATTTGTTTTCTGTCTTCATTCGGAAACACCACATTATTTTCAATTTGTTTCTTGGTTTTTAGGTTCTTTGCAGCAAATGATGAAAATAATAGAAAACAAAATGAAAACAATGAGTCATTTTTATAATTATTGATTATTGATGAAAACATATCAAATGAAAATGAAAACTGAAATCAAATCAAACACTACCTAAATAATGCCTACAAAGAAATTGGTAACCTCAGTGCTCGTTCTTAAAATATTTAGAATTTCTTCACTGAAAACAGTGTCACTTGCATGTCACACATGACAAAGCCAGGTCAGTCAATTTGTTATTCACAGTGCACATTTGCATAAGCAAGTGAATGTTGATAAATTCAGTAAAGCTAAAGCTAAAGCTAAAGCAAATAGATATTAGTTTCACGGGATCAGATCTTGAGAACAAGAACTACACTAGATTCAAGGCCCCTGGATGCATCTTACTTTGTACTTATTGATCATAGTTTTTTTTATTTTTGGGGAAAAGGAGATGATAAAAGAATGCGCCTTCGCCAGAAGTTAGTTTTTCAAGTTTATAGTGAATAATTCAGTAATTGGAGATTTCTAACCTCTTGAACCAAAAGCGAACTCGAACGCTCCTCAATTGCTTTACGCCTATACATAAGAGCTATGCTTGTTAAGACAACACCCACCTTGGGATGAGTAGGGCCTTCACCAAATTGACAGGGCAACAAGATATTAGTAACATGATGTGCTGTTAACAGGCTCTGTTAAAAGTGCTATATGAATTTCTAAATTGAGTTCAGTAAGTCACCATAAGTTTCCTCTGCCAATTTTAGTGCCTTTGTCAACCAATCCTCTGCATTGCCAAAGTTACTAAAAAAAGCAGTTATTAATGATATAATTAAACCAACACAAAAAGGAAGCATGTGGCTAAGTTAAATTAAAAAAAAAATAACATTAGGCCTACCCCAAATGTGTTTCAAGCTGTCCTAGAGCACTCATAGCCCCCAACATTAAACCTTCCAAGTTCATGTTACCAGCTCCTAAGTAAGGATTGCCATATTTTTTTATATCAGTAGCTCCTTGGAAGACACTCCGATAAACCTCCCTCGCCATTGAATAGTTCTTTTTGGTTTGTAGGAATTCCCCATATGATAGAGCAGCAGTACCTATTTAACCAAACATCATTTTGGTGTAGAAGAATGCCAGCTATAGTACCAGATGAAATGAAATGAAACATACCATCACACAGCCTGTCACGGAGAGATTTGTTAAAGAAATCTTCAGCTGCACCAAGCCAAAAATAAGCGCTCATTAAGATTCATATAGCAATGAACAAATAGACCTTTAGCACTACCTGACTTAATATTGCCATTGACAAGTTCAATCAGCCCTTTTAGTGCCTTAGCACGAATAGTTAGAGCCTCAACATCTTCGGTTCCCTGTTTCTCCAAGAATTCTAGGCATTTATCAGCTACCGCTGATGCCATATCATCCTATATGGGAAAATTTCTTCTGAATAAATATGAATGGAATTTTTTTTTATCGAATGATAAATATAAATGGAACAAGGAAAAAGCAGCCAAATAATTTACAATGGTTTGAGGATACCAACCTGCCCCAACTCTAGATGAAGCCCAGCCTGAGCTTCAAAGGCAGCAACTACAAGAAGAAACCCATATAGAATCATAGAACTTAAAATCATTGATAAAAAATTCTTTAAAAAACACAGTAAAAGCAGTAGCCAATAAATGGAAAAGCATGAATTTACCTCTAATGCCCAAGTAAGAATTGGTTAGTTCTTGAACACTTTGGAGGTTCTCTATTGCTTCAGCATACTCTCCTCTGAAAATTTAAAGTAATTGATAACTTCCATGTGAGTTTAAACTATAACCCTCCAACATGTGAATTAAAAGATCAAGGCTTAATTGCATTAGATCCCAAGGTATCACAATTGTGCAATTTTGGCTCCCCTGGTTTCAATTGCGACAATTGAGTACCTCAAGTATCGTGATTATGCAATTGTGGGATTGATTTGGCACTTAGTGAGACCAGATAGGCAGCTTACATGATATTCCTATGTGGCATTATTGACACCTCACACACTTTAATGGTCATGTACTCATGACATGAGTACAGAGGTCTGATATTTCTCTGTAGAGGACATTTGTATTGTCCAATCCGTCTCTGGATGCAGGTTGAAACCCTAGTTTCTGAAAATGCAAAAATATCCTTTGTAGAGAAACATTGAACTCCTATACTCACAACTCACTCACGTGATGAATACGCAACCATTAAAGTGTGAGGTGTCAATGATGCCACATAGATGTCGTGTAAGCTGCCAAACTGGCCTCGTTAAATGCCGAAATTAAAAATTGGACGACACATTGACACAAGGACCTGATTGTAATAGAGGGATACTTTGGGGATCCAATTGGCACAATTGGAATCTCGGAGACCAAAATTGTACAATCGTGATATCTGGCAGACCCAATTGGCACAATTGAAACTTGAGCGACAAAAATTGCACAATGGTGATAACCAAAAGTGCAATTAAGCCAAAGAACAAAATAACCAAAATGATCAGAAATAAGGAACCTTTCAGACATCAAGGTAGATGCAGCAAGCAAAGTAATTCCTTTTGAATTCTCAGTTTGTGGGTCATTGCCTTCAGTTAACTCAGTTGTAAGGCAGTGCTTCAACACCAACATACCAAGACCATATGATCCAACTACTCGCAAGTAAAAACACAACCCCATAAAAGATGTTAACTTCAGCTCCAAAAAAAAAAAATCAAATGGGTCATTGAGAAACACAATTTCAGATGGTAAAAATGGCATTTTTTGTTTTACCTGATTGGTCAGTTCTTGCCTGTCTCACAGCGTAATTGATCATATTAATAACATCAGGGTTTGCCATGGTTTTGTCTAACTCCAAACCATTGTTGAATGATCTGAACGATGAAGCAGCAAGAGGAGAAAACCTTGTGCAGGAAATGGAGGATGGTTTTGCTGCAGTGAGAGAAACTAAACCAGTGGAAGAAGCTCTTGACAACTTTGCTGCTATGCGAATCATGATGGGTTTTGAGAAATACTGAAAATTTTTAAAAGGGTGGTTTTCAGAATGATCTGATGAGAGTTGGAATGGGTTGAATGTTAAGGGTTTACCTTAAACGAGCGTGGCAGAACTGAAGGCAGTGGTTTCAGTTTCAGAGGTTTTGGTTCTTCACTTCTTTCTAGCTAGGTTGAGTCAAATGGTTTGTTTAGCTCCTATTTATATTTAAACAATAATAATTAATTAATTATTAGATTGTGATAGATATTTATGGACTGGAAATTTTGAAATGGTCATTTTTCTTAGTCAAAAAAAAAAAAAGAAATGGTCATTTTATAATATACAATCTAGTTGATCAATTAATTATATAAGATTTTATCGATTATTGTAATAATTGAGTATAATCAAAATATATTTTTATTTAAATATATTTGATGAAAATTGATTTTAAGATAATTTATTTTATTTGGATGGTGGAAAAAACCAATTTTACACAATAAATTATGAAAAAATGTATGAAATTATTTGTTTATAATATTTTAGGAGAAAAGTGAATGATAATTTTTTTTATAATCAGACTAATTTATTTTTAACATTATTTTTTTTTGTTTAACTTAATTTTTTATATTTTAATATGTATAATATTTGACCCAGTTTTAACATTTTTTAAAATTTATTTATAACTTGCAGTTTGTGATGGGGGTATGCGCTGGGGAAATGGGGTATAACGGTTATCATGCTTCAGACCAGGAAAATAATATTTTGAAACACAATCTAAGAGTCTACTTTTTATGATGCAAGGAAATAACTTATTTGAAGAAAAAAAAGCTTTATAAAAAATTTAAGTTAGATATTCAAACATAACAAAATTTATCAATTAAGCTTTTTTTTTTAAAAAAAAGCTGAAACAATATAATCAAGCATTCTCAAACATGCTCTTAATGTCGCATCTGTCATATTTTATCCATACTAATTAGCTATTTGGAGTGGGTCCACTAAAGTATGAGACCCTTCGGATCCACTATGGGACTAATATCAGATTCAGCTGATTGAGCATGGTTTTACCCTTTAGTTCTCAGTCTCTCAATGGGATGACTTCACAAGTATTCGAATCAGATTCTTCGGATCCTCCTCCTTATGGGGGCAAGTTGCTTCCAATTGATCGACACCCATTGATATCTTGTCAGTCATATTTAACAAATTTAAAATAATATGTTATATTAAATTAAATATTTTTAATGAAAGATGAGATCAGATAAAATATTTGTTTCATGTTTATGTTTGGGATAGATGGATTATTTCCATTTCTACTGTTTTCCCTGATGAAACTGGTTTATAAAAGCACTTATTTTTAAAATATAAGTGTTTTCAAAGAAAATATGAGTGTTTCGATGAACTTTTAAAAAAAAAGGCAAAAACAGTGAAAAAGGATTTTTTTTATTTTTTATTTTGGTATTGTTTAAGAAACTATAATTTCCAAGTTCTAACATCGGATGTAGTAGAAGAGAGAATGAGGATGATTATATTTTATTGGAGAATAATATCCGAAAACAAATATCATAAAAGCCCAATTTTTAAAACTCATCCAAATATAAAATACTTTTAACTTCTATTCTACATCATACAAACGCTTTTATATCCCACCTTAGGTGAAGGACTATTAGATTGTTCCCAACTAATTATTTTGTATTCAAAACTCTCTTATCCATCTTACTCATGTTTCCATCTAATTATTTTGTATTTCAAAACTCCCTTCTTCATCTTACTCCCAATTATTGCCCCCCACCGAATATGATTTTTGTCTTCATTTTAATTTTTGGCTTAATTGTATTTTTGGTCCCCAAATAACACGATTGTATAATTTTGGTCCCCCAGGTTTTAATCCAATTGCTTCCCTATATATCACGATTATGTAATTTTGGTTCATGAGATTCCAATTGGGTCTCCAAAGTATCCCTCTATTACAATTAGGTCCCTCTATTACTGTATCGTTCGATTTTTACACCAATAGCCTACATGAGATTGATACGACACTTAGTGAAACAAGCTTGGCAGCTTACATGATGTTCCTTTATAAAGAAACATCAAACCCCTATACTCACGTGATGTACACGTGACTATTAAAGTGTGTAAGGTGTCAATAATCGATAGTACCACATAAAAATATCATGTAAGTTGTCAAGCTGTCCACACTAAATAGAAACAGAAATAACAAGGAGTATCGAGAGCCTAATCAAATCATTAAAGACTAGTCTAGACAACTCCATTCCGGCGCCGCCACTAGATGGAGGCCAAACTCTTGGGAAAGGCTTCACTTTGCCAACTAATCTGCACACTAGTTGCTTTCCCTGAGGGTATGGACGAAAACAATGCTACGGTAGCGATTCTTCCATCCCCTAATGTTCTTCAAAGAACCTACACTAGGCGACATAATATTAGCAATCATGACTGACTCTACCGCCAACGAACATTAGCTGTGGTGGTTGGGGAGGGGCTATCCATTTTCCAAAACTTGGTGCTACCTACTGCAGAGTGCACCATGCATGCATAGTCCATGGCGACCGTCTATAATCATCCTCAAAAAGACCCTTGTTCTTCCATTGCCACAAAAAAGAGCAAGCCGTCATAAACACCTTTTGAGTTCTTAATGTCGAATTAATTTTGGAAAAACTAAAAATTGAGTTTATACACGAGACATGTGAAATTTATTTATATATGTGTGACATCGCGGAATATTTCGTAAGCTTCGACTATTTGGACCAACTATGAGACTAATCGTCAATCGACTGCTTAGAGCAATGAATTAACACTTATGCTCTCAAACTCCTAACTAGAGTGTCTATCGAGATTTGAACTTACATTTTCCTCATTATGGGGTCGAGATGCTTACCACTTGACCAAACATGAGTTGGTTTTTAATCTCTTCTAATAATATACATAGCATATAAATTTAATATTTTAATTTTGATAAATTGTTTGTGTAAATTTTTTTTACATCATCAACCAATAATATATGTGACTTTTAAGATAGTTAGTATAAGAGTCAAATATTTTAATAATGTGACAATTCATCATTGATTAACATGTAAAAAATCTCTTCAACGATAGCTAGTGTCACAATTAAATTCAATTTAATAACAACATGTAAACTTGAATAAAATATATTGATATAATTTTATGAGTTTAATTTTTATACACTGTTAGGGTAAATGATCTTTACACAGACATCCAATAATATCTTTACAAATCAGCATCATTATTATTTCTCTCTCTTAGTTATTAAAATAAAAGCATAGATGTCAAAATATTAGTGGGTGTCAGTATAAAACTTTTTTCACTGACAGTGCATACTGCTTTAATCCTAATTTTATACATATTTAAACAAATTTCTTATAGAACTTACAAAAAAAAAAAAACAATTAAATTTGTGTGGCTTTATGATGTTTCTCGGGCTTTTGTCCCCGCGTAATTCCCTTTTTTTAGCTTGTTTTCGGGCCTCAGCCCCTTTGTTTACCAAAAAAATAAATATAGAACTTAATGTAATGATGTATTATCGTATCTTCAACGACAGTGGATTTGGGCTACACAAGTAGTGCAGAATGTCTCCAACAACACCCATCAGCTGCATAATTCGATAAATTCTATTTATCAATATCTAAAGCATCCAAAATATTTTTAATATCGAATTTTTTTAAGTAGAATTGAGTTTTCCGCCACGCAATTCCATTTTCTCAGTAACCAGATACAGTACTAGAAGAGCACCAAAATAACAACAACAACAATAATTATTATTATTATTATTAATAATAATACAGATACTAGAACGAGAAATGATATTCCAATTCAATACATTCTAAATGTTATGTTATCAATTCTTAAAATTTAATTCAATTTATGCTCTTATCCCTCCCATTTTGATTTTCTACTACTTAAACTCTAATCAAGCTTGATCGTCACAAGTGCAATCCAATTTGTATAAAATTAATACTCTCATATGTAACACTAAGAATAAAAGAAATCTTAAGCTACAAGTCTGAACAAAGTAGAGGGCATACTACTATTAATTACCCTCTCATGGAAAAGAATGTCATACTATTAAAGTTTAAACAAGAACATTATCTAATCCTTCTAAAGTTCGTATCACATGGTATTTTTTGTATTGCTTTATTTTTCCTATATGAAAGATGCTGCAAATTGCAAAGTTAGTAGAAACTTGAACCCATAAAAAAAACCCAAAAATATTTAATAGCAGTATTTTAATCATTTTAATAAAACAGTTTACATAGAAAAGAAATCTCTAGCAGGAAGCAATGCATATATGCTCCTTTATTATGAAAGAGAAAGTTAAAAGTAAGTCGAGAAAATAAAGGCAAAAAAATCTTAATGAGTATGACAGTGGTAAGTTACAAAACCGTTTTAGTTTTATACAAAAAAAGCTAGCACTTGGCACGACCTATAGTTGAGGGCGAAATATTTGGAAGCCTAGCACGCAATGCCACTCATGCCTATATATGTAGCATCACTTCTCGAACTACTGCTATTCACATTGAACCTTGAGCTGAAGCAATGGCAGGAACTTCATCCATTCTCTTACCCTTTATTTTCTATCTACTTGCCTCTTGTTCCATCAATCTCATAGGTATTGTTATCTACTCTTCTTCCTCCTAGTTGATTCTTTTGTGAATATTAATTTGTAACATATGTACATCAAATAGAATTTGCAGTTACTCAATTTTAGATACACTTGTTATTATAACAGAATTCTCATTTTTTTACACCACACCATTCAACATGTGCCATGTCATCAACCATGTAGGCCATCACTGTGTCAAACTTGAATCACATCATATAATTTTTTCTGTACTAACTATGATTAGTGTATCATAACATAATGTGTATCTAAGGGGAAAAAAATATGCATAAAAAACATTAGTGTATAATTTTTTCTTTGCTTACAAAAAAAAGGGTGTATCTAAGAAAGTCCTATGTATCAAATGCTATCAATCTAAAAATATATCTTCTTATTATTGGTTGCAGATGGTTCTCAGTTAATTCTAGTGAACAATTGTGGGGAAAGTGTATGGCCAGGGATACTAGGCAGTGCAGGGCAACCAACTCCAAAAGATGGTGGGATTCATCTTGGAAGTGGTGAGGAAGTAGTGCTTGATGTACCAGAGAAGTGGTCAGGAAGAATATGGGGTAGGCAGGGTTGTACCTTTGACAACAATGGAAAAGGTCAGTGTGTCACTGGTGATTGCAATGGGCAGCTACATTGTAGAGGGCTAGGAGGTGTGCCACCAGCAACTGTGGTTGAAATGACACTAGGAACCTCCTCTTCTCCATTGCATTTCTATGATGTGAGTTTGGTAGATGGCTTCAACTTGCCTGTTAATATGAAACCTGTTGGGGGTGGAATTGGATGTGGGGTGGCTTCTTGTGAGGTAGATTTGAATGTTTGTTGTCCATCAGCATTGGAAGTGAAGATAAATGGTAAGGTTGTAGGGTGTAAGAGTGCTTGTTTGGCTATGCAATCAGCTAAGTATTGTTGCACAGGGAATTATTCTGACCCAAAAACTTGCAAGCCTACACTTTTTGCACACCTCTTTAAGGCTATATGCCCTAAGGCTTATAGTTATGCATATGATGACTCTAGCAGCCTTAATAGATGCAGGGCTTCAAGGTATGTTATCACTTTCTGCCCTCCCCCAGTGTAACTGTGAATGTGATATACCTCATGGATGGATGCCAAGAAGAAGTTGAAGCTACTGTCATAGAATTGCAAAAGATTATTAGTTGTTTTTTATGGATATTTTGGTATTTTCTTATGTCTTTCATTGGTATAGTATTGTTCTGTTTTTGTAAGTCTTTTTTTCATTATTCTTGGATAGTACATTTTCTATTCTCATGAAGATAGTTTAAAAGAAGGGTAGATTGATAATAAATTAGCATTTTACATTTTTGCTAGTCCTTTTGATGATGCTTTGTTATGTATGAAGTTTAATGTAGTTTACTTGGAAATAGTTAGTTATAAATTATAAATTCTGTACTGTACACATTTTTTTTTTGGGTACATCTGTACTGTACATTTTACTTCTGTCAAAGAGGAAAGCAAAATTGTGCAGCAACATTTGCAAGCCAAAGCTACCCCAAAAAAAAAAAAAAAAAGAATTATGGACAATAGTATATAAAATAAATAGAAATGAAAAAAAATATATCTGCCAATGCTAATGTCCTCCCATCATGTATCTTGATAGCAAATCACAAGGATGACCTTGATAGAATGGACTATGCTGCTGCATTTCTTTGCTGGAAAATTTCATCAAGAAAGATAACAATTCGATCCGTAGTTAGCAAATGGAAGCTTTTGTTCACCAAATTTGTTGCTGGTTTAGACTATAGAGCACTAAATGAGAATCCCACTATGATGGTTCAAGTGCCACTTTTGATATGCACCAAAAGAATAATATAATTCTTGATGTCCGAAAAAAAAAATTCTATATAGAAGCTGCAATCTCTACTTTTAATTTACCATGACATGAGGCATGGGATATGCATATGAGCAAACAAGACGACAGCAATAAAAGGGGCTTACATGCGTACTCCAGAGGAAGTTGTATTTTTTTTAGGTTTTGTTTGTGAGTTAAGAGGGAAAGGAAAGTATGGAGATCAAAGGAGAATGAAAGAAGAGGGAGGGAAGGAGGATGAGAGGATTATCTCTCTCTTTATTTGGGAGTATGTTTTATGTGAGTGGAAGGAAATGAATGTTTTACTAAATGCTTTTATTGTTTTATCCTTATTTATAAAAATTAACAGAACTAATATTATTTAAATAATAGTAATGCAAAAAAATAAACAAATATTTCTCCAAATAAAAACCTTGTTGTAAATATTTTTGTCTTTCTATCTAAAAATATTATATTGTATATTATGTTAGTTTTGAAAATTTGTAAGGGTAAATTAGTTATTTATGTTAGTTTTCCTCCAAGATACCTCGAATTGGGGGAATTTTATACTCGACAATTTTAAATATCTTGAATATTTTTTTAATAAATTATGTTATAAATTATAACTAGAATTATTATTATTACTATTTTTGTGTGTATTAAAGAATTACATAAGATTTTATAACATAAATTGAGTAGTTCATAATATTTTTTTTTTTGTCCTTGATCAGGAGTATACCCCACCGGTGAAAGAATATAATTCCCTGCTGATTTCATTAGCATAACTGTGGTTATATACAACCATTACAAGAGAGATCCTAGGCTATAATTAAGGAAACTAATTATACACAAGATCATTAACATTATGACTAGATCCAAAATATATTTACATATATTCTAACACAACCCCGCAGTCGAAGCGGGTGGTTGTCGTACACTAAGACTATCCCGAAAATCCTCAAATAGAACCAAGGGAGGGCCCTTTGTAAAAATATCTGCAATCTGATAACGTGGCGGGACATGTAAGACTCGAACTTCCCCACGAGCAATCTTTTGGCGAACAAAGTGAATATCCATCTCGATATGTTTAGTGTGCTGATGTTGAACAGGATTTCCAGAGAGATATATCGCACTAACATTATCACAATACACCAAGGTAGCTTTCCGAATAGGACAATAAAGTTCTAGAAGAAGGTTTCATAACCAACCAGACTCAAACCACATTGGCAACGCCTCAGTATTCCGCCTCCGCACTAGATCGTGACAAAGTAGCTTGCCGTTTGGCAGACCAAGAAATTAAATTATCACCAAGAAACACACAATAACCAAATGTAGAGCGTCTGGTATCCGGACACCCACCCCAATCAGCATCTGTATAAGAAAGGAGAGTGGATGTGGAAGAAGGATAAAGATGCAAGCCATTATCAAGAGTTCCCTAAATGTAGCGCACAATACGCTTGAGCGCGTGCATGTGTTCTTCCCGCGGGTCATGCATGAATAAACACACCTGTTGCACATCATAAGCAATATCGGGTCTCGTGAAAGTGAGATACTGAAGAGCCCCTGCAAGGCTTCGATAATGAGATGGATCTGCATATGGTGTACCGTAATTAGCATTGAGCTTTGGTTTAGTGTCAACCGGAGTAGGAGATGGCTTACAAGATGACATGCCGGCCCGTTCAATGATCTCTGTTGCATACTTCCGCTGAGATAAGAATAAACCACCTGTATGACGAGTTACAGCTATACCCAAGAAATAACTCAACAGCCCCAGGTCCTTCATAGCAAATTCCAAGCTAAGAAGGGATATGATAGAGTTGCGAATAACATTAGAGGAAGCTGTCAATATAATATCATCCACATACAAAAGAATGTAAGCCATAGCTGTACCTTGTCGGTAAATGAAGAGAGAATGATCAAAAGTACTGTGAGAAAACCCAAGAGTAGAAACATAATCAGCAAATCTCTTGTACCAAGCTCGAGGGACCTGTTTGAGCCCATATAGAGATTTCTTCAACAAGCATACATGATTAGGATGATCCGGGTCCCTAAAACCCATGGGCTGATGCATGTACACAGCCTCTTTGAGTTCTCCATGCAATAAAGCATTCTTCACGTCAAGTTGGTGAATGGGCCATGCTTTAGAAAGGGCTAAACTGATAACAGTGCGAATAGTTGTCGGCTTGACTACCGGGCTAAAAGTCTCACCATAATCCACGCCAACCTGTTGTGTTTTACCATCACCTACAAGACGGGCCTTATGCCTCTCAAAAACACCATCATATTTTTCTTTATGAGTAAAAATCCACATAGACCGAATCACATTAACATCAGGTGGATGGGGCACCAACTCCCACGTCTTATTTTTAATGAGAGCATTAAATTCATCATCCATAGCCATTTTCCAATTCGGGTCATGAAGGGCAGACACGGGGTTACGTGGCAGGGGGGATTTAGTGACACTAGTGTTAAGATTTAATTGTCGTTTGTGTTTGAAAATCCCATGTTGACTATGTGTAACGGGTCTGGGAGCCGCAAGAGGAGTGGGGATATATGGAAGTGAAGGTGTGCAGTCTTTGGGCTGAGGGGTGGGCTGGTTGGAGGTTGCCGGTTGGGCACAACCTGCTGGGCCGGTTGGTTTGGGCCTAGCTGTGATGTCGAATGGTGGACCACGTAAGGGGAGGGTCCATCGTCCATAAAACCATAAGTGTGAGGTTGTGGTTTGTGCAACTTAGCAAATGGGAATTGGGTTTCATCAAAAATGACATGACGACTTAGTATGATTTTACGAGAGGACAAATCATAGCACTTGTAACCACGATGATTAGATGGGTACCCCAAAAAGACACATGGGGTGGAACGGGCTTGAAGGTTGTTTATGGTAGTAGAAGGTAATAGAGGATAGCATAAACACCCAAAAACCCAAAGATGAGAGTAGGAATGGTCCTTTCGATAAAGATCCTGGAGAGGCGACTGATAGGCTAATTGTTTGCTTGGAAGAATATTGAGGAGATAGGTTGTCATTTGTAAAGCATGATGCCAAAATGAAGGTGGTAAAGATGCATGGACTAGAAGAGTGCGAATAATGTTGTTAATGGTACGGATTTTTCTCTCGGCTTTCCCATTTTGTGATGATGTATGTGGACAAGAGAGGCGAAAAGCTAACCCATTTACTTTACAAAATTCCCAAAAGGGCCCATTATCAAATTCTTCATCATTATCACATTGAATGTTCTTTACTTCCCGTTCAAATTGATTGCAGATGAAAGCTCTAAAAGATAGAAATGTGGAAAAAACTTGAGACTTCTTAGACAATGGAAATGTCCACAAAAAATTAGAGTAATCATCCAATAACAAAACGTAATATCGGTGGCCCGAAGAGCTCAAAATGGGAGATGTCCAAATATCACTATGGATAATATCAAATGGCATAACAGTGCAAGAAGTAGAAGAATCAAATGGCAACTTAACATGTTTTCCAAGAGAACAAGAATGACAAACATGAGAACCACGAGTTTGATTACACTCAATAAATTTATTTAGCCTAAGTGAGTCAAAAACAGGTGCTCCCGGATGTCCCAAACGAGCATGCCATAACGATTGTTCTAAAGTTGCAAAAGTAGATGGTGAAGTGGCTTGATTGGTGGTGATGGTGGTTGTGATGGGATAAAGTTCGCCCCGACTCTCACATCTCATTAGACGCATCCCCGTCTGGAAATCCTTCACAGAAAAACCAAAAGGGTCAAATTCAACAGAAATCGAGTTATCAGTTGTAAACTTTCTAATCGACACTAAGTTTTTAATAAGTTGAGGGGCATGAAGGACATTTTTCAAGGCTAAGGGAGGATTCGAGGGAGACAAATTGGTGTGACCATAACCACGAATTGGAATTGAATGACCATTACGAACAATTATACCATGATTATTGCTAAAATTAAAATAAGATGAGAGATTACCTTGTTCTGATGTCATGTGAGAGGTGGCACCAGTGTCCATGTACCAATTTGCATCCGAAGGATTAAGCCCAAGAGTGTGCATCGCTGCTTCGATGTCTGTCGGAGTGGGTGGATCTGCTGCTGCCGTGTAGGCCTGTGGCGGTTTCGGCCCAAGGATGCCTGGCTAGTGCTTTGGGGCTTCTTTATGAACTGGGCACGGCCCCAAGATGAGGAGGGGTATGGGCATGGTGTAAGAGCCCAAGGCATCCATGGCCCTTGCCATCTGCTGCGGGAGCCATTTGCTGGTGCCGCGGATTCTTCTTTGGCCGGGATTGATCTTTGCTGCCAGTCACCATTGCAGCCTCCACCGCGGTCACCACCGCCGCCGCTCTTGCTGCCACCGCGATGCCCACCATTGTTTTTGCCACTGTTGTTGCGGTTTTGACCCTTTTTACCACCATGATGAAGCCGATTTTGATGGTAATTCTCGGAGAGGGAGTGAGAGTCATCAGTTTCGTGAGCCATCATGGCTGCACCCATGCCGGTTGCGACCTTCTTCGCGAGACCTGCTTCTTCCAACATGAGCATAGAGCGGGCTTGATAGAACAGTGGAAGATGATCGCTTTGGCGAATGAGCATGGCAACCCCATTATAAGCCTTGGTGAGACCGACCACCATTTGAAGAACAAGACGATTGTTTGAGACCGGTGCGCCTACGTTCTAGAGTTGATCCGACAATTCCTTGAGCTGTTGACAATACGCAGAGGCATTCGGGAAATCCTCCATGTTGGTATGGGAGAATTCATGCTCAAGAGTTACAGACCGAGAATTCTTATTGTCTTGGAATATATCATGCAACCTATTCCATGCCTCCATTGCCGTTGAGTCGGGTTCAAGAATAGTATGCAACAGGTCATGTGAGATTGTTGCATAAATCCATTGAAGGACCGCAGCATCAAGGGTCGACCACAGTTCCTTTTCTTCGCCGGTTTTAAACACCTTCTCCTTGCCTTTCTCCGGTGGGGAGATGTGGTGGAGGACCTTGTGAGAACGTGCGTGAATCTTGAACAGTTCCGCCCATGTCGCATATTGGACGTTTTCCATCTCCAGGGTGATGGATATATGGTTCTTGATGTTGGCGACAGCAAGAGCCGAGTGGAATTTGTTGGAGTCAGTCATGGTGGCTGACGTGAGAAGAGAGATGGAAGCTAGAAGGAGAAGAAGAGAAGCTAGGGCGTGGCGGAAGCAGGGGAGGAACCAACCCTAGTCTCTTGATACCATGAAAGAATATAATTCTCTGCTGATTTCATTAGCATAATTTTGGTTATATACAATCATTACAAGAGAGATCCTATGCTATAATTAAGGAAACTAATTATACACAAGATCATTAACATTATGACTAGATACAAAATATATTTACATATATTCTAACAGCCGGAAGCGGAGACTAATCTCCTGCAGGGGAATGAATGGCACCTAAGGCGGGAAATCCCCTCCCAGCAGAAATTCGCTCCATACGTAAGAGCTGAGATTCGAACCCTAACCACTTGGTTAAGAGGCATAAATCCACCACCACTTGTGCCAACCTTCATTGGTAAATAGAGTAGTTCATAATATGACATAACCTTGCAAATTTTAATTAGTGACATTAATGATTTAATGATAGACGGTGGGCTTTTACCCATATCATCCTTACACCCAAAGATATTTTGCTCTAGTTTGAAGTTTAAAAGGGGGCCATCCCCTCCTCCCTTCATTGGTCAAAAAAATAGAAACTGAGAGAGAGAGAGAGAATTGATTGGAGAAGAAGACTAAAAAGTAGAACTTGAGGTGCTTCATCATCATTCTCCTTGCTCTTTTTCGTTTTCGTTGACCTCAAGGGTTCAAGAACCCCAAAGCCAAGGTGAGGAATTGATAATGTTATTGATTGTGTGACTAAATTATCTTTATACATATATGTATTTGCGTGCTATTGCAACTTCTCTGGACAGAGGCATGTTTTTCTACACAAAATGGTATTGTGTGGAATGTGACTAAATGTATGGAAATTGCGTGGTTGTTTTTATTTTTCTTTTATATATGTAAACATGATTGAAGCCCTGGATCTAGTTTTCTTTAGTTGGTATTCAATAAATGGTTATATGATAATTTGGTGGGCATTCACGTTGAATTCGTGGAACAGGGGCAGGCATATTGTGTGTTTGTGAGCACCAGATTTCAATATAAAATTATATATATATATTGTAGTGTATGTGTTTGTTATATGGCTACCATATCTTATGTCTATGATTTATATATACATGTTATGTGATATGATTTTTAAATTTGTCATTTACATTTTTGTGATGTGAAGACTTTATGGAAGTACTTAGTGGAATGGATTGTGAAGGTTTTTTGATATGAATTTTTGGGTAGGCCAATCGGGGAGTGGAAGGCTCCGGTATATAAATATCACCGTTAAATACCCCAGGCGTTGAGGAGGGATGATGATGTTTACCAGAGGATGCGGTATCTCCGGGGTACGAAATTAAAACCGTCAGGATGGGGACCTTGAGAGAACAACCCCAAGTGAACCCAAAGACTCAATGATTTAAACATATGTTATTGTTGAGATGTTCCCTTGTGAGAGGAACTCGATTAATTTTCATTGATGAAAATACAAGCCATTCCACAAGTACTTTCGAATATTGGAGTTGCCCTCTAATTATTCTATGATATTGATATTATGTAAAAATGCTATGTATATATGAGTATGTGTGTGGGGACCCTCATCGAGTTTAATACTCACTCTACACCTTTAAATTGTTGTAGGTACATGTATTGATTACTTTGGAACTGGTCACACTTAGGAGATGTTTTGGGAGCCATGCATGTCATGTGGAGTATTTTTTTCCTTGTTATTTCGTTGGTTTGTACCCGGTCTTGTTAAGGGTGACAAACCTTTCATTTTATAAATCAGGACTATGTAATCCTTTAATTTAGTTTGTTTAACTCTGATGGGTCTATTTATTAATATGATGTATTAATAAGTATGATTCTCTTGACTTTAGATGACTACGAATTTAGTAAGCTTGACAGGCTGCGAAGGGGAAAATTTCTCCTTTCCCTTTTGGTCGGTCATGGTTTCGAAATTCGGGTCATGACAAAGTTGGATCTATTTAAATTTCTCCAAAAATTTCAAGGACCAATAAAGCAATTAAAGCTAAGATGAAAGGACAAAATGAAAAAAAGGTAAGGATTCATATTCTTTCTTTTTTTTTTAAATGTCAATTGTATATGTGACACCCTTCTACCCGCATGTTATAAGACATTTAATATAAAAACTATTAAAAATAAAAACATGCATTTTACTGAATAATTCAAACATTTGTCCATGGGTAGAAAAGTCCCACATGAACGAGTTCACAACACGGAAAATTAAAACAAGTTAAAGCAAATAAAACATAACAACTAGCGACCCAATCCCGATGTCACAACTTAGAGCTGGTATAACCGTTCCGGAAAATATATCCTTGGAATACAACATAAACAAACTAACTAAACACAAAAATAATTCCTAACTATGAGTGGCGGCTCCTCAGAGTCACTCCTCATCGGGATGCTCGTCATCCTCTGCAAATGGCCGATCAGGTCCAACAAACAACAAGAAAAACAGGAAGTAAGAATCATGTAAATATATATAGCAAGGGGACGTGAGGTAAAGTAAACAAACAGCATGGCAACAACTAGCATACAACCTCACAATAACATCACAACATCCATCATCTTCATCATCGTAATAACAAGTATGCTATGCAGTGCAATGTAACACTACCCACTACTCCAACAATGCATATGGGTCCAACTAACTCAGGATGAACGACTTCAGAGTTAAATATCCACATTGAGAATCTATTCAACGCCGGAGAATCTACTCCTCGGACAGCCAACTCATCAAACCATCGGATGCCTCATCACGGGGGCGCACGGAGAATCTACTCCTACCGTGGATGACCAGATCACTGTACTCTCGGGCAACCTCCCTTATGTCGAATAACCACCAACAACAGCATCTCCAATGATGCATGAACAACCAATAAAACATCGGGTAAACGCCACCTCCTCAACTTCAACGGAATCAACCGAAGACATCAACGGAATCAACCGCAACAACTTTAACTAACGGAATCTACCGCAGCAGGATCGACTGCAACACCTTAGACCCAACCAGGTCAAAGCCCCCTTGTGGCAAACTCACGGCCACCAAGGTACAACATCAACAACATGTGGTAACCCACCGGGTACCGACTTAACCAACGTAACATCTCACCATCTCATCTCTTTACCCATCTTCATTAATTATTAACCAAGTTATCTAATTAGCAACATTGTATGATTAAGTCATCTTATCATCATAGGGAAACTTAAAAGCCTTTAATCATGTTCTGGTCAAAAAGGGGGAGAACGGGCGTGCTGATCCCCTGCACGGCCATGCTGGTCACATAAGTGAAGCACGTTCGTTCTCCTTATTAAGCACGGTCGTGCTCTTGGTTCTGAACAACCGTGCTCGAAGCACAACCACTTTCCAGAATTTAACTGAAGCACGGTCGTGCTCCCCATTCAGCACAGTCGTGCTTAATGCACAACTGTACTGTTCTGGGCAGAAACAAACTAAACTTAGCCAATTAATTTAGGATTCTCAACCTATTAATTTCTAAATCGTTTTAAAACCTAATTTAACCAATCGACATATCTTATCAACATTCAATATCATCATAACAATTATGGCATCGACCATTCAACCAACATATCAACAACCATAAACATATTGTGTTCATCATGACCGCATATTCATACAATAGCCAATACGAACATGAAACACATAACATGGCATCTAACATTAAACAAACATATCATCAACATAGGCATTTAGGAATTTAAAATCATACAATGCATGCATCCAACCGGGGTTATGGGAACCCCTTTACTTTACTCTAACCCCAAGCCTATGAGTACACTACCCTTCTTCCTATACCTGGATTGAAGGTAGCTCCAACGGCGTCCTAAACAGCAAATCGGTCTCGAATCCACAAGCGGCTTACTTTGGTACTAAGCCTGTTTGATCATAAACACAAACAATCAATTTCTCAAACCAAAAACGAAAGAGAAACTGAAGGAAAAGGGACCTTTACCTCTAACCCAACACAGACGCACTAAGCTTCACAAACGGCTTCCAAAACTCCAAGAACTGGCTGAGTTTAGGGGAAACAGGGAAGAGGGTTGTTCTGGCCGCACTAGACGACAGCTGATGACAGAAAATAGGGTTAATTCGTAACCCTCGGTTTCTGTGTCAACTTTATATAGGCCACACCTGAGCACGATCGTGCCCACCCTTGAGCATGGTCGTGCTCGACTTAGCGTCACCGAGACGCGGTCAACTCCTCGAGCATGGGGGTGCTCACTGTTGAGCACGGGCGTGTTCAACTTAACCGTGCTCAACTTAAAATCAGAAACACGCTGCTGACCTTAAGCATGGGCATGCTGGCTAATAAGGATGGGCGTGCTCATGTACCAGAAATGGACTTTTAAGCCAAAAATCCTACTAAGCCCTTAGCCAACAATTCTAACTTAACAAAACAGCTTAAGAAAAGCACTTAACAAAAAGTGGGGTGTTACAATTCCACCCCTCTCTTATAAAAATTTCGTCCTCGAGATTTCTACACACCTCAAATGAAAAGGTGCGGGTATGCTTCCATCATCTTGCTCTCCAGCTCCCAGGTAGCACTTTCCTCAGTTGCCCTACTCCAAACCACTTTGACCAAAGGAATCTCTTTGCCTCTTAGCTGCCTCACCCTCCTATCCTCGACTCGAAGGGGTAACACCTCAAACATCAAGTTCTCTTTCAACTGTATAGCGTCGGGTACTATCACGTGACTAGGGTCATGGATGTACTTTCTGAGTTGAGATACATGAAAAACATTATGGAGGTTTGACAAGAGCAGTGGCAAGGCTATTTGGTAGCGACTTTGCCGACTCTTTTGAGGATTTGGTAAGGACCAATGAACCTCGGAGTAAGTTTCCTCGCCTTCATCACTCTACCAACCCCAGTCGTTGGAGTAAATCTCAAGAATACATGATCATCTTCCTGGAATTCGAGCGCCTTCCTCCTTTTATCATGATAGCTCTTTTACCTACATTGTGCAACTCTCATCCTTTCCCGAACCATCCTGATATTTTCTGTTGTTTCCTGGACTATCTCTGGTCATAGTACCACATTATCACTCGGTTCATTCCAACACAAGGGTGTCCTACATCTCCTCCCATAATGAGTCTCATAAGGTGTCATCCCAATACTGGAATAGAAGCTATTGTTGTAGGTGAATTCTATCAGGGGCAAAAACTTGTCCCAACTATCAGATTGTTCTAACACACAAGCCCTCAACAAGTCCTCTAAGGACTGGATGGTCCTCTCAGACTGCCCATCAGTCTGTGGGTGGTAAGCTGAACTAAGTCTAAGCTTTGTCCCTAAAGCATGCTACAAACTCTCCCAGAACCTGGAGGTAAACCTTGGGTCTCTATCTGATACTATGCTAGAGGGTACACCATGATGCCTAACTATCTTTTTGATGTAAAACTTGGCTAACTTCTGTAAAGGATACTCCATGTTCATCGGGATGGAATTGGCAAACTTAGTCAATCTATCCACAACAACCCATATAGTCTCAAAACCAGCTGGAGTCCTAGGGAGTCCAGACACAAAATCCTGGAGATGCTATCCCATTTCCATTATGGGATGCTCAACGGTTGCAACTTACCTGATGGCTTTTGGTGTTCTATCTTGGCCTTCTGACAAACTAGGCATGTATACACAAATTCAGCTACATCCTTTTTCATCCTAGGCCACCAAAACATCCTCTTAAGGTCCTGATACATCTTAGTGGCACCTGGGTGCACACTCAACCCACTCTTATGTCCTTATTCAAGGATCAACTTCCTAAGCTCGGGAACATCTAGTATGCACACTCTACCCTTAAACCTCAAGACACCATCGATGTCATCCTTAAAACCAACGTCTCTACCGTGAGCAAGCAACTCTCGCTGGTCCAAAAGAAACTTGTCTAACTTCTGACCCTCTCTAATCTGATCCATTAAGCTGTTGGTAACCTTCAAGGTACCAAGCCTAATACTCTTAGGGGTAAACTCACAATCTAGACTAAGGTCTCTAAACTCCTCAAGCAGATCCATCTCCCTAACCATCAAAGCGGAGACATGCAGGGTTTTCCTACTCAAGGCATCGGCCACCACATTGGCCTTTCCTCGGTGATAGGTCAGCTCAAAGTCATAATCCTTTAAGACCTCCATCCACCTACGCTGCCTCATATTCAACTTCTTTTGATCAAAGAGATACATCAAACTTTTGTGATCACTAAAAACCTCAAACCTCGCTCCATACAGGTAATGCATCCATATTTTTAAGGCAAATACCACAACTCCTAACTCTAGGTCATGGGTAGAGTAGTTCTTCTCATGGGGTTTCAACTGCCTAGAAGCATAGCCAACTACCTTACCATTCTGCATCAACACACCACCTAACCCTTGCTAAAAAGCATCACAGTAAACTACGAAGGGTTCACTAGGATCTGGCAAAACTAACACCAGTGCTGATGTCAACCTATCCTTAAGGGTTTGGAAAACTCTATTCACACTTAGAGTCCCATACAAACAACTGTCCCTTCTTGGTGAGACGGGTTAAGGGTAAAGCTATCTTAGAGAAACCTTCTATGAACCGCCTATAATACCCGGCTAACCCCCAGAAACTCCAAATCTCGGTCACACGACTTCGGTGCTTCCCACTAGAGCACCGTCTCAACTTTAGCTGGGTCCACTACTATGCCACCCTTAGAGATGACATGTCCTAAGAAGCTCACTTCCTCTAACCAGAACTCACACTTCGGTAACTTAGCGTACAACTTCTTTTCCTTAAGGGTCTGCAAGACAACCCTCAAGTGTTCCTCATTGCTCTTGGAGTACACTAAGATGTCATCTATAAACACCACCACAAACTTATCCAAGTAAGGGTGAAAGGTCTTGTTCATGTAGTCCATGAAGAACGCAGGAGCATTGGTCACACTAAAAGGCATAACCAAGTACTCATAGTGACCATATTGCGTTCTAAACTCTGTCTCCGAGATGCCCTCAAACTTAACTCGAATCTGATGGTACCCTGACCTCAAGTCTATCTTTGAAAAGACGCAAGCGCACATCAACGGGTCCACAAGATCATCAATCCTAGGGAGGGGATACCGATTCTTTACGGTCACCTTGTTGAGCTGTCGATAGTCGACACACAACCTCATACTACCATCTTTCTTCTTCACCAACAACACAGGTGCTCCCCACGGAGACACACTGGGCCTAATGAACTGCTTATTCATCAGGTCCTCCAACTGCTCTTTCAACTTAGCAAGCTCTATATGAGACATTCTATAGGGTGCTATGGAGATTGGCCCGATGCCAGGCACTAATTCTATGGTGAACTCGACATCTCTCTCTAGGGGTAAGTTATAAACATCCCTCGTGAACACTTCAGGAAAATCCCGCACAACAGGCAAGCTGGTGACATCAAGAGGGCTTCTCTCTACTTCCATGGAAGCTATCATCATGTATACATGGGCTTCATCTTTCATCGAAGCTTGAACTTGACTGGCAGAGAGAAGGTCTGGATTCTTAGACTCCGTTGGAGTTCCAAAAACCAAGGTTTTACCAAAACAGTTTAAAAGGACATGGTTGGAAGATAACCAGTCTATGCTAAGAATGATATCAACATCCTTCAGGGGTAAACATACAAGATCGACCATAAAGGTTTTACCATCAATAACAATAAGACAGTTCTTGAAGATGTGGAAACAGGTTTATTTGTAGGTGTAGACACAAGCAAGTCAAACTCAAGAAAGGTAATAGGTAATTTAAGACTCTTGACACTATCATGCGATATGAATGAGTGAGTAGCACCCGAATCATACAATACAGTTAATTGAGTTCCATCAATAAAACACATACCTTGGATTAAGTCATCAGACTTGTAACATCCTATCTTTCGGGAAATTAAATATTTTAATTAGATGGGAGTGAAGGTTAGATAAATCTAAAATTTATTTAACAATCCAAACACATATGCAAGTTCAAAATAAAATTTAAGCAACCCAAATTTTTCAGTAGGTAAACACCTCAAGCAAGTACGTTAAAAACCCCTATTGGAAGCACCTCAATTTAAATTCTTAATTAAGATGGTTTATTATCAACAACATTAAAAGATAATTAGTCATAGATATAAATCTTAATCATAGCTATATGATTATAATTAATTTACTCATTTTTTACTCATTATGAGTAAATAGCACTAGTCTTAATTAATTACACCCTAGTTACAAGTTTTAACCAAATTAAACTAACTAAAATAAACTTCTGGGCTTAGGATCAGGGGTATATGGCAGTTTAATAAATCCTTGACACCTCCACCTTCAAAGTTTGCCGCTTGTTAGTGAGAAGGCACCTCCTGCTTGGGCTTGTTACTAAGTCACGCAAATTTTCAGCATTTGGATGATAACCAAAATGGCCACGTATTCTGCTGCCTCTCCTTTCATTAATTGACGCAAGTATTAGTCCATTTTATGGTCATTTAAGAACCATGCAGCTGCTTGACTTCCTTTCTTTAATTCACCCCAAAGTTCTACATTTTATGATCATCCAATGACAACATAAGCAAGCTGCTTGCTTCATGATCAGCAATGCCATTCATGTTATGTCCCTTTTTTCTTCCACATTAAAGCAACGCAGAGATAGAAAAAAATAATAATAAGAGAATGACATAGAAAAAAAGAGGGAGAAAAGGCCGTGAGAGAGAGTTGAGCTTCTGGATCCGATTCCGGTCAATCCGTTCGTCCTATCAAAATTCTGATTATACCATTGTGATCCTCACAACGTCTACTTCATTATCTTATCTTTATTTTCTTGATTAGGCTAAGGTAAGCCTATGTCCTTTTTATGCCGAAATGCCGTCGGCAACGGTATTGAGGTTATCTTTCAATTCATTATCGGTTTCGATTCCGTCTTGATTTGGATTACACGTAACGTGTGCTTTACAATGATGTGTTCGGTGAATTTTTGGAGCCCGGAGGCTGTAGAAGCTGTGCGTGGCAGATTTGAGGGAGTATAAGGAGTGTCCATTTCGTTGCTCCAAAGCTAACCTAAGACATCCCAGGTGGGGGAAACAAACTAATTAACGTCGGAAACGACGCGGTTACATTTAATTAGATAATGGTGTAGGGCGACCCAAACCCTACACGAGAGCGAGTAATGGACAATGTCTATACCACATTGGGAACTACTCAGTGGTACCGATGATGATATAGAAATTGTGCGTTTATCGTTGTTATGCTACATACATAGATTATTTTATTACGTGATGATTGCATGTTTGACTGGTTGATGTGAACTTGATACTTGGTATATGATATCATGAGTGTGGTAATTATTTTAGAAGTGTTTATTATTATTATTATTATTATTATTATTATTATTTTAATATTACTACTACTACTACTGGGATGATAATGATTATTATCATCGTCATCATCATCATCATCATCATTATTATTATTATTATTTTTGTGATTATTATTATTAGTATGATTATATTTTCGGTATTTATCATTCGGAAATGATATTATAATATGAGGATATATGATGATGATTTTGGATAACATGATGATGATTAGGATGATAGGATGAGTGTAATGATTGTGCTTAGAGGATTGAGTAAATCATAAGTTATGTTGAGATACGAGGATGTATTTGGGGATTGCATACGATATGTGATAGCAGTGCCCAGCCAAGATAATTATCGTGAGATGAGGTTGAGATTAATGAGATGAAATTATTTTGAGGTTATCTATGAGATTAGGATGACCTGTTAGGGCACTAGGGGTGACCTAAAACATGGTCTGTGATATGAGGGACCTGAAACATGGTCGATTGGGGTCTATGCCTCGGAGGGAAAATTTCCGGTGATAGGCTAATGGCAAACCGTCCAGAGATGATTTCATTTTAGTCACAGCTATAGTTCATGCATTGCATGAGCATCCTAGATTGTGGTCCAGAGGTGTGCACCGGGTTGTGCGGCTATAGTGTCATTGCTTTGCGTGGGCACTCTCCATCCACGGACGAGGGTGTGCGTCGAGGACTCTGGGATGTGTCGATTATATTGTTGTGATATCCGGATATGGCCGATACCTGAGGAGATCATTCATACAGCATTTGCATTGCATCATGATGGAGGGTAGAGGAAAGATTATAGATGTGGATTGAGGATGATTATGTTACATATATTTATGCAGGGGAGACGGATGTTTAGTGTGCCGTTATTTAATTAAATGTTGCTAAACCCTTTCCACGTTTGATGTTATATGGTTTCTTATCCCTGTCTTATCTATATTGCATATGTTTTCTTTTTGTGTTTGGGATGAGAAGATTCTACGGGGGAGCCAGCTATGGAGGAACTTGATGGGACCTCGTATGAGCCTGACGTTGGAGGACGAGCAGTGGATCCTCATAGTTGAGTATAGAGTCTATGGCCAGCACGTCTTGTCTCTTTAGGATGTTGTTTTTATTTTCTGTTTGATTATCAGCTTGTACATTTTGGGATCCGACTGATGGGATTCCCTCTACTGCATCTTGTGTGTCGATTTGAGGTGTATATGTTATGTATGTATGTTAAGTTTTAAATTTTTCGTTGTTTTAATATACTAGCTTAACGACAATAACGAAATTAGGTCTTCATATTTTGGGTTTTCTTTAATGGGACGTTGGGGCGTCTCATTTAGTGGTATCAGAGCAGTTCGGTTCTGAAATGGACTGTGAGCACTATGATTAGGGTGAACTGACCATTTAGTTGAATCCACATCGGATAACAACTATGCTTAGAAGTTGGGTAGTGAGTCCGACGCGACATCTCTATGGCATGTAGTATTTATATTCCAGTTTTATGTAGTATTATATGTCATCTTGATGTGGGCTAATGATGTGGCGGATGCACTAAGTCGGAAATCCTTGCACGTATCCGCAATGATGGTGAAAAGGATGGAGTTGTGGTCGCATTGTCGCGCACGCACCAAAAAGAACGAGCGGTTTTTAAAACTGTAGTTTAGGGCGACAACTCGGATGTCGTCTCACAAGGACTCTTGAAGTGTTATTTATCACAAAAATCAGTTTTTGGGGGAGTTTGGATTGGAATGTAAATAAAGAAACAAAGCAAACAAAGCAATGAAAACAGAGCAGTTGAAAAGATTATCCAATAGCTAAAGACGATTAATCTATTGTTCTCGATTTCCCAACTATCATCGGTTCATGCAATTTCCAAGCCCTAAGCAGATTCTAATCCCCTCCCGGTTGTAGCAACAATTTACAAGCGAAACCACTACTACATATATATGTCCCTATTCCCGAATTAAGCAAACGGGGTTAAGCCCTTCGTGAACTAAGCGAACACGAAACGAACACACGCGAATTAAGCAAACACGATTAATTATAGGAATATGATATCACCGAAAATAAATCAACACAACACAATATACTCCTGAATTAAGCAAACAGAAATATATAGCATGGCATTGAAAAGGGAAAAGCATACAAAACAGGAAATACAAGAACCTCAAGTGTAGTGGAAATCGATTACAATAGATTAATCCTAGAAACTTAGTTCTCCATGGAAAAACGAAAACACGCAAAAAAATGTAAAAACAATGGAGAAGCAAAAAAAATTCTTCCAATCTGCCCAGAACAGCCTTTTATACTATTCAGAATTTTAGCCCACTCGCGAGGCGAACCCTCATTCGCGAGGCGAATATTGTGAAGAGTCAGCAATGCTTGGTCTTCTCGCGGGGCGAAGTACTACTCGCGTGGCGATTAATCTACTGTTCTCGATTTCCCAATACTTCTACTTAACCTGAAAACAACAAAATAGCCATAAGTGCTTTATTTGACTCAAAACTGGCTAAATTAACCTAAAACTACTTTAGAGACTCAAAACCTTGCTTGAGGACAATCTAATCTAATTTGGGTGAAAATAGGATATAATTTGCACAAAACCCTGGTCATACTAGCCATAAAACTAGATGAGCCAGAGGCTTATCAAAATACCCCAAACTTAAACTTTGCTTGTCCCCAAGAAAACTAAAACTCAAAAATAAAAAAGACTCAAGACCTGGCAAGCTTAAAAGTTTCAATCAACCTTGCACAAATTCAAGTAGTTTCATCAAAACAGTTTTCTTCAATGTCCCCCCCTTTCAAGCAAAGCAATCTCCACAATCATTCATTCTAAACAATTGAGAATTTATCATTCAAACAATCATTAATCTAAGCAGGGGATCCAAGTTACACACAAGAGGGAGATCACCAAATTCAAACAACTGTCTTCCTCACAAGGGCATTTAGTGTTCACTCATTCGCTCAATTTGTGTCAGGCTAGCAACATTTCCCTCAATTTCACTTTTAAGAGCACTTTCCATAAATTTGATTTTCATCTCAAAATGATTCTCACAGAAAACATGCATGCAACATCAAAAGGTCTTTTATGGGTTGTAATGGGGCCTGGCTAAGGGTATGATATACAAAGGTACTAGGCTGAAGTCCCTAGGAACTAAGAGAGCATGAAACACTTCAAAACATTGAAATTCCACTCAAGTTCCTTTTCTCATTCATCTTTTCAATTGCCTTGGGTGACTACGGCCTCTTTTACTGATACTTTTATTTTATTTTTTTGTCTTCATTTTTACACTTTGCTTTTCTTCTTCTCTTTTTTTTTTTTACTCCTTTTCTCAATCCCAAACAACACATTACACCTTGTAGCCACCCCAAACTTAGTTTCTTGCACCCTTTCTCTTTCTAAGATTTCATGCTCTCCTAATCCTAAGATCGGGTTAACATGGTTTTCCAGATTTTTGGGCTTATAACATTAGGTTATCAAGAATTTAACAGGCTAATCAGGCTCAATGGGGCTAACTAAGGAACATGCATTAGGTAGGGATGGTTATTTTAGGCTAAGTAGCTATTTACAAAGAAAATGCCTAAATCATTTGAAGCAAACACATAATCATGCAAACCATAAAGAGACTCAATCAAATTCGGGAAAGTGCAACTTAAAAAGTGATTCTCACAGTGAAAAAAACATGTTGGAGGCTCAAAACCTCACCCGGACATTCATGCAAATTGTTTGACAGAGATTCTATCCCTAGTGTGTGCTTCCTATCACCCCAAACTTATCATAAATCATGCCATCATAACAAAATCTCAAAGTTCAAAGTTCAATCACATGGGGATCACTTTTCAAAAACAAAAATTTATTTTCAGCCTAGGGGGAATCATCACATCAATCATGCAATCAATCTGTGCAAAATCAATCAAAATCCAGCAAACTTGCCAACATAAGGCTCAACACAATTTATTCAAGAGCTAAAAGAAAGAACAAGACAAAACAATCTACAACTAGTTCCCTCCCCCACACTTAAAACATGCATTGTCCCCAATGAAACAACATAACAATAAAATCAGAGTGAGGGAAAGGAAAGGGTACTCCCTGATTAAGTGTCAGTGTAGGTGGGAGCTTCCAAGGAGAGCTCCTCAACATTAGCATCCACAGAAACACCAGGATCCACACCATGGAATGGCTTCAGCCTCTGCCCGTTAACCTTGAAGGACTTGTTGGTACCTGCACTTTTAATCTCTACTGCACCATAAGGAAAAACGTTAGTAACAACAAAGGGGCCATCCCATTTGGACGTAAGTTTCCCAGCCATCAATTTCAAGCGGGAATTAAACAGTAAGACTTTCTGGCCCACAAAAAATTCTTTCCTAGCAATCATCCTATCATGAAAAAGTTTTGTTTTCTCTTTATAAATCCGGGAGCTTTCATAGGCTTCTAGCCTAAGCTCCTCAAGTTGCTGCAACTGTAGTTTCCTTTCAACACCAGCTTTCTTCATTTCCATGTTACAACACTTGACTGTCCAATATGCACGGTGCTCAACTTCCACCGGGAGGTGACATGCCTTACCAAATACAAGTCGAAAGGGGGACATTCCTATTGGTGTCTTGAAAGCGGTCCTCTGAGCCCATAGTGCATCTTCCAGACGGCGGCTCCATTCCTTTCTATTCGGCTGCACCATCTTCTCTAGAATCTGCTTGATCTCCCTGTTTGATATCTCAGCCTGGCCATTGGTCTGGGGATGATAAGCAGTGGAAACTCTATGTACAACTCCATATTTCCTGAGTAAGGCTTCCATGGTTCGGTTGCAGAAGTGAGTGTCCTGGTCACTGATGATCGCCTTAGGTATGCCAAACCTGCAAAAAATGTTGGACCTAACAAATTTGGAAACAACTTTAGTATCGTTAGTCCTAGTGGGGATTGCTTCCACCCACTTTGAAACATAGTCAACAGCCAAAAGAATATACAGAAAACCAAAAGAAGCAGGGAAAGGACCCATAAAATCAATCCCCCACACATCGAAAACCTCACAAAAAAGCATGGTCTGCTGAGGCATCTCACTCCTACGAGTGATGGCAGGGCCTGTTGTTTGACATTCCTTACAATTCCTGTAGACCTCATAGGCATCTCTAAAAATTGTGGGCCAGTAGAACCCAGAATCAAGGACTTTTCTTGCCGTCCTCTGTGGTCCAAAGTGTCCTCCTACTTGAGAGGCATGTGAAAAGTTCAGGATGGACTCTGTCTCATGATCGGGGACACCCCCGAATCACCCGATCCCCCAAAACTTCCAAAGGTACGGATCATCCCACACATAGTACTTTGCATCGCTCTTGAGCTTGTGGAACTTGGATCTACTTGTACCTGCAGGAACAACACCAGCAACAAGAAAGTTAACTATGTCAGCAAACCAGGGGGTTACCCCATACAGATGTAGAAGTCGCTCATCAGGGAAATCATCTTGGATGGGAGAAGGATCCTCATCCCTTGCAATTCGGCTCAAGTGATCGGCTACCAAATTTTCAGCGCCACTCTTGTCTTTTATCTCCACATTGAATTCTTGGAGCAAAAGCATCCACCGAATCAGTCTTGGCTTAGCTTCTGGTTTCTTTAACAGGTACTTCAGAGCTGCATGGTCAGTAAAAACAATAACTTTTGAACCTAGCAAATAAGACCTAAATTTATCAAGTGCAAACACAACAGCTAGCAGTTCTTTTTCAGTGGTGGTGTAATTGGATTGTGCAGCATCTAATGTCCTAGAAGCATAATGAATTACACCTTCCCCCCCTTTGTGCCGAACCGCTCCCACAAAGAAAATTGGAAGCATCACACATGAGTTCAAAGGGAGTGTCCAGTCAAAGTTTGGATGACAGGGGTAGAGGTCAATGCTCTTTTCAGGTAGTCAAATGCCTTCTTGCAATTTTCATCAAAATGGAACATGGCATCATTCTTCAACAGGTTTGACAATGGCGAGCTATCTTCTTTGAAGTCCTTAATAAAACGCCCTGTAGAAACCCGCATGGCCAAGAAAAGAAACGGATCTCGCGTACGCAAGATGGGTAAGGCAATGAAGAAATCACATCAATTTTTGTAGGATCTCTTTGAAATACCCTCTTTAGAAATAACATGACCTAAAACAATCCCCCTGTTCTACCATAAAGTGACATTTTTCATAGTTCAAAATCGATCGGTCTCAATGCATCTTTCTAGAACTAAACTCAGACTATGCAAACATGCATCAAATGAGGAGCCATATACAGTGAAGTCATCCATGAACACCTCCATGCAATTTTCAATGAATTCAGTAAAAATGCTAAGCATGCATCTTTGGAAGGTGCCAGGGAGCATTACAAAGGCCAAATGGCATCCTCCTATAGGCAAGCGTCTCAGAAGGGGCACGTGAAAGTGGTCTTTCCGATCCTCGGGGGCAATATGGATCCGGAAATACCGGGAAAAGCCATCAAGAAAGCGAGTAATGAGATTTACCAGTCGGTCGATCCAAGATCGATCTATGAGCGGCAAAGGAAAGTGATCCTTTCCGGTGGCCTGGTTCAACTTCCTATAATCTATACTGAGACTCTGGCTATTCTGGACTCTAGTGGGTACAAGCTCATTATTATCATTTCTAACTACTTTGTGAGACCGGACTTCTTGGGTACAACTTGCACCTGACTTACCCAAGTACTATCGAGATGGGGTATATAATACCTTTGCGAGAGTTTAGTCACCTCTTTCTTCACCACATCCAGAATCAATGGGTTTAGCCGCCTTTGGGCCTGCCTTACTGGTTTGGCTCCATCCTCCAATAGAATTCTGTGCATACATCTGGAGGGGCTAATTCCTGGAATGTCAGCTAAGGTCCACCCAATAGCCTTCTTGTGCTTCTTCAGAACCTCCAATAGTTTTGCTTCCTGCTCAGGGTCAAGGCTGGAGGAAATGATGACTGGAAGTTTTTCATTCGTCTCCAAGTAGGCATACTTCAGGTTCCCAGGAAGTGGCTTGAGCTCTAAAAAGGGTGGCTACTCAACGGATGGTACAGTTGGAGTAGCCATGATGTCAAGGACTTCTGCTGAACAGATAGCTTCACTCTCACTATCACTATCACCCTGCAAAGTTGAATCAAGAAACTCAGCACAAACAGCACACGGGTTAGTGTCAGTACAGTCAGTACATGAATATAAATCATCAAAACCAGAAATAAAAGGAAAATCAGAAACAAGGTCCTCATGGGTATCATCAATAATCTCAGAAAGCAACTCTAATTGGAAAACCGAGTGCTCCTCCAGTGGGTGTTTCATAGCATCAAAGATGTTGAACTTTGCCACAATATCACCAAACTCCATAGACATGGTCCCATCATTCACATCAATATTAGTCTTGGCTGTCTTCATGAATGGTCTGCCCAAGATTATTGGTGATCTACTGGAATTTGTCTCTCCTGCCATGTCTAGGATATAGAAGTCAGCAGGGAAAATTAGCTCCTCAACTTGCACCAGCACATCTTCTACCATTCCCATAGGGCGGGCACTGGTCCTGTTGGCCAACTGGATGGTGAGACTCGTCTCTTTGCAAAGGGCCCAAGATCAAGGTTATTGAAAATAGAAGTGGGCATGACATTTATGGAGGCTCCCAAATCCAGCATTCAATTTTCAAATCTTCTATCCCCAATAGTGCATGGAATAGTAAATGTGCCCGGATCCTTGCACTTTTGTGGTAGTGCCTGAGTAGGGGCTAAAACAGCAACTCTTTCTGGTGCAGGCTTAGGCTGGATAAGAGTTGAAACATTTCTTCCCAAATCAACTCTCTCATTATTCTTCAACCTTCTCTTGTTGGTGCATAGATCCTTTAGAAATTTTGCATACTTAGGCACCTGCTTGATCACATCTAGAAGGGGAATATTCACAGCTACCTTTCTGAACACATCTAAAATTTCCCTCTCCTTGTCTTCACCACCAATCTTCTTATTTTTCTGTACTCTGTGTGGGAAGGGGATCGGTGGAATGTACACTTTCTCGGCTTCAACATCAACCAAAGGCTCAGGGAGTTACCTCAACAGTTTCTTCATTTTTCTCAGAGGATGCCTCAACAACTCTTCCAGATCTCAGAGAAATGGCACTCACATTAGGATTGGAGGCATTGGGATTCATCACTGTCTGTGCAGGTAGCTGGGTTGTCCCTTGACCTTGCTGTATGTTGTTTATGGATGCGGCAAGCTGTCCAACTTGTGTCCTCAAATCTTGAATGCTAGCATCTGTTCACTTGCGATCTTGTGCTGTGAGGCACTGGAATCGTGCTGGAACTGTCCAATTTGCTCTCATAGATCGTAAATTTTGTTCAGTCATTCGCTTGAACATGTCCTCTAGTGAAGGTCCAGAAGGTGCAGAAGTGGTCACTTGAGGAGGATTCTGAGGTGCCATCGGTTGTTGTTGGGATGAGTTCCCATACCGAAGATTAGGATGATTCCTCCAATTGGGATGGTACCTATTTGTGGAGAGGTCTGGAGTGCTGTACCGGTTCTGGTTATTGCCTTGATTATAGGGATGGACTGCATAAGCCTGAGACAGATCGGTGACGAATTCTTCCTTCGGAATGGGGCATGCATCATACGGGTGCTCAAGAGAGTTGCACATGCTACACAACCTTGCAGGCTGAACCCTATCTATTGCCAATTGCCTTACAAAAGAAGTGAGCTCATCCATTCTATTCTCAAGGGCCTGGTTGGACGAAGAGCTATGGACCTCATGCACACCTCTTGTCTCAACAGAATTTCTCCTGGTATTAAACTGTTGGGAATTCAGTGACATATTTTCAATGAGTTTCTTGACAAGTGAGGGGGTCTTATCAACAAGTGCTCCCCCACTAGCAAAGATCCAAAATATTCCTATCCATAGGTAGTAACCCCTCGTAAAAGTACTGGATAAGAAGTTGTTCAGAAATCTGATGCTGAGGGCAGCTGGATACCAAATGCTTGAATCTTTCCCAATATTCAGCTAACGACTCATTTCCTTGTCTGATGCCACATATTTCCTTCCTTATTGACGCAGCTCTGGAAGCAGGAAAATATATCTCTAAGAAAACCTTCTTCAAATCATTCCAGGTGGTAATAGAGTTGGGCTCAAGATATAACAGTCAATCCTTTGCAGCTCCCTGGAGTGAGAACGGAAAAGCTTTCAGCTTGATGCTATCCTCAGTTACTCCCTCTGATCTCAAGGTTGTGGAGCAGACAGCCTGGAATTCCTTCAAGTGCTTGTGTGGATCCTCACCTGCAAGACCATTAAACTTTGGCAACAAGTGAATGAAACCAGATTTTAATTCAAAAGGAGTATCAGCACCAGGATATGCAATACACAAGCCATTATAATTTACATCAGGGGCAGCAAGCTGTCTTAATGTCCTTTGGTCTCCCATGTTTTCAAAAACAGTTTTAGAATTGGAATCACTACTAGTGTTAGCCCGAATTTCTCTACGGCGTGTGTGCAGTGTTCTTTCAATTTCAGGATCAAAATCACACAATTCAGGGCAATTAGACCTAGTAGCCAGACCAATTCAAAACAAAAACGAAAATAAAAGAAAGAAAAAAAAATGCGAAAAATAACAAACCAGAGTCCCCGGCAACGGCGCCAATTTTTGGTCGCGCTGTCGCGCACGCGCCAAAAAGAACGAGCGGTTTTTAAAACTGTAGTTTAGGGCGACAACTCGGATGTCGTCTCACAAGGACTCTTGAAGTGTTATTTATCACAAAAATCAGTTTTGGGGGGAGTTTGGATTGGAATGTAAATAAAGAAACAAAGCAAATAAAGCAATGAAAACAGAGCAGTTGAAAAGATTATCCAATAGCTAAAGACGATTAATCTATTGTTCTCGTTTTCCCAACTATCATCGGTTCATGCAATTTCCAAGCCCTAAGCAGATTCTAATCCCCTCCCGGTTGTAGCAACAATTTACAAGCGAAACCACTACTACAGATATATGTCCCTATTCCCGAATTAAGCAAACGGGGTTAAGCCCTTCGTGAACTAAGCGAACACGAAACGAACACACGCGAATTAAGCAAACGCGATTAATTATAGGAACATGATATCACCGAAAATAAATCAACACAACACAATATACTCCTGAATTAAGCAAACAGAAATATATAGCATGGCATTGAAAAGGGAAAAGCATACAAAACAGGAAATACAAGAACCTCAAGTGTAGTGGAAATCGATTACAATAGATTAATCCTAGAAACTTAGTTCTCCATGGAAAAACGAAAACACACAGAAAAATGTAAAAACAATGGAGAAGCAAAAAAAATTCTTCCAATCTGCCCAGAACAACCTTTTATACTATTCAGAATTTTAGCCCACTTGCGAGGCGAACCCTCATTCGCGAGGCGAATATTGTGAAGAGTCAGCAACGCTTGGTCTTCTCGCGTGGCGATTAATCTACTGTTCTCGATTTCCCAATACTTCTACTTAACCTGAAAACAACAAAATAGCCATAAGTGCTTTATTTGACTCAAAACTGGCTAAATTAACCTAAAACTACTTTAGAGACTCAAAACCTTGCTTGAGGACAATCTAATCTAATTTGGGTGAAAATAGGATATAATTTGCACAAAACCCTGGTCATACTAGCCATAAAACTAGATGAGCCAGAGGCTTATCAAGTTGCTTGAACAGTTTAGAGATTTGAACCTAGGTATGGATTTGATTGAGAATAGAATATGCTTAGGTATGATCACCATCGGTAGTGAGTTTTTGAGAGACCTTATGGTTAAGCAGGGTCAGGATGAATATTTGGTGGATGTGAATCGAGGTATAGATGAGGGTAAGGTTTCAGAGTTTAGGAGAGGATCAGATGGAGTGTTAAGGTTTAAGGATCGGATATGTGTGCCAGAGAACTTAGAGATTAGGAAGATGATCTTAGAGGAGACACATAAAAATAAGCTGAGTTTCCACCCAGGAGCCACCAAGATGTACCAAGACTTGAAGAAGATATTTTGGTGGCCAAAGATGAAGAAAAAGGGTGGGGGAGTATGTTCTATCATGTTTGGTATGTCAGAAAGTTAAAATAGAGCATCAAAAGCCCGTCGGGTTGTTGCAATCCTTGGATATCCCAGAGTGGAAGTGGGATAGCATAGCGATGGACTTTGTGGTTGGATTACCACGAACTCCGAAGAGGTTTGATGCGATTTGGGTTATCATTGATAGGTTGACGAAGTGTTCCCACTTCTTATCTATTGGTGAAAGTTATAGTCTTGAAAGGTTGACCCAGATCTATATCAAGGAAGTAGTGAGGTTGCACGGTGTGCCGTCGAGTATTGTCTCCGACCGAGATCCTAGATTTACATCTAGATTTTGGAGACAGTTACACGATGCTTTGAGAACAAAGTTGAGGATGAGTTCTTCTTATCATCCTCAGACGGACGGACAGTCTGAGAGAACAATTCAATCATTGGAGGATCTTTTATGAGCTTGTGTGTTGGAACATGTTGGCAGTTGGGATGAATTCCTACCATTGATTGAGTTCACATACAATAACAGTTTCCACAGTAGCATCGGGATGGCACCGTATGAGGTTCTGTATGGGAGAAAGTGTAGGACTCCATTATGTTGGTATGAGACTGGCGAGAGCCAAGTGTTGGGTCCTGATGTGGTACAACAAACAACAGAACAAGTTAGGAAAATAAGAGAGAAAATGAAGGAAGCCCAAGATCGGCAGAGAAGCTACAGTAACAAGAGGAGGAGACCCTTAGAGTTCCAAGGAGGTGATCACGTGTTCTTGAGAGTCACTCCGAAGACCGGAATTGGCAGAGCTATAAAGTCTAGAAAGCTCACTCCCCGATTCATTGGACCATTTCAGATTCTTCGACGAATTGGTCTAGTAGCTTACCAGATAACCTTATCACCTTACCTTTCCAACCTTCACGATGTCTTCCATGTTTCCCAGTTAAGAAAATATTACCCTAATCCTTCTCATGTACTTGAGCCTGAGTCTATACAACTCCGAGAGAATCTAGAATATGAGGCCTTACCGATTAAGATCGCAGATAGAAGGACTAAAGAACTCCGTGGTAGACAGATTCCTTTGGTTAAGATCATTTGGGATGAGATTACTGGAGATGCTATATGGGAGCGAGAGGTGGATATACAGCAACAGTATCCACATCTTTTCTGAGGTACGTAAATTCCGAGGACGGAATTTCTTTTAAGGGGGGTAGTAATGTAACATCCTATCTTTCGGGAAATTAAATATTTTAATTAGATGGGAGTAAAGGTTAGATAAATCTAAAATTTATTTAACAATCCAAACACATGCAATTTCAAAATAAAATTTAAGCAACCCAAATTTTTCAGTAGGTAAACACCTCAAGCAAGTACGTTAAAAACCCCTATTGGAAGCACCTCAATTTAAATTCTTAATTAAGGTGGTTTATCATCAACAACATTAAAAGATAATTAGTCATAGATGTAAATCTTAATCATAGCTATATGATTATAATTAATTTACTCATTTTTTACTCATTATGAGTAAATAGCACTAGTCTTAATTAATTACACCCTAGTTACAAGTTTTAACCAAATTAAACTAACTCAAATAAACTTCTGGGCTTAGGATCAGGGGTATATGGCAGTTTAATAAATCCTTGACACCTCCACCTTCAAAGTTTGCCGCTTGTTAGTGAGAAGGCACCTCCTGCTTGGGCTTGTTACTAAGTCACGTAAATTTTCAGCATTTGGATGATAACCAAAATGGCCACGTATTCTGCTGCCTTTCCTTTCATTAATTGACGCAAGTATTAGTCCATTTTATGGTCATTTAAGAACCATGCAGCTACTTGACTTCCTTTCTTTAATTCACCCCAAAGTTCTACATTTTATGATCATCCAATGACAACATAAGCAAGCTGCTTGCTTCATGATCAACAATGTCATTCATGTTATGTCCCTTTTTTCTTCCACATTAAAGTAACGCAGAGATAGAAAATAATAATAATAAGAGAATGACATAGAAAAATAGAGAGAGAGAAAAGGCCGTGAGAGAGAGTTGAGCTTCTGGATCTGATTACGGTCATTCCGTTCGTCCTATCAAAATTCTGATTATACCATTGTGATCCTCATAACGTCTACTTCATTATCCTATCTTTCTTTTCTTGATTAGGCTAAGGTAAGCCTATGTCCTTTTTATGCCGAAATGCCGTTGGCGACGGTATTGAGGTTATCTTTCAATTCATTTATCGGTTTCCAGTTCCGTCTTCAGATTTGGATTACACGTAACGTGTGCTTCACAATGATGTGTTCAGGTGAATTTTTGGAGCCCCGGAGGCTGTAGAACTGTGCGTGGCAGATTTGAGGGAGTATAGGGAGTGTCCGTTTCGTTGTTCCAAAGCTAGCCTAAGACATCCCAGGTGGGGAAAGAAACTATTTAACGTCGGAAACCGCACGGTTACATTTAATTAGATAATGATGTAGGGCGACCCAAACCCTACACGAGAGCGAGTAAAGGACAATGTCTATACCACATTGGGAACTACTCAGTGGTACCGATGATGATATAGAAATTATGCGTTTATCGTTGTTACGCTACATACATAGATTATTTTATTACGTGATGATTGCATGTTTGACTGGTTGATGTGAACTTGATACTTGGTATATGATATCATAAGTGTGGTAATTATTTTAGAAGTGTTTATACTTATTATTATTATTATTATTATTATTATTATTATTATTATTATTATTATTATTATTATTATTATTATTTTAATATTATTACTACTACTGGGATGATAATGATTATTATCATTATTATTATTATTATTATTATTATTATTATTATTATTATTATTATTATTATTATTATTGTGATTATTATTATTATTATTATTATTATTATTATATTTTCGGTATTTATCATTCGGAAATGATATTATAATATGAGGATATATGATGATGATTTTGGATAACATGATGACGATTAGGATGATAGGATGAGTATAATGATTGTGCTTAGAGGATTGAGTAAATCATAAGTTATGTTGAGATACGAGGATGTATTTGGGGATTGCATACGATATGTGATAGCAGTGCCCAACCAAGATAATTATCGTGAGATGAGGTTGAGATTAATGAGATGATATTATTTTGAGGTTATCTATGAGATTAGGATGACCGGTTAGGGCACTAGGGGGTGACCTGAAACATGGTATGTGATATGAGGGACCTGAAACATGGTCGAGTGGATCTGAAACATGGTCGATTGGGGTCTATGCCTCGGAGGGAAAATTTTCGGGGATAGACTAACGGCAGACCGTCCAGAGATGATTTCATTTTAGTCGTAGTTATAGTTCATGCATTGCATGAGCATCCTGGATTGTGGTCCAGAGGTGTGCACCGGGTTGTGCGGCTATAGTGCCGTTGCTTTGCGTGGGCACTCTCCATCCGCGGACGAGGGTGTGCGCCGAGGACTCTGGGATGTGTCGATTATATTGTTGTGATATCCGGATATGGCCGATACCTGAGGAGATCATTCATACATCATTTGCATTGCATCATGATGGAGGGTAGAGGAAAGATTATAGATGTGGATTGAGGATGATTATGTTACATATATTTATGCTGGGGAGACGGATGTTTAGTATGCCGTTATTTAATTAAATGTTGCTAAACCCTTTCCACGTTTGATGTTATATGGTTTCTTATCCCTGTCTTCTCTATATTGCATATGTTTTCTTTTTGTGTTTGGGATGAGAAGATTCTACGGGGGAGCCAGCTATGGAGGAACTTGATGGGACCTCGTATGAGCCTGACGTTGGAGGACGAGCAGTGGATCCTCATAGTTGAGTATAGAGTCTATGGCCAGCGCGTCTTGTCTCTTTAGGATGTTGTTTTTATTTTGTTTGATTATCAGCTTGTACATTTTGGGATCCGACTGATGGGATTCCCTCTACTGTACTGTATCAGCACTTGAGGTGTATATGTTATGTATGTATGTTAAGTTTTAAATTTTTCGTTGTTTTAATATACTCGCTTAACGACAATAACGAAATTAGGTCTTAATATTTTGGGTTTTCTTTAATGGGGCGTCTCAAGACTCGGAGGCTTCAGCTCCACTAAGAGTAAAGACTCTTCCAGGTGTCTTGATTTGTTGGCACTGGGGCTTCGATTATTGCTAGCAATTGGAGGCTCGACCTTGCCTCCTTCACACTAGCGGCTGATATGACCTGACTTGCCACACCTGAAGCAAACCACAACTGATTCCTTGCATTGAGATGAGTAATGATCCGGTGCACCGCACTTACCACACCTCATAGCCCTTGGGGCATTAGAGAACCCACCCCTAAACCGATCCTCTATCAAATCGTGGCCTCTCGCCACTCGCTTGAAGTCCTTGCCGGTCGGAGCATACCGCTGCTTACCCTTGTCTCTCTTATCGCCTTCTCGCCACTCGACTATCTCGACCCCTGGCAACTCTGAACCGACTATAGCATCCTCATAAATCCGGCATTTGTTGACTAGAATCGGGAAGATCCCGATCTCCTGGTAGGCCGATGAGCCGCTTGATCTCGGGTCGGAGCCTAGCTTTAAACTTGATGCACTTAGAGCGGTCATCTGTCTCATCTTGGATAAGGAGTGTAGTACCTCGCCAGATCCTCAAACTTGGCTGCATACTCGCCAACTAACAATGAACCATGCACAAGGACAAGAATTCTATCTCTATCTTATCCTTGATATCCGCTGGAAAGTGCTTCTCCAGAAACCTCTGCCTGAACACTGATAAGCCTCTGGATTATCTAGTTTTATAACTAGATGGACCGTGGTTTTTGTGCTAATTGTTCGAGTTCAATCTCGTTTTCGCCCAAATTTGGCCTTGTTTTGTTCCTAAGTAGACTTTGACTCGTTCTAGGCATTTTTAGTAGTTTTTAGTCTATTTTGAATAGAATTACGCCTTTTGTTTCTTTTTTATTATTTCAGGTTAGAAGTGAAGCTCCAAGAGTCAAGGAAGCACTTCGAGTCAAGGAAACAGTGGAAATTTCCATTCTGAAGATACTCGCCCCGTGAGTAGATGCTCGCCTCGCGAGCCTGAAGATCAGCAAAACAGCAACAGTCATCAATTCTGGATCGCCACGCGATATTCTTCTCGCCTCGCGAGAGTCTGAAGACCCTGGAAGACAGAGACCATCACGGCCTAGCCGTGATGAAGGTCACGACTGTGACAGATTAGGGTTTGAAGATTCGCCCCGCGAATACACGCTCGCCTCGCGAGAATCCAAATTGAAAGCGCGCCAAAACTAATGTTCGCGTCGCGAAATCTTGTTCGCCCCGCGATCGGCCGAGAACCAGTTTTTCCCAAACTTAAACCTTGCTTGTCCCCAAGCAAGCTAAAACTCAAAAAGGACTCAAAACTTGGCAAGCCTAAAGGAATCAATCGATTTCGCACAAATTTCATGCAATCAAAACAGTTTTTCTCCAATGATTTCCCCCCTACATTAACGTAATCCCCACATTCATTTACTTTAAACAATTGAGAACTTATCATTCATGCAAGCATTAATCTAAGTTGAGGATCAGAGTTACACACAAAAGGAAGATCACCAATTTCAAACAATTGCCTTCCTCACAAGGGTATGTAAAATTCACTCATTCGCTCAAATTCGTCTAGGCTATCAACTTTTCACTCAATTTCACATATCAAGAGCACTTCCCATGAATTTGATTTTCATCTCAAAAATAGTTCCCACGAAAACATGCATACAACATCAGAAGGTCTTATAAAGGTTGTAATGGGGCCTGGCTGAGGGTAGGATATTCAAGGATACTAGGCTTAAGTCCCTAGGAACTAAGAGAGCATGAGCATTTGACACATATTCAACTCAAATTCCTTTTTCCATTTTTCTTTTTGCCTCGGGTGACCACAGCCTTTTCCTTGCTAATTTTTTTTTGTTTTGCCCCATTTCTTTTGACAGTTTTTTTGTTTTTGGGTTTCAACCTTTATTTTTCTTTTTCTCAACCCAAAATGACATATCACCTTGTAGCCACCCAAAACTTAGTTTCCCACAACCCTTCTCTTGCTAAGTGTCCATGCTCTCCTAATCCTAAGATTGGGTTAACATGGTTTTTCAGATTTTGGCTTGTAATATAGGGTCATCAAGAAACAATAGGCTAATTAGGCTCAATGTGGTTAACTAAGGAACATGCATTCGGGTTGGTTCTTTTTGGGCCAAGTAGTTATTCAAAGAAAATTGCCTAAATCATTTGATGCAACACATAAACATGCAAACCATGAAGAGATTCAAGCAAATCCGGGAAAGTGCAACTTAACAGTGATTCACACAATCAAAAACAAAGTTGGAGGCTCAAATCCTCACCTGGACATTTTGCAAATTGTTTGACCGAGATACAATTCCTAGTGTGTGCACCCCCTCACCCCAAACTTATCATAAATCAAGTAATCACAATAAAATTCTCAAAGTTCAATTTTCAATTTTTCACATGGGGATCAATTTTTCTAATTTCAGAACCTAGGGGGAAATCATCGATGGTCAATATAATTCATGCAATCAATCTATGCTCAATTTAATTAAGATCCAACAAGCTTGCCGACACAACATTCATACAAAAACTCTTGATCTTCTCAAATTATTCAAGAGTGACAAACAAAAACAAAAACAAAAACAAAAACAAAAACAAGAGTGAGGAAAGGAGAGGGTGCTCCCTGATCGAGTTTCCATGGTTGCCTCCTCATCCAATTGGTCTCACGGGCTCCTTTCTGTTGCATAGCATCCTGGAAGAACTCCTGCAAATTAAAACCTTAAGTGCAGATTCGCGAGGCTAGAGATCACTCGCGAGGCGAATCTGGAAAAATTGTTTTCACACTTTCCAGAATAACGAGGCGAGTAGTATCTCGCGAGGCGAATCTGGAATTCCAACAGATGATGATGCCCAGAATCGCGAGGCGAAAGTACACCTCGCGACGCGAGACAGAAACGTGAGCAAGCCTCTGAGATTCAGGGCTTCTGTCTCGCGCGGCCACTGTGGATTTGCGTGGCGAATCAATTTTTTTTTAATAATAATATAAATGAAAATGTCATAAACTAAGAATAAAGGATACCTAGCTTGGGTTGCCTTCCAAGTAGTGCTTGTTTAACATCTCGATCTTGACTTATTAAGAAGCATCCACCTGGATCCCATAGTCTGTGATACAAGGGCCAAGAGACGCTCATCATATCAAATCCTCCACCCGGATCCCATGGTTTATGAAGTGGCCCTTGCCGGAGCAATACGACTCTATCATTGATTCCATCTGGTCCGTGTGTGGAAACTTCATTGACCTCTGTAATTATGAACTCACTTCCTCTCGGGTCAAATGGTGTTTTCTCGAGGAAGTGTGCCAGACGAGTGGGAGGGTCTAACTTACCAATGTCCACACATGCATGCAAGCCAACATAGTTATCCAATACAGTAATTTCAGGTTGCTTGGCAAGCATGGTGAAATCCTCTACCACTTTATCTGCATTTTGCTCTCTACCCCTTGCTCCGGTGCCTTGTCACTTGTCAACTCCTCTTCCTCCGGTTGCTCTTCCTCAACATGTGGTTGTTCCGGGGCCATGTCACTTGTCAATTCCTCTTCCTTAGGTTGCTCTTCCTCAACATGTGGTAGCTCTTCCTCAACTTCCTGAGAACTAGTTGCATCCCAGTCAGATCTCAACACCCCACTACTTCTAGTTGTTATGGCTTCGCATTGGTCCTTAGGGTTGTTCTCTGTATCACCTGGGAAAGTGCCTGGGAGACGCTCATCTAGTTGCTTTGCGAGCTGACCCAACTTCTCTACTGCCGCATTTGTCTTCTCAAATGCTGTGTCCAACTTATCAATTGCCGCATTTGTTCTCTCAAGAGCCAACTCCCAAGGTTGTTGTTGTTGGGCCATCTTATCAATTGCCGCAATTGTCCTCTCAAGAGCCAACTCCCAAGGTCGTCTTCCACCATCCTGTTGAGGTTGTTGTTGCCAATTCTGTTGAGGTTGTGGTTGCCAAGCTAGACCATCACCAGCATTACTCCAAGCGAAACCTGGATGGTCTCCCCTCATATAATCCCAATACTGATTCTGACTCTGATAGTTGTCCTGGGGCGCGCTGTCATAGAAATTACGGCATGAGTCCACATATTCTTGAGAGAAGTAGAACGGACAGCTCCAAGTGTCATGGTCTCCATTACAATATTCGCAACCCGGAAGCATTCCTCCGTGTACCTCGCATACAAAACAAGGCAAGACCAAGTGGAATCAAAGAAGTAGAGAGAGATAAAAATAAAAAATAAAAAATAAAAATAAAAATAAAAGTAACTTAACCAAATAATCAAACTTCCCTAAAAATTAGGAAAATTGGTTGTGCCAATCCTCGGCAACGGCGCCAAACACAACCCATGTAACCGTTGTGCCCTCAGCCTGCATCCTCTGCCTGCAGTTGTCCCACCAATGCTCAGCCTCCTCAGTTAACATGAAGGTAGCAAAGATGAGCTTTTGCTGATCATTACAATCCATAGCTCGGAAGATCTTCTCAGTTTTCCTCAACCACAGCAAAGCTCCTTCCGGATCATAAGCTCCCTTGAACGACGGAGGGTTGTTCCTCTGGAACTTGTCCAATCCTTGAAACTCAGCTGGCCCACCATTGTTGTTGTTATGGTTGACCTGTCCGATAGCATTGGAAAGAAGTGCCAACGCGTCCACAATTGCCTGATCGTTGCATCCTCTACCTGCCATGAGTTCCTGTACACGTCCAATGCAACTCTTAGATACATAAACTTAAGTGGGTCAAAGCTATAGGCAACTAACTTAAAGCTTCGTTGTCTATAACAAGTATAGACAATTCAAACTAGAGCACACAACAGACTGAAACAGACTCATACCACGACCTGATAGGACAGACCTGCTCTGATACCACTAAATGTGACACCCTTCTACCCCGCATGTTATAAGGCATTTAATATAGAAACTATTAAAAATAGAAACATGCATTTTACTGAATAATTAAAACATCTGTCCATGGGTATAAAAGTCCCATATGAACGAGTTCACAACGAGGAGAATTAAAACAAGTTAAAGCAAATAAAACATAACAACTAACGACCCAACCCCGATGTCACAACTCAGAGCTGGTATAACCGTTCCGGAAAATATATCCTCGGAATACAACTGAAACAAAGTAAATAAACACAAGAATAAGCCCTAACTATGAGTGGCGGCTCCTCTGAGTCACTCCTCTCCGGGCTGCTCGTCATCCTCTGCAAATGGCCGATCAGGGCCAACAAACAACTAGAAAAACGGGGAGTAAGAATCATGTAAACATATATAGCAAGGGGACATGAGGTAAAGTAAACAAACAGCATGGCAACAACTAGCATACAACATCATAATAACATCACAACATCCATCATCATCATCATCATCGTGATAACAAGTATGCTATGCAGTGCAATGCAACACTACTCCACTACTCCAACAATGCATGTGGGTCAAACTAACTCAGGATGAACGACTTCAGAGTTAAATATCCATATTGAGAATCTACTCAACGTCAGAGAATCTACTCATCGGATAGCCAACTCATCAAACCATCGGATGCCTCATCACGGGACGCACGGAGAATATACTCCTACCATGGATGGCCAGATCACTGTACTCGGGTGACCTCCCCTATATCGAACAACCACCACCAACAACATCTCCAATGATGCATGAACAACCAACAAAACATCAGGCAAATGCCACCTCCTCAACTTCAACGGAATCAACCGAAGACATCAGCGGAATCAACTGCAACAACTTTAACCAGCGGAACCTACTGCAGTAGGATCGACTGCAACACCTTCGACCCAACCGGGTCAAGGCCCCCTTGTGGCAAACTCACGGCCACCAAGGTACAACATCAACAACATGCGATAACCCACCGGGTACCGACTTAACCAACGTAACATCTCACTATCTCATCTCTTTACCCATCTTCATTAATTATTAACCAAGTTATCTAATTAGCATCATTGTATGATTAAGTCATCTTATCATCATTGGGAAATTGGGGTCATAAACCCCTTAAAAGCCTTTAATCACGTTCTGGTCAAGAAGGGGGAGCATGAGCGTGCTGATCCCCTGCATGGCCGTGCTAGTCACATAAGTGAAGCACGATCGTGCTCCTTATTAGGCATGGTCGTGCTCTTGGTTCTGCACGGCCGTGCTCTAAGCACAGCCACTTTCCAGAATTCAACTGGGAGCACGACGACCATTCTCAATGCATGACTGTACTGTTCTGGGTAGAAACAGAAACTAAACTTAGCCAATTAATTTAGGATTCTCAACCTATTAATTTCTAAATCGTTTTAAAACCTAATCTAACCAATCGACGTATCTTATCAACATTCAATATCATCATAACAGTTATGGCATCGACCATTCAACCAACATATCAACAACCATAAACATATCGTGTTCATCATGACCGCATATTCATACAATAGCCAATACGAACATGAAACACATAACATGGCATCTAACATTAAACAAACATATCATCAACATAGGTATTTAGGCATTTAAAATCATACAATAGCATGCATCCAACCGAGGTTATGGGAACCCCTTTACTTTACTCTAACCCCAAGCCTATGAGTACACTATCCTTCTCCCCATACCTGGATCGATGGTAGCTCCAACGGCGTCCTAAACAGCAAACCGGTCCCGAATCCACAAGCGACTTACTCTGGTACTAAGCCTTGTTGACCAGAAACACAAACAATCAATTTCTCAAACCAAAAACGAAAGAGAAACTAAAGGAAAAGGGTCCTTTACCTCTAACCCAACACAAACGCACTAAGCTTCACAAACGGCTTCCAAAACTCCAAGAACTGGCTGAGTTTAGGGGAAACAGGGAAGAGGGTTGTTCTGGCCGCACTAGACGACGGCTGATGACAGAAAATAGGGTTAATTCGCAACACTCGGTTTTACGTGCCAACTTTATATAGACCACACCTGAGCACGGTCGTGCTCGACTTAGCGTCACCGAGACGCGGTCAACTCCTTGAGCATGGGTGTGCTCACTGTTGAGCACGGGCGTGCTCATATACCGGAAATGGACTTTTAAGCCAAAGATCTCACTAAGCCCTTAGCCAACAATTCTAACTTAACAAAACAACTTAAGAAAAACATTTAACGAAAAACAGGGTGTTACAGTATACCTATATATCAAACAACATGGTTAAAGAGCGTATAAATCATGGTTAATGGTGTTTACAGGGGCGGATCTACACTGTCTTCAGTGCACACCCTCAACTTTTCAAAAAATTTATAATTTCCTTATGTTTATTTTATTTGCACCCAGTAGTAAAAAATATTGCACCCAATGCCATTGAAATCACTCTTCACGACAGTAGAGAGTAAAGACCCATATTCCTTCTCTCACTGATGCTCTAAACCACCCTGCGGCGCTGAGACCGCATCTGACAAAAACCTGCTACCTCCTTATATTTTTATTCAAAAAAAGACCCTTTGCCTTTGTCACATGCTCTCCTAGGCAACCGGTAAAACTTCTAATTTTTCTGTTATTGAATTCTCTTTCAATTCCAGCTTTATGTCACCATGGGCCCATGCCCTTTTATATTTGTCAAGACTCAAGCCCACTCTTGTACGTGAAGCTATTTTCTTTCATAAGTTTCATCCATTCTTCAATATTTTTGTTTCTTTTTTTAATTGAAGGTGGGCCAATATGCTTCCATTCCAAGTCCTGCACGTTCCCTCAAGCTCTCATTTCTATTTTTTTTCAAAACCATTTCAATTCCACAATTTCATTTGTTTTTTACAAATCTATTCCACAATTTCAAAGCATAAAATCATGATGAGGATAATTATGAGATACGTAATTTATTTGATTAAATATATTAAAATTTCATGATTTTAAAATTCATGACTTTATCTTCATATATACGATGATATTGATTATTTTAGAAATACGTTATAAATATTATTAATTATTAATTATTTTAATTATTAATTATATTTATAATTAATTATTAATTATTTTGGAAATATGTTGCCCCCACTGCCCCAGGGTCATAGATCCGCCACCGGGTGTTTACATTTATCGATGACAAGTTAATTAATGTTGTCACATTTGTGGTTAATAATGTAGAAACGTTGATTAATGTTGTTAAAATCTCGTATGTTCAAATATCATTATTGTTTTCTTCTTGGAAAAAAAAATATTCTTTCTTTTTAACTTAAGGGCTCGTTTGGTGGTCAGGATAGGATAAGGGCGGATAGGATAAGAGAACATGATAGGAGTATGATAGGATATGAGCAGGATAAGCTGTTATCATATCCGACATTTGGTGTCCACCAGATAACCAACTGGACATCATTATAATTTAAGTATGAATTTTAAATTTTTTTCGTTTTTATTCTAAATGTTTTCATCTTTTATTAGATTTACTTTTTTTTTTTATAATTTTCATTATTTAAATTTATATAAAAAACAAAATTATCCTTGTGATAAAATTACATATAATGGTTTAAATTTTTTAAATATTATCTAACTAAAATTAATTTTTTATATTTTTAAATATTCATTTTTTATTTTTACTTTGCATATAGTTAAATTATTAGAATAATTTTTTATATTTTACAGTTTTTAAAAATAATAGAAAATAACAAACTTAGCATTGTGATAAAATAAAAATAAATTTTAAAATTGATTATTAATATTTTATTATTTTAAATATTTTATATTTTATTATACATTTTTTTGATAATCATGTTAAATTTTATTATACTTTAAATTATTTTTTTATTATACTTTAATTATTTTATATATTATATATTTTTATATTTTATTATATTTTAAATCATCATATCGTACTTGTTACCGCAAAAAAAAATCACCTTATCCTATCCTGTGGAGTTCTAACCCAACCCTCCCCTCATATAGAATTTTAACTAGATTGACAGGATATGATAAGTGCCAGGATTGACTTATCATATTCTGCTGGCTCACCAAACAACAGTTTCAGATAGATATAATAACTTATCCTATCCTATCTCTCTTGTCTGACCACCAAACAGGTCCTAAAAGTAAGACAGTGTCATGCTATGATATGTATAAGATTGGCGGACTCCTGCATAGGTAATGGTTTTGCAAAGAAACTTTTCTTTTTCTCGTTATATTTTATAGAAAAATGAGATAAGTCCGAATATGAACATCAGTAGTTAGATTTGATATTCAAAACAATCCAAAATATAATCACAAATAAAAAAAATATGGAAATCGAAAAAACCAAATTTCTTTGGGTTTCTAAAACTGAGCCGAAGCCTTGTAAAAAAAAATGCTTACTGTGTTATACAAAATTGACGGAAATCACTTTTGCTGCACTGCTATTTGCATATTCTTGTATATGGTTGCCACTGGTGATTGGTTGGCATAACAATTTTTTTGTTTTGATAGTGATTGGTTGGTATAACTACTTATGATACAAGGCTGCCTTTTTGCTATTTGCATGTTTTTTCTCACAACAAATTACTTTTCTATATATGAATTGGAAATTCTTTTACTTGAGTTGCTCAGTTGAAATTGCAATACTGGTTAAGTCTTTGTAATATGTTTAGCTGAGTTGTTCTTTGAATGAAAAACATATTTGAGGATGTGTCGGTAAAATTAGAATCATTCATTCTAAATTGTATTTAGTCGGATTCGATTAGTTTGATTTTGATATAGGAAAACATTCAAACAAAATTGAACTGCATGTTGTTTCAATATTTCGATCGAACGATTTTTTTATCTCAAAACCGATCCGTGACCACCCCTAATGAAATGTAATTTTTCTCAAAAGATAAAGAACAATTATTTAAATTTTAAAAAATGAGTAATTTTGATTTTTTATTTTTGAAATGCTTTTCATTATTCTTTTAGTTCGATTCTATAATGCATTAGTATGTGTTGTGGTATCATTACTTCTGCATTTGATTATTCCATTAGCCTGAATAGATGCAGGGCTTCATGTTATGTTTTCACTTTACTGTCCCCCCAATGAGAAGTTGTCAAAAATGAGGATTCTATAATCTGTCTGCAAAGATTTTTTATGACTTAAAGTTAGGAAAGAAGGAAAGGAATGTCTTCATCATATCATATTACTGATCCTCTTTTTATGGGTATATTTGGTATAGTTCTATCCTAGGTTGTTCCATTCTATAAAACAGGAATTGTTCTTCATCATGAGAAGATTCTCCATGTATATAAACTAGGACAGATTAAAAAGAAGAGGTTATAATAGCATTTCACATTTTTGCTTTAGTGCTAACCACGCTTTGCCATATAGTTAGTTTATTCCATTTCAATTACTAGGGATTTGGAATAGTATTTGGTCCCCTTGGTACATTTTAAATGAGAATTTAGAAAGTAAATCCAACTGCTAAAGAAGGCATACTGAAAACTGCAGTCAGTAGATGGAAGCTTCTAGAGACATTTCAAATAGTAACAAATTCAATAACCAGTTATAATAACAGTAACAAAATTATAATAGGCTTCATTAGCAGCCTATATTATATATCTACTTCTAATGTAACCATTGTAGAAACTAGAAAGTGTATATTTGAGCCTTTTTATGCAAGGATATTAGTAATGATTTCTTTATCGAACACAGCTTCCAGATTAGTTTAGTTACACCATTACTCTGTAGAGAATATTGATGGAATGCTACCAGATTTTGAAAGACCATTTCATTAAGAAAAACATAAATAAAATGATCAGTAGTCAGTTGCTCTAAATAAACTGTGAAGTAGGTACAAAGTTGCTCTAAAACAATGTCTAAAGCTAAAATATATCGATAAATATATTAAATTATTAATTCTGGCTACAACTTTCTCCACTTTCCCGGCTCATATAGCAGAACTTCATGGTGTTTGTCATACTTTTCTTGCCTCTCTTTATCATGCTTCAGCTCCATCACTTTAACTAGCCCCTTTGAAGTGTCCCTTTCCTTTCTGCGTTTGTGATGTGCTGGATTGTCACCAATATGATGCACAATATCTATATTCTTTTTATGCCCATGCTTGTGCATTTCTTTATGAACATGGTGTAAATAATCAGAGTCCCTTTCAGAGTGCTTGTGCTTGTGCTCATAACTAATCCTTCGCCTATATCGGGCTCCATGTTTAGGGTGCCTAAGTTCCTGCTTATGATGTTTTTTTTTTTTTTTTTGATAAGCAAAAAGTCAATATATTCAAGAGTACAAAGGGTACTCAACCTATATACAAAAGATTTACAGGACACAATGTAACCATGATACTATATGAACCAACAGTATCAATATTACAACATCCTGCAAAACCCACCCCCAATAGCAAAACCATAAATCCATCACCCTTTACAAGTGGTTCCAACTAGTTAGTGAATCAAACCTTATAACCAACTGATATAAGACAGCAGAACCCAACTTGCTGCAAACAGCTATGAGGGCGTCGGCTTGCACCCGAACCCGCCTCCGAAGAACTCCGACCAAATGAAGCTCCCGTCCACGCCGAGCAGCAGCTCCCGGCGGAAACTGGGTTTAGAAATGCCCGCTCAACTTTTTTGACAATACCCCAGGGCAAGCATCTTGGGTTTGTGTACCATCCACAAATGAGAAATGGTTTTCCTTGAGCAGGCTAGCACACCAATTCCACACTAACAATTTGATTGAGTCCAGCACCTTATCAAAATCCACAACCGTTCCTTTAAAGAATACTTCATTCCTATGCAGCCATATCGACCAAATCACCGCGAACCACAAAAATTCCCAGCAATAATTTCTTTTCCTGAGCCATAGGATCCCCAAATGTTGTAGAAAATGGGGCTTTGTTTTCGCTTGAAGTACCACCTCCACCCCAAACCATTTATATATCATCATCCAAATGGAATAAGAAAATGAGCATGATATCAGTAGGTGATCAGTTTCCTCCAAAGAAGATTTACAAAGAAAGCACAACATATTATCTTGAGCCACTTGTACTCCCCTCCTCATCAAGTTGACAGTCGTTGGAATCCTATTTAAGGATGCCTTCCAACTAAATGCAGTAACTTTAGGTGTTTTATTATCCCACAGCGCGTTGTAAAACTCTTGATCCTCCACGAAGTCCACATGTGAAAGTAATCTATACGCAGAACCCACTGAATACACCCCTGAATTGTCACCAACCCAAGACCACTTGTCATTAGCGTCTTGTTGAAGCAAGCTCTGTTGTAAATGCTGCATTAAGATCGCAAAGCTTTCCTCCTCCCAAGTGAATAATCTCCTTCTCCAATTCAACCTCCAGCGCCAAACCCCACCACTCCAAGCTCCCAACTCAGCCACCATAGCATCCTTTACCGTTGAAATGCTAAACAATCTGGGGAACTTTGAAAGAAGAGGTTCCTCTCCCACCCAGACATCTCTCCAGAACATAGTTTCCCTCCCATCTCCTACTTTTCTCACCAACCCTCTAGAAAGCCACCCCTCCCTCAGGGAACCCCTCCCATCTAGCTTCGCTAAGTCCCTCCACCAAACAGATTCCGAGCCCAAGACATCAATAGACGCACCCCTAGCACCATACCTCACCTTAACTACCCTACACCAAAGCCCATCCCCCTCAGTTAGCAAACGCCACCTCCACTTTCCTAAGAGAGATAAATTAAAGGCTAGGAGGTTTCTCACTCCCAAACCCCCTTCCTCCCTAGACCTACAAACCACGTCCCAATTGACCCAAGGAATCTTCCTACACTCTACATTACCCCCCCCCCCCAAAGGAAACGACACTGAATTTGAGTAAGAACCTTAATCACCTTTTTCGGGGCACGGTAGAAAGAGAGGTAATAAATGGGTATGCAAGATAAAACAGCATTTAAAAGAATGATTCTTCCTCCCAACAATATATGCTTACTCCTCCAACCCTCCAATCTAGACTTCAAAGAATTTATTACCTCTGACCGAGTATTTATGTTCTTTGGATTAGCGCCAACTAGAATGCCGAGAAATTTGAAAGGCACCTTCCCAACCTTGCAATTCAAGGAAGCTGATAAACTGGTAGAAAAACCTTCTCTATCCTTGATTCCCATGATACAACTCTTATGAAAATTTACTTTCAACCCAAAAGCTAATTCAAAGCATCTAAGTATCCCCTTCATGACTAACCCGTTGTCTAATGACAGCTTACCCAACAAAATGGTGTCGTCCGCGTATTGTACATGCGAGACCTCCACTTCCTCCAGGTTGTTCTTAATGACATAGGGTTCATACAACCCCAAAGAGATCGCCTTCTTTATTAGTCCATCCAACCCCTCAGCTACAATCAAAAACAAAAAGGGTGCCATGGGATCCCCTTGGCGTAGTCCCCTCGACACACTGAACTCTCTTGTTGGGCTACCATTCACCAATACTGACACAGAAGCCGATTTCAAACACTCCCCTATCCAGGATCTCCACTTCACACTGAAGCCCATTCTGTCAAGCATGTAATCCAAAAACGCCCAACTTACCGAGTCGTAAGCTTTCTCGAAATCCACTTTAAGAAGCATTAGGGAGTCCCCCTTCTTTTTTGCATAATCCAAAATCTCATTGACAATCACTACTCCATCCAATATGTTCTTGTCTTTTAAGAAAGCTGATTGGCACTCCGAGATTATTGATCTCATCACTTTACTAAGTCTTGTTGCCAATAATTTAGCTAAGATCTTATAGCATGAACCCACCAGTGAAATAGGCCGATATTCCTCCAAACTAATCGGGCTGTCCCTTTTTGGTATGAGAGCCAGAAATGAAGCATTACACCCTCTTGGTAATTTTCCATACTTGTGGAACTCCTTGAACAGAATTAAAAACTCATCTTTGATGATATGCCAGTACTTCTTAATAAAAGCGAAGTTGAACCCATCCGGTCCCGCGATTTGTTTCCGTCACAACTCCACACACCCCTCCTCTACTTCCTTCGGAGTGAAATCAGTCAGAAGCATTGCCTCTTCATTTGCTGAAATTTGATTAAACTGAATTCCATCCAATTTCGGTCTAGACCAATTCGTCTCAGCAAATCTGTTTTTGAAATAATTGTGAACTTCCTCCTTTACAATAGTTGTATCTTCTACCCAATCTCCTCCAACAGTTAACCCATGTATTGAATTCACCCTTCTTCTTTTATTTATGCAATCATGGAAGAACCTAGAATTAGAGTCTCCTTCCCTTAGCCACTTAGTTTTCGCCCTCTGTGCAGTAAACGCATCTTTCATTCTAGACCATTTCCAAAAATCATCTTGGTGCTTTCTCCTCCTTTTTATGTCTTCTTCTGACAGATCCTCTATTTCCCCTTTAACATCCACCGTTTTGATGCCTTCTATTGCGTTGGCAATATTAACATCGATGTCACCGAAACTGTTTTTGTTCCAGTCTTTGATTTCCTGCTTGAGTAGTTTTAGCTTCTGCTTCACAACATAAGCACCCCAACCCCGCACAACAAAAGACTTCCACTTGTCTTCTATAAGCTTTGCAAACTCTTTATGCAGCAACCAAGAATTCATGATCCTGAAAGGTTTTGGCCCCCAATCCTGGTCCCCAAATTTCAGTATAACCGGACAGTGATCTGAGACCGTTCTTGTTAAGCCCCACTGGCCTAAGTTCGGCCACCTATTCAGCCAATCGTCAGATAAGAGAAAGCGATCTAACCTGCTCATCGAGCTGCCATCCATCCTGTACCAAGTGTATTTTCTACCAATTAAAGGTAAATCATTAAGCTCCATTGTCTCGATGAATTCTTCAAAAGCTGCCATGTCCCTGATATTCAGAGTCGCTGCTCTCCCCTTTCTTTCAGACGCCCTTCTGACTGAGTTGAAATCTCCAGTCAAGCACCATCGGCCACAGTCTGATGAAGACCTTAGGGACTGAATCTCCCCCCACATAACTCTTTTCTCAGCAATTCCACACGGGCTATAAATGTTAACTATAACACATGGAATCTCTTCAGGTCCCCACTTCCCTGACACGCCTAAGTACCCATGGCCTGAAAAAGAATCTTTCATTTTGAAAATAGAATTATTCCAGAGGCAAAGCAGGCCCCCGGAATTACCATCTGAGTGTCTTGACACCCACCCGACCTCATTTCCACCCCACAAGTTTGAACACACAAACTGATCACACAGTCCCATCTTTGTTTCTTGAATACAGATAAAGTCCAACTTCTCCTTAACTACCAAGCTCCTTATTGCCTTCTTCTTTAACCTCCCCCCCAACCCTCTAATATTGAAGGTCCCTAACCGCATTTAGAACTTCCTTTTCCCCTTCGAGTGTTATTGATTTGCCCACCCCTTTTACACTGTTCCCTATCTCTCTTTTCTAACTCCACGAGTTTACCTCTTATGAGTGTATCATCCTGATCAGCTACAACCCCCATTTTTTCCCCAAATCCCAAATCTTGTCGGCCTCATAATCCAAAGGGGAATTTGAAATTGCTTTCTCCCTGCCCGAGATTAAGATTCTAACCTGATTCTGTTTTTCGCCTGGCGAGTTCAGATGTTGTGACGGCGATCTTGGGGCACCCACCTCCGAGTCCACATCCACGTGATCCAGCTCCACACCTAACCCTGAGTTGGGAGTCGATTTCTTCGCCCTTGACCTTTTGGCACCACCCTAGCACTGCATCTTTAACCATCTAGCCAGTACCGCTTTGTTCATATTATTTTTGCTCTGCATTCTCTTAGGAGCCGTAACAGAACCCTTTCCCTTATCCTTAGCTATGTCCCCAACACACTCACCTAATGATGTTTGGGCTTCCCCACTGTGGCCCGCATTGGGAGAATCCCCACTTAAATCCGAAATAATAGTCTCAGGCCCAATTCTTGCTTGCCCATTTAATTTCCCAACTCCAAACAGATTGCCATCTGGCCCACGTATTAGACACGTGCGATCACTTCCTTCATTCTTACTTGATTTAGTTGTCTTCTCCTGAAGTACAACGTTCAGGCCCAAAGACCTGCTTATTGATGGACTGAGCCCATTACTCCCTAGCTTCCACTGTTCCAGCTCTTTTCCAGTAGACTGTCCCACATCTGGGTCCCTTTCTTGCTCTGCACAGACCTTGACAAAATCCACCTTTCCAACTGGCTCGCCGCCTTGACAGTCAGGCTCAGAATCCAGATTGGCACTCACATAGGCCTTCCTTTTGTACGACGCCTCAGGTTCCTCTGCCACACCCATCATCTCCTTGAACCAAGTCTCAGAGATCTCCTCGATACCCGCTGGATCCACCCCGTTAGAATTCAAATTCTCCTCACGTAGCTGCTTGATGATCTCTCGTCGGAGACTACCCGAGAACCCGGTTTCCGGCACCTCATCGACACTACTATATTCTACTTCGTCCCCCTCCGAAGACCCTTCTGAGTCGGGTATGTAAAAATCATCTAACCCATGCGTCACAAGACCTGCATCAAACAAAACTTCCATGATTCTGAAAGAATAACCCATGGAGTTCACTGAAACATTCATGACCCTATAGATTATTTCCGCACAAGGGGTTTTGATCAAAACTCTGCCATAATCAAACCTTTTCTTCTCTATCGTGTCCTCGTCTAGCGCCACAAACGTCCCCATTAATTGGGCCAGCTGCTTGAAAATGTCCTCCCCCCATGCAAATACTGGGACACCAGTTATTCTAACCCACACAAACCTGTCGTTTCTGGAAAGCTGAGGTTCCCACTCATGCATTTCCTTGAACCACTTTGAGAAAGTCGCCTCCTCCTCTTTGATTAACGTAGCAATCTCGTTAGCTTCTGGGCTAGATAAAAGAACACGATTGTCCCCCAACGGAGCCGCTTTCACAGTAGTCAGGCCTTCATCCCATAACGCCTCTTGAATGTTTGGTACTCCTTCAGGAATTACTGTTATGCCGACATAACTACCCTTGAGCCATTCCATATTCTCCTCCGACACATTAAATGACATCCCTTTATCTGCATTGATCACGTTGGCATTACTCGTCACACCTCCTCTTCCTTTCCGCATCTGTTGACTATTGTTAATGCCCTTCTCTTCCTCACCATTCAATACATCAGCAAAGCTTACCCCACCTCTTACGCGACCCCCCTTGTTTTCGTACTTCATGTTTGCGTTTGGCCTCTGATACAGCTCAACTTTCTCACGTTGATACAGAGATATGTTTACCTCCAGCTTTAGGTCACCTAGCCAAATCCTAGTAAGTTGATTCTCCAACCACTTTGGGTCTTGGACACCCCAGAATTTGACAAAGCCAAAACGTCTTCCCCTTTTGTCAGTTTTTTTTGGAATGAATACGTCCCTCACTCTCCCCCATTTGAGAAAGACTTTCCATATGTCATTGTTACCGAAGGCTGCTGGGAAATTGGTGAAGAAAAAGGATGTGGTTCCTTTATCTTCCCACCTTTTCCACGAATTTTGGTCCCTTCCCCACTTGTTTTTTTGATTGCTACAGTTCCCACCTTTCCTTACCCAGACCCTATTTTGCTCCTGGCTTACTCTCTCTCTCTCTCTCTCTAATGAACAAGGAAGGAATATGCAATTGATGCTGCACCATATCCGAGCCAAGTTGTCTTGAACCTCAAGATCCCCAATGTTGTAAAATTCCTCCTGCTTATGATGTTTGTTATGGTGAGTATGATTGTTTCTCTTATCAATTTTGAAGTTCCGCTTATCCATGATGATCTGTTCATCCAGCACTAAAGATATCCTCCCACCAGTCATAAAGAGGATCAAAAAGACCTTTCTGGTGCAAAAGCCATAATAGCACAAGCACTACAATTCAAAGAACAGTATTTACATTCTCCGTGTTCTGCTGAAATTACAAATTTTAGTATACTGACAGACATAAAAATAGAAGTTTACCTGTCGGGAAAATTGCCAAAAACAGACCAAACATCATTAGCCAACTCAAGCATACATATTGTATGTGGCACTTGAAGTCAAAAAAACCTGTTCACCCACCCGAAGAGATTTGTCCAGATATTTTGTCAAGACAAATGAGTCAACATTAAACATAGGTTATGGTTAAGTAAGGCAATGTATAGTTATTGATCTTACAATACCCTACTTCTATGTGTACATGATTTATACTAATAAGGTATTAAGGTCTATTCCAAAATATTTAAATTAAATCACTTCATTCAACATGTTCACAACAGTCATTGCAACTGCAAGCAAAACATTCTACTTTTAGAACGAAGAGATATTTCTCTGTCATTTCCGTATATTTAAAGGTTATCATCTCAAATTATACAATTATGTCATCATAAGTTGGAAATAGACGAGACATGAACAAGACAAGGCTCCTTATGACTATGGTCATCTCTGATTGGCAAGTAAAATTTCTCACCAAGTGAGGGGTTTGATAAAGAAATACACATTTCTACAACAGATCAAAGCAATATTAAATATTCCCCATGAATAAAATTTGTTTTTCGTTTTAAACGAAAAAAATTCAAGAAACCCATATTTCACAGTTCACATACATTTTAGAATTTAAATGATGTAATCTGTAAATCTGTAAATTCTAGTAGAAAATAATACCTGCAAGTTTTTCCAGTGATAAATTCTATTATGCTTGGCCATAGTTTATTCCATATGCTTTCAATAGAATCAAAGAAACCATTTATACTGGTCTCTGGTGGTTGAAAAGTCATACCCTGCAGTGATCAATGATTCAGTGATCCACAAAATCATATGATTTTGTTTTCATAATATAGTTCATTACATCGCTGACAACTAGCATGTGCATGTTATTTGTTCAACAATCAGAAGACTGTCATTCTGCTGAACTTTAAATATATATGGGGAAAATTTTGTGCATCAAGTTTATGCCTCAGACTGCTCCAATGAGAACAACGGTAAGAACTAAGGTGATGACTGACGACTGATGACTGAATACTGTACCCTGTCCTTGTATTCATTCAGTTGTTGGTTAACTAAAGCTTATTGAAATCCCTTTTACATAATTACAAACACAATTTTGGATTATTTTGTACTAATACTGTGGATGAAATAACTGTTGTAAGGTCTTTATGGCCATGTCCTACAGTCAAAAATAAATTCTAGCTGTTTTGTTAAGTTGAGTCAGGAGACCAATACCAAAGCATAAGCAATTTTCTGTACGACTAGAACAGACAAATTTCAATCATCTGGAAGTTACAATAGGTCTGTCCAAGTTTCCAATGTATCATTTCTGGGTCCAATGGAATTCATAGGTATAGGAAGAAGCCCTGTCAAATAGAGATTTTTTCTTTCGACCATCTTTCAATTGTTAATACGATATATAAGAACCACTACTACAAAGAGTACTACATCCTTGATCGTGAAATATTGATTGCTTGTTGAACCTTGTGAATTGAGTGGAAGTAGGATACTCCAAATTCGGGAGTCCAAGAATTTTATGAAACTCTCTTGATGGAAAAAAAATGTGAATGAAAGATCCCGCTGAATTGAATTGGGTCCTTATGATCCTGTGCATGCCCTCAATTGCATCACTCTGAACTCTGATGCCTAACATAATTCCCTTGGAATTTTTTAGAATGAAAAATGTTTTCAAAACAAAATCTATCTTCAGGTTGACAAACAAAACCAAAATAAGTAGGTGAGCAAGGTTAGGTAGATACAAAAGCATTTAGCAACATAAGACAATTCCATGCATTATTGATCCCATTTATGCTGGTACCCTGACCAATTCCTGGAGTAAAAAAAAGTATTTTTTGTATGGAAATCAACTGTATAGCAGGTCCGTCCTCATTTTATTAGAGAGAAAAAAAATTCTTCTCATAATATGATTAGTTTCAGCTTTTAAGAACATCATAACATAATATACTGATTTGAATAAGTTGCATGTCATAGGATAATAAGATAATAAATTCTGGTATGGGAAAAGAACAAACCTGTGTTCCATTGTCAAGAACAGTTGCCGTAGTAGTAAATTGACATTCAGCTCTATCAACTTCGCTATAATCAGAGTCCTTTAATATAGCTTCATTAACAAACAAGGAAAAGTTTAAAATGATACAATGTGAATATTAATGTTTTCCTCACCTTTAACCCTCAGATAGATATTAACCCTAAGCTTCTATTTTACCTGCACAGAAATATTTTGAAGCTTGGTTTGGGTAGATTTTGAAAGATCTAGTTGTAATCTCATTTGGCTTCATTATTAAAAATTGTTCCTACACGCATGTTGGAAAAAAAAAACCATAAATAGAAATCAATAAAATTGGAAAACCAGAAAGGGCAAAAAACAGTTCATGGAAGTTGAACACAACATATGTTTCAGCATAATACCTCCATCAGGGTAACATCCTTGGAGCAATTAAACTGCAAGACAACACAATACATCAAAGTTAAAACTGCAACTTGTTGGACCCTTAGGAAACACTAAAGTTATGCAAACTTTAAATATATTTGAACCAAATTTTGTAACCTTAAGCATCTGAAGCAGCATCAATACGTTAATTCCTTGTCATGAGATCAAGCCAACTAACCAACTAGAATAATTTAACCAAACAGATATTTTTCTCTCAAAACTTAAGGGTGTACAATGAAGATATGATATCTGGTGTTAAACTATTAGGTACCCCGATAATAAAGTAATTGTGCCTTCATCCAAACTATGATCACAGGTCAAACAGAGTTCTTTAGAAAAATAAATTTATAATAACTCCTCGTTTCCTATCAGATCTTAATATCTTATAAGCTAAAAAATAGAATATAACTCCACTGACACTTTCAAGCCTTAAAAATTTTGCTACTATAGAAATTAATATTATCCGACATTAAATCAAAAAAATTATCAAATAAACATTCCATTGTTCAAGTAAAAGCACTGAATAACAAAATTAGATGCCATGAAGCTCACCATACATTGTAACCGAATATCTAAGAATGTGAAGAACTATGATGGACAAGTTGAGAAGCAAAATACCGTCAAACTATATGATGCTTCCACCTCGCCAGTATTCTTAGTCTTGATTGTAGCAACTCCAAATTGAGTTAGGGCTTCAAATGTAGGGACACTAACACTTATAATCTTTCCAGGGCTCCTAGATAAAAGGAAATATGTCAAACAGATTCTGAAAATTTTTACTACATGGACAATAATTTTGATGGACATTATAACAAACCAAAAGGCATCATCCAGCATCATTAGTTACGAACCTATCATTACACTAGAGAGAGTATAGTGAATATACTTCACTGAAATTGAATGAATCATTACACCTATCAGTCATAAATAACAGTTAACTAACTAACTAAGTGGTTACAATAACTACTTGACTAACTGAAAAATAACTGATAACTAATTTAGTTAAAACTAACTCTAATAAGTTCACCAAACATTGTAACTTCTGTTTGCAAACTTTTTTGAAGTGGGTGAATGACTACAGCTTCAATATCTCAAAACAAATTTGTCAGCTTACAACCTCACTGAAGTTAACAATGTCTTGCACATCAACTTTCGCAAGGAAAAATAAAAATTATCACAACTTAAGTTGTCATTCACTGGTGATAGATGAAGTTCTTAAAAACAGGTTCGAAAAATAGAATAGTCGTGACAGATCCACATCCATGACATATATAATTATAAAGAATACCATTATGTTATAATCTTTATACCAAAGAAATAATAATACCTTTGATAAACATACTCTACATCATTGGCACTTAATTCTATCACAAGGTTTGTATTAAGAACCTCTGTAATTCCTATGGAGAAAGAATAACTCCCAGCATTCTGCAAACAAATCAAACAAAATATATATCATTTCTAACAGAATACACCATATTAAATATAAATTTAAAATTGTTGTTACATAACTGGATGCTGATTTATCCTTTCAAACCTTCCTTCCAAACCATAGAGTGGCACCTGATTCCTACTTATTCGATTCAGGTCAGTCTGTTAAAGACAAGAAAGTTTCTTTCAAATTTTCACCAACTATAAGGAAACTGCATATAAAGTATCAGTTGAATGCATATTAACATAAATAATATGACTTGAAACCTATGAAGCACCAATACTCCAAAATGGATGCCGTATCCGTATCCGATACGTATCCAATACCAATACTCTCCGATACTCCATCGATACGTGTCGAAAGAGTATCGAACACGTCTTTTTAAAAAAGAAAAAATCCCGATACTCCACTGACACGCTCCGATACTCCGTTGACACACTCCGATACGTTCAAATGGGGGCTCGGGTACATTTAAATGAAAGTGACTATTCACCTCTTAGCCATCATGACTTTAGATTTGAGAGTTGGAACTTCAACTCCCACTCTTTCATTGCAACAAATGCAATTTAAGATCCAGCTCCTAATACCTATGCATTTTCTTCACTTATATCATTTGATGTGTCTCTCTTATTGTATCTTCAAACTTTCTGTTAGGAATCTCTTTTCGAAATAGGAAAACTGGAATCCTAACAAAGAGAACTCTCTTTCACAAAGGACTAGGATGCTGAAACTTCCTCTTAATTGAATAAATAATCAAGAACACAATAGAACCAAGGTAAACAAGTTTACCCCCAAAAGGAGCACTCTCCTTTTCACACTGGAATAGCCCAGTTAATTTAATATCAAAATTCCCTGCCTAGACTCCCCAATAGAGGGGGTATTAATAGAACCAAAACAGAAACCTAAAAACCAGAATAATAAACATAACAAACTTATCTAGATCCTATAAAACAGTGAATAACTAACTTATCTAGATCCTATAAAATAGAGATACTTTGACCCTAACTAACTACTACACCTATCCAATTAGTTTCGGGGTTTGGCCTTATCTCCTATTTGCTTGGATCTTCTCTTCCTTCGATAATAGACTGCGCAGAAGCTTCTCCCCATTGGGTCAGAGCCCAAAATCTTCATACCCAACAATACTCCCTCCGTCGAAGAAGCAACCTTGTCCTCAAGGTTGAATTCTGAAATTGATTGTTGATGGAGGATGCATCTTCCCAAGTGGCTTCTTCCGGAGACTTTCCTTGCCACATGCACCGATTTTGCGGGACTTCCATACCGCTGAGTGCTTGTGCGTGAGCCCAGAATCTGAGCGGGCTGATAAATTTCTGCCGTGCCTTGCAATTCTGTTGGCAGATCGGGTTCCACTGGATGGTGACCTGCAGCCTTTTTTAATTGGGAAACATGAAACACTGGGTGAATTCGGGACTAATCCGGGAGTTGTAACTTGAACGCCACCACTCCAACTTGCTTTAGAACCAAGTAGGGACCATAATATCTCACAGATAGCTTAGGATGAAGCTTGGTAGGCATGGAGTCTTGTCTGTGAGGCCTGATCTTAAGGTAGACCCAGTCTCCTACCTGAATCTGAGATTTCTTTCTATGCAAGTTTGCATAATGGGTCATCTGGTTCTGTGCTCTCTGCAAATGAAACTTGAGTTGCTTCAAAGCTTCATCTCTATTCATTAGATCCTGGGCCACTGCTTCCACTAAGGTTTCTCCGGGTACAAACCTAGTAAGGGAAGGAGGAGGTCTCCCATAAACAACCTCAAAGGGGGTACCGTGAGCTGCACTTTGGAATGTAGTGTTGTACCAAGTGTTCTGCCCAGGGAATGAATTCTGCCCAAGCTTTGGGCTGTTACTCAAATCAAACACCTTAGGTAAGTTTCCAAGGTTCTATTAAGAACCTCTGTCGACCATCCGATTCGGGGTGATAGGCGGTACTCATATTTAAGGTAGTACCACCGCAATCTGAAAATTTCTGCCCGAAAATGACTCATGAAGATCGGGTCTCTATCACCGACAATAGAAACGGTACTCCATGAAGCCGAATGACTTCCTTAACAAACACTTCAAAGAATGGATCGAGCGGAGTATGGGTGTTTGATTAGGATAAAATGGCCATATTTGCTTAGCCGATCCACCACGACTAACACAAAGATCAAAACCTTTGGACTTGGGAAGCCCAACAATAAAATCCATGCTTGAGCTCCTCCCAAATTGCATTGGGAATAGGCAAAGGCTGCAAAGAACCTGCTGGGAAAGAAGCCAAATATTTGCTTCTTTGGCAAACATGGCAAGTCGCTACAAACTTTGTTATGGTCCCTTTCATGCCAATCCGGAAAAAGTGATTGTGCCATTCTCCCGTAAGTTCGATAGATTCCCGAGTGCCCTCCTATCGGGGAAGTGTGGAATTCTCGCAAAAGTTTGGGAATCCAAACCGAATCAGCTGCCAAAACTAACCTTCCTTTGTAGTACGATCTATTCTGCTCCGGAGTGTATTGAGGATGGGAATCCTGGATCAACCTTCAAGTCTTCCATAATTTTTGCCAAAACTGGATCCTTTTGAACTTCCTCATCCATGTCTGCAATGTCTGGCCAAAAAGATCTTGTTATTCCCTACAAGTCTTTGTCTTCATCCCTTCTTGAGAGAGCATCTGCAACTCTATTAGATGCTCCTACCTTATACACAATTTCGAACTCATAACCCAGCAATTTGGCCAACCAATTTTGTTGATTCTGGGTTGTTATTCTCTGCTCCAGTAGGTACCTTAGGCTCTTTTGATCAGTGAACACAGTGAACTTGTGTCCTAAGAGGTAAGGCCTCCAGTGTTGGATTGCTAAAACCAAAGCCATCAATTCTTTTTCATATACTGATTTGGAGAGGGTGGAATCTGCCAGTGCTTTGCTGAAAAATGCGATTGGTCTTTTATCTTGAGTTAACACCGCCCCTATTCCTTTCCCCGAGGCGTCACACTCAATGGAGAAAGGTTTTGAGAAATCGGGCATTGATAACACTGGTGCTGTGGTAATTTCTTGCTGCAGTTGTGTGAGTGCCTTCGTGCTTTCCTCGGTCCACTTGAAGTTCCCCTTTTTCAATAAATCAGTGAGGGGGCGAGCTATTTGGCCATACTTGCGTATAAATCTCCTGTAGTATCCAGTGAGACCCAAGAATCCTCTCAAAGCCTTAAGAGTCTTGGGTAGGGGCCATTGCAAAATGGCTTCAATTTTTTGAGGATCCATGGCTACTCCGTTCTTAGAAATGATATGCCCCAAGTATCCCACCTTAGTCTTACCAAAACTACATTTCTTTTGGTTGGCCAAGAAAGAATGTTCTAACAATCTAGCCAGTACAAGCCTCAGATGCTTCACATGTTCCTCCCAGGACTTGCTATAGACTAAAATATCATCGAAAAATACTAGGACACACCTTCGAAGAAATGGTTTGAGGGTAAAATTCATAGCACATTGGAAGGTGGCTGGAGCATTTGTTAGGCCGAATGGCATCACCAAGGATTCATAATGTCCTTGATGTGTTCTGAATGCGGTTTTAGGAATGTCCGCTCATGCATCCGGATTTGGTGATATCCCGCCTTCAAATCAATTTTGGAAAAGTACATGGACCCATTCAATTCATCTAGCAACTCTTCTATCATTGGGATTGGAAATTTATCCTAGACGGTAGCCTTATTTAAAGCACGATAGTCCACGCAAAACCTCCAACTTCCATCCTTCTTTTTAACCAATATAATCGACTGGAATAAGGGCTATTCTTTGGGTCTAATAATTCTGTTGCAAGCATCTCCGCTACCTGTGTTTCTATTTCATTTTTCTCGCAAGTGTGGATAGCGATAAGGCCTCACGTTAATTGGATCTAACCCCGCCTTAATCGGAATTCGGTGATCAATTTGTCTAGTCGGTGGCGACCCTTTGGCTCTTGAAAAATCATGGCATACTCTGTTAAGACTTTCTGCAATTGTCGTGATTGCTCTACTGTCAACTCATCCTCATCCATGTTGCTATGCTCAATAACCCATAGCATGGACATCATGTCAACTTCCTTCTTGGCTAATTTCTTTAAAGCCTTAGAGGAAATTACTGCTCGGGATAAACTGGGATCCCCACGAACCACTATGTTCTGTCCTTGATGAAGAAAGGACATGCTCAGAGTCTTCCAGTTCGCCTTGACCTCTCCCAATGTCACCAACCAAGCAACCCCAAGAATCAAATCCACTCCTCCCAAATCAAACAGAAAGAAGTCACCTTCCATTACATATGCCCCCAGCTTCACCTGCAGGTCCTTGCAGCAGCCTTGTGTGGATTTCCGGTTACCATCTCCCAATCTTACAAAATATGGCTGAGTTGGTTCAATACTGAGCCCTGATCTTTGTACCATTTGACTAGATACAAAGTTATGGCTTGCCCCGCTATCAATCAGGATCAGGATTTCTTGTCCTTGTAATTGACCTTTCAGTTTCATCGTATGAGGTTGAGTTAATCCCCCTAGGAACATATTGAGAGATCCATCCACTGACACACCACCTCAGCAGCCTCCTCTTCCTTCTCCTCAGCTTCGGTCCCTCCTTCCATAGTGGTTATTTCTCCCTCATCATTAACCTCCTCGTCTTCGGCCAAAATTACCACCCGTATGCTCTTCTCTGGGCATCGGTGTCCTGGACCATAAGCCAAGCCACAATGGTAGCATTTTCCGACTCTCTCCTCCGAACATACTCAAGATAGGGAATTGTTCGAGTTCCCTTGTTTCTCGGTCCCAAGAATTGGGTTTTGTTGCCGAAAAAGCGGTGTCCCCGAGAATATCGAGTCCCACCATTGGACGCTGGGCACCTGTTTGCACCACTAAACGCCCTGCCTTGGAGATGATTGCTCCTCCCTTTTGGAAATTGAACCCCGACTAGCACCACGCCCGGCATGTTCCCGGAAATTTCAGAATTTCAGATCTGCTTCAAAGCCTTCTTCCACGTCGCAGCTATTTCCATCGCTCTAGCAAGATCCCTTGGGTCATGGGGTCCGACCAAGCTTCGATGTCTTGACGCAGCCGGCTAAGAAATAACCCGAAACTTGATCCTCGGCATTAGGGTTGGCTTGCGCGACCAAGAGCTCAAACTCCTGCGCATACTCCTCCACTCCTCCGGTTTGTCTTAGGGAGGCCAATCTTTCGTATACCGATCCTCTCCCTTTTCCACCGAACCTTCTCATCAATGCTTCTGAAAAATCTTTCCAAGATGGATTCTTGGATTTTTGCCGCCAATACTGGAACCAATGCACCGCCTTCCCATCCATGCTAATGAATGCAAGCCTCAACCTTTCTGAAGTTTTGACATGCTGCACCTCAAAGAACTTTTCTGCCCTTGCCAACCAGCCCAGGGGGTCCTGTCCCTCGAAAGTGGGCAATTCCACTTTCTTGATCCAAGAACGCCTTGACTCCTCCTCTTCATCCTCATTCTCGCTGGCCTCTTCTTCTTCCCCTGGCCCCTTCTCGTCCTTGTTGACAGAAGTGTCTCCCATAATGGAAGGAGGCTTCTTGTTGTTCATTTGCAACAAGAAGTTTTTGATATATTCTATGTCTGTCTTTATCTCGTCCAGCTTCACTCCGTGCTCGTCGACCGCTTTCTCCAGGGCTTCTACTCGATTCTCCATCGTGAGAGGTTTCGGATCCGGCAGGTCGGACCAATTTGTTAGGAATCTCTTTTCGAAATAGGAAAACTGGAATCCTAACAAAGAAAACTCTCTTTCACAAAGGACTAGGATGCTGAAACTTCCTCTTAATTGAATAAATAATCAAGAACACAATAGAACCAAGGTAAACAAGTTTACCCCCAAAAGGAGCACTCTCCTTTTCACACTGGAATAGCCCAGTTAATTTAATATCAAAATTCCCTGCCTAGACTCCCCAATAGAGGGGGTATTAATAGAACCAAAACAGAAACCTAAAAACCAGAATAATAAACATAACAAACTTATCTAGATCCTATAAAACAGTGAATAACTAACTTATCTAGATCCTATAAAACAGAGATACTTTGACCCTAACAGCTACACCCTATCCAATTAGTTTCAGGGTTTGGCCTTATCTCCTATTTGCTTGGATCTTCTCTTCCTTCGATAATAGACCTGCAGAAGCTTCTCCCCATTGGGCTGTAGCCCAAAATCTTCATACCCAACACTTTCACTTTGCTATTATTTTTTTTAAAGATTCGGCTCGTCTTTCTTCTTTAAAGGTGCAGCTAGATATTGAAATTTCAAATTGAAACCACCAACTAGGTATTGAAATTTGAAAGTTTCAAATTGAAACTTATCCAATGACTGGGACCTCTGGGTATTCGTACGCTACTATGCATCATTATTATGTATATTATGTGAATTTTTTATATATATTTAAATACATATCCCAAATGTATCGTATCCTATATTTTTTAGGAAAAGACGTATCGACGTATCGGATACGTACCGTATCCGATACTCGTATCGTATCTGTGCATCATAGCTTGAAACAATACAACTTCTTTGATGTAAATATACATGTCTTAAAAGTATAAATTTATGTATGTGTGCGTGTGTACAATGTCAGGGGTAAGAGTTATTAAAAGTCATCATGTGATCCTTATTTAACAACTTAAGCTTCTGAATCAAGTCTGCACAGGAGAGAGACAAGTGTAGCGCTAAAGAAATATTCCATATAAGGAATCCATACAGTAGCATAAAAGGAAGTGAAAAGAAAAAGGATATGAAACCAAAATAGAAATATGGGTAAAATGAATTAGAGGGGGAAATGATTGTTGCAGTACCAAGTACCAAGTACCAACCTCTCGAAAATTCCACAACTGATTATGCAAGCAACTCCAAAATGGTGAAGAGCAAAAGCTTGGTTGTCAATTGAAAGCTTCATAACTGAGACCAATTTTGTTACATTCAATACCATCTAACGTAAATCTCAATCTCTCAAGCAGCATCCACATAGAAATGTTTCTTCCCAAATCCCGTGGTTGACCAGGGCCGCCCTGCCATAAGAAAAATTTGCAAATATTTTTTTTTTTTGAGCTTGTGAAAGTTGTAAATAATGCCAAAAGTATGTAGAAGTTGTTCATTGTTGTTTTCTTGTTTAACCACACCAGTAATGCCAAAATTAATGTGTGTGATCTGTATATGTAAAAATGGGGAAAAGGGTCATAGTCATGAACTAAGTGACTAACCTAGGGATAAGAGGCTATTGAGATTATAGGGAGTATTGTGCCCTTCAGACTTGCAAGACATCAACATCCTTATAATTATAATTGCCTAATTTCATGCTGCAATTCTTCATTGAATAACCACTAGAAAGTAAACAAACATAATATGTTTCTAACCCTTATTTGTAATTGCAATGTTAACAATTTAACACTTTTGGCATGAATACCCAATGGAACATACAAAATAAAGCTTTGAGAGGAAAAGCCCCTTTCACATGATCTAGAATATTAATGAGGTTCATAATGCCCTAGATTAAATATCATCCCCTTCATACTATATCATACTTCACACTATTGACTGCAATATGCACTAAATGACATTTTTTGTGCCACATGCAGTGTGCAAAAGGAGGCACAACTGTTTATATCTTCAAACTTAAAAAACAACAGGCAACCTAGTTTTCAAGTCTGTGTCTGTCCATAATTTAGTGACCTCTTAAAATTGACTTAAAATTTTATAATTAACAAGCATAGGGTAATATTTGATTTAATCAATACATTTCACACAATGATTTTCTCTGGTATTTATAAAACTGCTAGCTAGTGCCATTTATTTTTCTTAATATAATTTTGTCACATTCCTATTCAATATGTGCAACTGATTGAACTCCATTAATAAAGTGAGTTATTATAAAATAATATGTCCAACAGATTCTTCCAAAAGGCCCAATATCCAGAAAGTGTATAGAGTAGAGTTGTGAGTAACAAAACAATGTTCAAGAAGCCAATTTAAAAGAGTTATCACTAGCAGCATAAAATTATTTAATAATCAATTCTTTAACCTAATTCAATCTTACTTTTGTTTTACTACAACAGATTTTGTTTAGAACATATGCCAAAACAAACTACTAGAAAAGCATAAATCATCTATCTTGTTGATAGATTTATACTTTAACAGCTAAAACTAGTGGAGGTCAATTATGGGGATACCAGCAAAACAAGCATACCTGCCTTGGTATAACAAGATAGAGATCCTCAAAAGATGGTATACTTGTATACCCAACAAAATCTCCAATAAGATCAACCCTCAAAAATTTTTCATCAGATGTCACTGTTCTGTTTTCAGGACCCACAACCACTTCCTGACGGCCGAATTATGGATGGAGAAAACTGTGTTAGATAAACAGAAAATGGAAAAAAAAATTTATATATGTTTGTATGCATGCTTTAAGCATTTTACAACATTTTTTCATTGCAAGCACGATAAAATATGAAACATACAGGATATTTAAAAACAAATGATATTTTTCCTCACTTAAAGAACTTCAACAGGCTATAATGACCTCAAGCGACCATTAAAAATAGTTTTAGAAGAAAATGAAAGTAAAATGTAAAATCGTCATTTTTTTTACAACAATTGAAAGCAACAAAAAATGCAATACTTTGAATGGAGATAAGAGAAAAAGAAGGACCAAAGACTCAGGATATTTCAAACGATATTTTTACTCAATTTGTAAACCATAACAAATTATAATGAACCTCAAAAGACCAACAAAAAAGGAATGTTCGGAAGAAAATGTACAATCATAATTTTTTACAAGTAAAGACAAAAATAATGCCGAGTTTAGCAGATGAATGGAGAAACAAGAAAAAGGACCAAGGACTCAGCAAACCAACTAATGTTGATTTCATGCTATCACTCATTCAAATGGGGGAGGTGGAGGAGGAGGGGAAACTAGTTTTGCTGATCTAGACTCTAGATGTTATCAGGGCGATCAAGAAATCAAGTATCATGATGCAAAATACGTAGTCTATGACAAAAGATGAATGGCACATTTGAATCTTATATTATTGCTCAAGTAAACAATTAATTACATACCGAAATATTATTTCCACTCTTCACCTGTATTCGAACACTAAATCCCAATGTTCGCCGCCCAATACCAAAAACATGAAACCTGAATTGACAAAAACAAATAAGAAAATCTGAGTTGTAACTAGTAACTAAAACAAGGAAGTCACTTCACTTTTTCTGATTTGAGAAATGATTACAATTATAATTAAAACATGACATAGCTACATTATATCTAATCTTAAATAGCAATCTTATTGTACAATTCTGTTAGTATATTAGGGTATTCTATATTTAATAGTATTTTTGAGTTAAGTGATAATTATATTAGCACGTTGTGAGTATCATTGAATTGAAATTGTTCCAGTTATACTATTCTTGTACTTAACCTAGATTGTCAACCTAATATAAATAGGGATATAACGCCAATTTTATGTGTTACAACTAGTGAAATCCTTCAGTAAATCATGCTTTTACATCTCTATTCTCTTTTCCCCTATAATATATCTAATATCTAACCCATAAAATTTTAAAAATAAAAATCTATTGACAAGAAAAATTAGAACAAAAGGTTTGGATGTTATATAATATAATTGTACACGAATGATTCAATATAAACATGATCCCCATATATTCTTTTAAAATCCATAAATCCAACCCAAAAACAAGCAATCCTAAATGTAGTCAACAAAAAACATTTAGGGAAGCGTACACAATGTGCAGTGTTGGCCTTTCCTTTTGTCAATTTGTCAACTAGTCCAACAATTTCACCCATAATTGTTAATTCCATGTTTCCTAAAAACTTATGAAAGCTAACAACAGCAAAGCACTTACAGAAGTTTCCACACGATGAAGGCATCCGCTGCTGGGGCCCATATGGACAGCAGACTGGCTGAATTAAAGATGACAGTGAGAAATGTTAAACTTGATGAAACAGAAAGGGAAGGTAAAATGTCAAATAATATGAAAAAAGAAGAAGATATAATTAGAATATATTACAAGTAGCATATTTTATAACACCATGATTCAAAAAAGGGATTTTTTTTAAAAGGTGAAATTACTAGTAAAATTGAAAATTTTCTATACAGAAGAAATAGTACAAACATAACTTTGACTTGATAGGCAGATGAACATCAATATCATCAAAGGGAAGGCTCGAGTAAGTGTGTTAGCTATGACTTTATACTATAGTGACTATAAAAAGTAGGTGTTCTCACAATGACCTGATAGTATTTTTTGCAAATAAAATGATATCAATATTCCAAATATTTAATACACAAAGACATTCCTTTTTTTGTTAACTACAAAGCATGCCTAACATGGTAGAAAAGCCACCTGAGTATTCTCAATAATATGACCTTCTTCATCTCGTAGTCTGAAACACAAATAACACAAGCTCATCGGTTATCAAGTTTGTATTAGAGAATGAGGATGGTCAACACCTCAAGTTACTGATTAGTGATTAATTAATAATTAATAACTTAATAGTATAGTAGTAAAACATGGCTTGCCTCTCGCATATCTTCACAACATTTGCACTAGCATCTGGCTCACACTTGCGTGTCTTAGCATAATATTCTTCAGGTTCATAAGGAACATCCTGTTAAGCGGCTATTCAAGCTTGGTCATATAATTTATCACAGAGAGAAGATCAAACTACAACGAAGACAATCCTCTTACAATCTTTTTGATAAATTTTAATTGTTATTACACACATAAGTTAACAATTACAGTGGCACAAGAACCGTTTCCTTGGCTCGTATCATCTTGTATGATAAGATACAAATGAATCATCATTTTGGTTCCTAAAATTGTAGGACGGCCTCACATCAAGAAATAGGCAAAAACATCCCCATATTCTCTTCAACAAAAAAAAATCCCCATATTAAAAAATGCTCATTACCTTAGGGTCCCCCAAATTGAAAATTATATTTAAATTGGACTAATGTGATGGCATTTTTTTTTTTCAATTTGGGTGGCAATTTTGCCTATTTCTTAATGTAAGGGACCAACTTGTCATCGCCTTACAATTTCAGATACCATAATGGTGATTCCCTCGATAAGATATTGAAAAAAAATGAGGAGTTAGTTAAAAAGAAAGGTTATGAAGAGAAGATTATCATACCCGTATGTATGTTAACTCATACAAAGCATAAGCAGCAGATTTGATGACCGTTATCACAGGAGGAATCCGCAAAGTCTGCATTTTGGTAGTTGAATTTTCTTCCACCTCAACTAATTCTGCAACAATCGACGCCTCTCCTCCACTCTATACCATACATATACATCGATCATTAAACAAATTCAGCATTCAAAAGCATACTAAGTAGCATGCTGTGCATACATGCCTAATTTACTTAACCAAACATAAAGATTCAATACATTTGAAAAAGATGCAATACATTTGAAAAGTTGACAGTCGCGACACTATAACGACGTTCAAAATCATGGTTAATGGGTATTGAGTTTGGTTAATGAGAGCACACCAGTGTTTGGTAATTCATTAACTATCCACGAATTACTCATCCACCACATGTGTATCCATTAATCGAACTCAAACACGAATTTTCAATATTGGTGTGCTCGTTAACCAAACTCAATATGTGATTAACCACGAATTTGAACGTCTGTTGCAGGTGTCAAATTTTCTGATGTAACATAACTGTAAAGATGAGTAATTAGAAAATACCGAGCCACTAGGAACAGCGATGCTGACCACGATTTTGGTAGTGCAATTGAGATTGTCGTCGGAGTTGGAGTTCTTGTCGCATTTATCGAACTTCGATTTGGAGATAATTTGAACTCCGGTGGTGACATGGAGCGGCATGAGAAAGCAAGAAACTAAGAAGAAGATGATTATGGCACTGCTACGCGAACTCAATGCCATTGTTTTGGTGGATAGGGTTTTCAATTATCATCGACTAATTTCATGTAACGATGCTGAGATTCACACTTTGGAGTTTCAAGATTCTCAGTTTTGCAGTGGTCAGAGACTCAGAGTGCAATGTGGCGCGAACGCAACAAATGAAATTGTGTGACGGAACGGAGAAGAGAAATCCTGGACAAATGAAGCGGTATGGAGGCGTGTAGATAACTGCATTTTTAATCTTTTGGTGGGTTTGTTTGAGTTAAATTGCTAATGTTTATTTGCCAAATTTCAAATAAATGTTCAAAATTGAATTTTTATAATTGAAGAAATTTGAATGGCTTTATCTAAATAAAAAATTCAATTATAAGAAATTTGAATTGTTTTATTAAAATAATGTATTTTTATAATGAAAGGAATTTTATTGAAACAATTCAATTACCATATATTTTAAATCTTTTAGAATTTCAAAATATCACATCCAAACACATAGTTATCAAAGAATGATTTGAATGGTTGATAGCTGGTGCCTAATTAAGAATTACTCTTGCTGTTAAAGTAATATTGTTGACATAAATCCCAAAATGTCTTTCATTTACGAAGATCAGCAACGTCAGATAAATTTAAAAGCTCAAGTAGATCGGTGAGCATGAAATATGATCAGCCATTTTCAGTACCAAAGATATTTTCTTCCCACCCCTTCTAACGAGGGGTCATTCAATGCTTTATGTATGATCAATTTTAATGTGTCCACTTACCCTAACACTCTTTATATGCTTTTCATCGTTGCTTTCCTTTAAATTTCTAAATCTTACTCTGATTGTGTTTAATTGTTGTTCTTTTATTTCTTCTTAAATTTGGTTGTTGTTCTTTTCTCTTTATTGCTTTCTTTTAAGTTCACTAACAACTTGATGGTCCAGTTTGACTATTGGGTTGGCTATAACAGTACAAATATTATTGACCCATAAGTCCAAAAATTTACTAGCTAGGTTGGCCTAAGTTCCTTTTCTTCTTCTTTTTTATGCATATTTTTCTTCACAAGATTAAGATTTTGAGAAGATCAAGTTCTTCAAAACATGTATAATTAATAACCTGGCCGGATCCGCTGCAATCGAAAAATAAATTATATGAGGTATGGATTTGGCTCCTCTAAAGTGATGGAGCTCTGGAGTGAGAAAGTAAGGGACTATCTTTTGATCATTTAATAGGTTGATATCTTTATGTACTTAATCAAATTAATGATAGATAGTTACTTACCTTCTCAGTTTAGAGCTTCACTCACTTCTGAGAAACCAAATTTGTTCTGTGGGAATCCTAGAATTCAAACAGGACTCCTGGTAGTTGGTTATGCGTGTGTTTGGCCCAATGCTGAATGTTGACGTTAGTTTCTCCTTCTTCTTCTCCTTCTTCCCCGTTGTTGTATGGATCAAATGGGGGTACCTATGAAGACATTTCAATGCCTAGGTCAGCAATGGTGTAGCAGATAGTGTAGATATGTTCGGTATATCATAAAACCATACTTGGGTCTCCTTTGTGGAGGTTTATGTAGTAGTATCTTTGAAATGAGCATGATTGCTTGTGCAGGGTGCCCCCATACTGAATGGCGTGTTGGCCCCAGGATTTCCCCTATTTGTGTGACGTGGTGTCAGTGAAGATGGGGTGCCCGCGAAGCGATGATGGTTTTAGGTGGTTGTGCGTGTCGGGAAGGAGGGGCCGCCTTCCTTTCTGACGCGTTTGTGAGTGGGTAAAGGGGTTCATTCCCAAGGTGGAGAAGTCAACTCTCAAAAGTGAGGGTTTATGACCTAGCATTTTGGTCAGTCGAGGGCCATTTACTCGGCCTCCCGATTATCGGGCTTCTATCGGGTCGAGCCCTTCTTTGGACAATGATGGAGGGTTTTGAGCCTCATATCTTGGGCCATGACAAAATCCATGAGCTACAGTTCTCTATCCAATGGTTTGTGTTTATGGGGTTATCATGCTTATAATTTTTTTTAACTATGAATAAAATATTTTTTCATAGTTGAGATTATGTGCAGTTGTTTAATGTTTAACAACTGTAGATGATCCCAATCCATTGCCAAATGTAGCTTAACTGGTACTGGTACTCATCCTTTAAACTACAGTGAGATAATAATTAATTGATTGATTGATTGAACAATTTTTCATGGAATTTACTTATTTCGTGAATTTTTTTTTTAAATGTACTTTTGGAATTGCATTGAGGACTTAAACAATAAGTCAATGCTGATTGAGTCAATTGGTTAGCTAGTAGTCTTGGAACAACCTATTATCTTCCATCTTCTCACTTCACTCATTTTTTAACTAAAGCCAGACTTGTTATGCAAGTTGCAACACATCGGCACCAACTTTAGATATTTTAAATTACGGTAAAATGCATATTACCCTCCCGTAGTTATTAGTTTGGTTCATTTTCAGTGTATAAAGTTTGTTTTGCAACTCAAAGGGTTCGACTCACCGGAAGCATGTTAGGTCTATGAGGTGCAGAGGGTGTATAATAATACTCTTGAGATGTATGAACTCTCTGACTTGAATACTTACGAAAAATAAGCCCATTTGCCACCATTTTTAGTTCAAAAAAAAAGTTTGTTTAGCGACATATAATTCCCACTAGTTTTATTAAAGTGTGAAGCTATAAACTAAAGTATGAGCAGTGTTATTAAAATCGGTTCAGTGATCGACTCAATCAATACACTAGATTAATAGGTCATTGATTCAATCAGTGGGTCACTGGTTGAATTGATTAACTTGGTGTATATTAAATATATGATAAATAAAGCTATATATAATATTTATTTTAGTAATAAACACAAACATCATGGTGGCCTAGTTGTATTAGCGCCTCCAAGGGATTCCCAGTTCTTGGGTTGGAATCCCTCTTGTGGTCATTTTGCTGGATTTTCCTCAAATTAATTTGACTTTCCAACGTATGACGTTGGAAAGCACGTGTAGACAACGTGGCTGTAGCTGGTCCGGTTTGATCGGGGTTTGATGAGATTAACCCCGGTTCAGTTCCTTATCTGGTCAGATGTGCTAATCGAGCATGGAGCCGGTTTCCGGTCTAACCGGTCCGACCGGCCGGTTCGGTCCGATTTTAATAACATTGAGTATTAGATTTTTTTTATTAAAAAAAAAAAGCCTCTACAAAATAACCCTGAAATTTTAACTAATTTGTAATTTCACATTTAGTACATAAAATTTCACTTTTACTATATTATCCACCCAAAGTGGCAAGTAAGTGGGTGGCTTTTCATTAAATCTAACATTCCATTTGACAACTTTATAAATTTTTTTCTCGGGTATCTCGCGTGCAGCTGCGAAAACTGATCCTTCGAGTTATTGAACTGTATTGAAGGGTTGACCTATTCCTGCCAGTTTTTTTTATATGCAATGACAACTTTGTAGTTTACAAAGATAAGTGGGGTTATTGGCATAATGCATTTCATCCACAAAGTCATTCATGTACCTGGATCAATTTTCACAAATATCCCTTTTGATGTTTTATTTAAAAGGAAAAAGAAATAAATCACCTGGAGTTGATTGGGTTGATGAGAAATTATATCATAAGTATATGAATTAGACCAGCTCAGAAAGCAAGTCGGTTTTCAGATCTGTTCACCCGAAACAATATGGGTCATATACGGAAAAATGCTCATCTAAATAAACTTATTTCTAAAATGAGCACAAATTGATGCATTCACCTTTGAATTAAGAATAGTGTTATAATATATATTCAAGTTCAAGTTGAACCCTCTAACGTGGTGTTTGGTTTAATGTTTGCAAACGTACGTTGACGGTCCCAACAACAATTTGTTGCTTTGGTGCAAAGCGTACATTTGCAAGTTGTAAATGTTAAACCAAACAGGTTTAAGTTACATAATATCCACCATTAATTTTCATAATATGCATATATTTATTATTTTAAATTATGTTGGTAAACCATATGTATGGCAACATGCATATCCACTAAGTTTTTTTTTTCCTTCACCAGGAGTATACCCCGTCGAAAGCGAGGACCTAATCTCCTGCGGGGGAATGATTGGCATGAAATTACATTCTTTGATTGTGCTACACGTCTATTAACAATCCTAAGATTTTTTTTTTTTTTTTGAGAGAATCACCATTTTGGTCCCTAGAGTTGTAAGGCGTTGACAAGTAGGTTCAACACATTAAAAATAAACGTCCTCAAAATTGAAAAAAGTTCATCATATTAATCCAATTTAACGATATTTTTCAATTTGGGAACCATAATATAATTTACGTTTTTTAATTTTAGAAATGTCCTTGCCTATTTCTTAATGTGATGGACCAACTTGTCACGGTCTACATTTCCAGGAATCAAAATGATCCTTCACTATTTTTCTTTTCTTTGACTCATTTGAGAATTGAATGGTAAAATGGAATCTTACAGCTGGTGAGTCCAAAGAGCTGAATCAGGTCTGATAAATATGGGCCTTAAAGGGTGGTGCCCCCACCCTGTCAGTCTCAACCTATATGTCAGGAGAAACCAGTGGTGCAGTGGACCACAATACCTCTGAAAGATACAATTCCAGCAATTTAACAGCATCATTCAAATTCAGATACACATTAACAGCAATGCACATTCACTCACCTAGATTAGAATTTTCAAAGTCACGGGAGCACACTATGCATACAAGCACAAATAGCTTAACATGAATATTGACAAATATGCTAAGCCTTAATGTTCCTCTCCCACTAATTTATTATGACATTTTATTTGTCCTGTCAAACACAATTAGTACCTGGAGTCTATAAATCAAGGTACAATTAACCAATGTTTCACATCTAATAACATGAAACTTGCCTAGCCAAAAATAGGCCAACTTCCTTACACAAAACAAACAATAGCAGCAACAACAATGAAGACTGACAAAAACATAAAAATAGTAAGTTTCAGGTCTCAGCTGTGTCTGAGCTTATTACAATCTCATCTTCTATTAAAGAAGAAGAGGTAGGAGGTTTGGTCCCTGAGCTCATTTTCTTCACATCCTGGCTGGAACAAATGAAGATTCTTCTCACCATATTACAGAATTCACTGCAAGAAAAACATACTAATCAACATAGTATTGATATTAATAGAAACATGGTTACATGAATGAATGAGTATAATAAATGGGGAAGTTTGGCAATGATTTACAATACTATCTATTCTATTAACAAAAAAAAGGAGGCACTATCCACTATTAACAATAGCATAAAGATATAAAGATATTCTTATTTAGCTGTAGCATGCATGCCAAAAATACCAAAAAAATATGTAGGGTCATAAATAAAATTATTTAAACAAATGATCTTATTTAATCATCATATTCCACTTTCTCTCATCACTTTTCTCATCTGTTTTCTTTCAGTTTTATCTCTAAAACTTTCTATTTTTGATCCTCCTTCCTTTTATTAACACTTGTATGTTCACTATAAGGTTCTAAACTTAGAAAAGTATTTATTTCTATATAACTTTTTCCCTTAATTTTTTCCTTTTTTTATTTCAACTACTTGTTCTTTCTACAGCACGCATTACTGTGTATAAAGAGATACTCACGGCCATGGATCATCACCAACAAGCATCATATCCCCTTCATCATCAGTGAAGACAATTTCCCACTTATTCCTTTGTTGAAGCTGCCCCTTTATGTCAAACATCTTCTCCAATTCATCTATAAGTTGATCATATCCATCCAACACAGTCAAGTCCACAGCACGACCAACTGCAACCCCCTGCATTTGAACCTTTTGACAGGTTTTGAACACAAACAGAGAAAATTTTCTGATTAGGATTTAGAGCATTAAATTTATCATATAGATAAACAATTCTTTTATAGAATAAATAAATAATATATGTCATGCACCTTAGTGCAACTTCTGCTACAGATTTGCTTGCTTTGAGTCTCTTTCGGCAACAATTGCAGCTGTTCTTGTTTCCTCTCTTTAGAAGCCTTTGAGAGATCAGAATTATGGTCTGCATCAGTTTTGGACAAGGTGCCAACACAGTCCTCATTAGCAACTCCGGTTACATTTTCTGCATGTGTAGATGTTTTCTCCACAGCAGGAGAGTTCCTAGCATGATCAATAAGCTCAATTCCAAACAACCTACAGCTTACAGTAGCACCCTCTACTTTGTTCTCCTTGTCAACTTGGTCAAGCAAGTTAACATTGTTCAATTTTTCTGAATGAGTTTTTGAATTAGTCCAAGCTGATATGCTCTTGCTATCGTCGGTTGTGTCCTGAAATAAATGAGAAGGACCACTAGAATGGGGAGAAGATAGCCAACTTCCTTCTGCCTGATTCCTTGACATAGCATTGCAGCTGCTTTTACTATTATCATTCTGCTTATGAAGCCACATATGACTGCTGTCACTCCTTTTGCTTTCAGCCATAACACTAACTTGTGTCATATCTGACTGTGTCATCCCAGCATCCCAGAAAGCTGGGGCAGCTGATGTTGTGTCTACTTTGAAAGTTAAATGTAAGTGTCAAGACAAATTAGCTCACTCAATATAAGAATTAGAAGGATTTAAATGAGATAAGTCCTCACCGAGATCTGGAACTTCACAGTGTGGGCGAGGCCTTTTATTCTTTACAGCAGCAGGTTGAACTGAAGATGTATGAACAGAAGGCAGAAGAGGCTCTATCTCCCATGGTGAAATCCTATCAGGTCTTGGAATGGATGCAGGTTCATCCCATTGAACCTGTGAATGGATGAAGAGAATGGATAAAATAAATACCATACAATCATTGGAAATAGGATGAACAATTCCTGAATCAAAGATGAGAATACCTTAAGTGATCGCCATGTTGAATTTATCCAATGAGGAGAAATATCTTCTACTCCCACTATTGTGCCCGAAAATCTGATCAGCCATGTATTAGAATATGAGTAATGCCACACAGCCAGGGAAAAAAAAAAGTCAGAATTTGACAGAATACAAGGGTGGTTAATGGATGGAATATAGTAGTATCTTTGAGTATCTAATGAAAAAGGTGAGATTACAAACTACAGAAGTAAATTTAGTACCTTTTATCAGACTCAGCAGCATCATCTCCTTCAAACCTCATCTTGAACCTCATACCAACATTGAATTTATGGTTGTTGATAGCCTCCAAATACTTGTTCAGGCTTATGATAAACTGGCTCGTCCTAAGAAAACAAAAAGCCTATGTCAACAATCATCCACTACAATGAACTGAGACAGTTTCTAGTTCCTTTTGCAGCAAGTAAAAGTCTTGCCTTGGCTTATAATATACTACGAAAAGAGTCTGAGTTGCAACAGCATGAGATGCAGTTGCAAGAACTCCTAAGTGCATGCTCTGACTGGAAATCACAGATGAAGGCATGCTGCTCTGCTGAGGAGCAAGACGCCGCACTCCAACGCGCAATTCTCCGTTGTCCCCTCTATACACAAAATCTTATTTAAGGCTTGCATAATCAAACAGATAAAATTTTATATGATTTTACAACAGAAGATTTTCTGAACCATATGACGGAAACCAAGAAAAACAAAATCATCAAATGTGCACCTGAGAAACACAAAGGTATCTCCAGCAACTAATCTCTTGGAAGTCACAAAAGTACTCCATCCAGTTGTGAGCAAGTGTCTCCGAGGCTGGCCTGGTTAGAAAGGAAAATACATTCAAGGGAAAAACCCAAGTCCACTACAGTAGAAAATTAAAATCAGAAGGACCAAATCAAAATTTCTCATGTCCTTTACCTCTAAATATATGCTTAAAGCGCCATTCATAACCATGAAGATCCTTGGCAACCAATTCCTGAGTTGGGGTTGATTGGGACATGTCCTGAACAAAAACAAAACATGGTTTTAGTAAACATCACTAAGGCAATCTGGTATTGGAAACCAAGCACAAACAGATGGTGTATTACCAAAGCCGGAAGGCATTCGGTGGCATGTTTCCTGAGAACAGAGAAGCCACCATGGGTGCTGGTATCAGAGGCAGTTAAGACCTTGCAGAAGGAGTGAATTGTTGGCTTTGGAAGTTCAGCAGGGCATGGATCAGGGCTTGTAGGCTCAGTTTGCTGAGACATTTGTTCCATTAGAAATCTAAGCAATGGGAGAAAAGAATCTAATGGTTGACCATGAAAAAAATTGAAAATAAAAAGGAGCAGCTACATCCTTACATTAGATTCTGGCACTAAAGTAATCTGTGCATAAACCTCATCTGTTTCTGGCTCTGCCTGAACATTTCAACATTCAAGGTAAGTTTTTTGCACTTTTTTTCCAACCCCTAATTACATAATCATTAATATCAATAAATTAATACCAAGCTGTACATAGTAACCCCAGAACCTAATTAATCCTTTGAGCATTTTTCTCAGCAACCAAACAAGATTTTCTTTTAAAGGGAAAAAAAAAAAGGATATTCAAAAAGGAAGGAGGATCAAGGAGAAAATTACCAGTATTTAATAAAATACTTAATACCAAACTATACACAATAACTCAACAACCCAGATGATCATTTGACCATTTTCTCAGCAACCAAACAAGATTTTCTTTTTCCAAGAAAAAAAATGGAAAAATATAAGAGAAAGTATGATTATAGAGAAAATTACCAGTAAATGGACATTGATGACACGACAAAGGATCTTGGTGGGAAGTTTGAACAATGGAATCCTCTGATTCAGTTCCTGATTTGTTGATGCTTCTAACTATAGCCACAATAACATATAAATTTAAAAAAAAAACAAAAAAGGAAAAATACAAGGGGTAAAAAAAAAACATCCAACACTATAATTTCCAGACAACCTAAGACCAAAGGAAACAAAAAAAAAACATAGAATTTGCAACTTGAAATAACAGAAAACTAACTTGTTCCATGTGTCCCTGAGGAAAATAGAAGACCCTTTGACCAACATGAGGAACATCCACATGAGGTCCTGCACATGCTTTCCATAGTTGTTCATAGAGCTCATCATCTCCACGATTCAACATCATTCATTCACCAAAAACTGTGTTCAAAGCTTGTGTGTGACCAATATGAATCCTAGTGAGTAACACTGACCATCATTGTTATATGGACATGATGATGCAGATATTATTAATAGTAACCAACATCATGGATCATATCATGATGTTAAATGGTCATGTGTCACGGTTGAATTGAAGTGAATTGAATGATTAAGGAAGCGGTTAACAGAGAATTTATGACTTATGACACAACCAGCTTTTGGGAATCGTCTCTGCTGCTATTATGCTGCTGCTGCCTCCTGCAACCGTTACAGAACTCTCTCTCTCTTTCTCTTTCTTTTGTGTGACTGTGAGGAATAGGATACGGCGTTTCTTGAAATCACAACGCATAACAACTCCGTTTGACGGTGACCATTTTATAAACAATACCCCGTTTTGTTGTTTTATTTTAGTGTTTGTAGTCTTCTGCGTGTCTAAATTTTTTAAAGGGATTTTTTTTATAATTTAAGTATACAAATTATTATCTTTATATATAAATTTATTGTTGTTAAAAATATATATTTTTATTTGAATTTGTTTTTTTTTTCATAAGAGCAATGTTATCACACTCTTAAACACACTATTCTTGACACATACTTTATTATTGGATGAATTTCATGTAGGTTGAATGTGACTCAGTTGATTGTGTAGGTTGAGTGTATAAGAAAAGACCTGACCTCCCCAGTAAAGATTAATCGTAAGATGTGTTTGGTTCAAAGAAAGAGAGAGGAGGAGAGGCGAGGGATTTTAATGGAGGGAAGGGGAAGGGAGGGGAGGGATTTTAATTAGACATTGTGTTTGGTTGATGAAAGAGGAGGGGAGAGGAAATATCACAATGTTTGGTTGAGGAGGGGAGGGAATGTATTTTAAAACAAATTTACTTTTAAACCTTATAATTGTTTATTTTAAAATGGATAAGTGAAGATATTTTATAAATGTTTTAAAATCTCTCATTTCCCCTCAAAATCCCCATTATTGGAGGGAAGCCAAAACTTACTTAAGAAGATATTTTGCCCCCTTCCCCTGCAAAAGTTAAACCAAGCGTAAAAGTTTTAAAAAATCTCTCCCCTCCCCTCCATTCTCCTATAACCAAATATACCTTACAAAGGATACGAGGATCTAAATTTGTGGACATACTCCCTCCGGTCAATAATATAGGCAAAAATTTTCAATTTTTTTGTCCAAAATATAAGTAAATTTTAACTACTTTCATCCTATTAATGAAGTTATTCTCATAATACCCTTCATTTAATATAAATTGTGTTTTCTAATGACTCATTTTATTCTCAACAACACAAACGTAATAAATAAGATGATGAATAATTTAGATAATAAACTTAATTTTTTATTTTCAATAACTCTTTTAAATTAGATTAACTAATCACCTAATATATCTGTTCATTAATTTTTTTTTCCTATAACAATAAACAGAGGGAGTACTTCATAGAGCCACGCAGGAGTTAAAGGCCCTAGTTAGTTATTATGATTCCAAAAAAAAACTTTTCACCCAAATAAAATCTCTCTCCTCTATCCGCAGCAGCCACTGGTCAGTGGTTACCATTTACCAATTTAATAACAGTGTAACGTGAATAACAGTGTAACGTGAAGTAATGCTCCTCTCATCGGTTTTCCTTCTTTTTTTTAAAAGAAGTAATTATCTTTTTTTCAATTTTTTTTTTCTTTTGTTTCGATTTTCGATAGTGAATTATAGTAGTAACTAGTAAGTAGTAACTGATAGATTATACGTAGATGATTGCATATGTAGTGACTATTGACACACTTTTTTTACAAACTGAAGCAGTGGCATTCTAATCTTAGAGGAACAGAAGAAAGGCCCAAAATTACTTGAGTAATCCAAAGTCTCACAAATAGCATGGACGAGGAATATGAGTTTTATTTTGATTCATTCATCCATTCATTGGCAGTCTAATCTTTTGATTACCATGTGTTAATATTGAGGATCTCTACATGCATTGCGTTGAGATTAATTTTTGGTATTATCACAATTAAGAGACTCTCTCAATAACTGTCATCTAATTATATGTAAAGAAATTTATTATAATCATGATATGTAACTTGGTTAGTAAATAAAATTACATATGAATGTATTTAATTGTGTGAAATTTTTATGTTGTTAATTATATTATTTCTTGATTATTTTTTTCAAAAAATTTATTTGTCGAGTCCAAGATTCTCTTGTTAGTAGATCATCTGTAGTTACAACTTACAATCTAAATTCTCAAGAGATAATGATTCACCGTGACTTTGGAGTTTGGAATGACACCACTATGGCCTCTTTCTAAATTTTTTATTATATAAAAGAATATGAAGTTATTCTAATAATAGTGCTGTTTATATTGTAATAAAAAAAATTAGTGCTGTTTATATAACATTATTCTTTTCACCTAGTACAAACACTTCCACCTAAATTAGTTAACTTTAAAAGTTCAATTTCTCAGTCTTTTTTGACAACCTCAAATTTAAGATACTACAATAAAAATTGATCTGACGTCATATTTGATATATATTTTTGATGGCTCATATTTGATATTTTTATTACCCTCACCATTTTAAAATTATCGTTTTAAAGAATAAATTTTCTTGTCTCTTAATATTGTCACTAAGTAAAATGAGAGATAATTTTAATAGAGAAATAAAATAATTTGGTCAAGTATAATATTATTTCTCTAAAAAAGGTTAATAACTCTTTTTTATATTATGTAAAAACTTTAAACCAGAAATATTTTAAAATGAATGGAGTAGTGAGGTACATTATGGCTTTATTTCACATAAGTTTATATGCAAAATCAGGGTTACAAATAAGAAAAACGTTTGGCGCATATTACCTTATATTTGTATGACATAGCAGAATAAAAAAAAAATGGACATATAAGAAGATAAAATAAATTGATCGTTCCGTGTGATAAAAGTATGTAAATATAATATATATATATATATATATATATATATATATATTATAAATATAAATATAAATATGTGTACAAATATGTGTTGAATTTGAGTGATAACAAACTCGCATATTTTAAATAAATAGTTAAAAGTTCAAATCTAACTTTTATGTGTGAAGAAAATTTAATTTTTTTTAAGTAAAGAAAATTTAATTGATAGATATCAATCATTTAATATCGTGCGGTAGTCTAAAAAATCAAAAATCATGTGTAAATAATGTTAATAAGACTGCAGTATTGGCCCTAGTCTAAGCGCGCACCTGGCCCCTCACCATGACCCAAGTAATACTGCTACTTATTGTGGTAGGTAAAATATTTTTTTATGAGCTCTAACAAAAAAAAAAAGTTAAACTAATATTTTGTTCCTTACATGTGATACGAATTCTCGATTTGGTTTCTATATATAAAAAATTATTAAAATGATCCCTATACATACAGAAAGTCTCCATTTAGTCTCTATATGTTATCCGTTTGGTCCCTATACGAGTAAAAAATTATCAAATCAGTCCCTAAAATTTTGTACGGCAAGGACCAAATGGAGACTTTCTGTATGTACAGGGATCATTTTAATATTTTTTTATATATAGGGAGCAAATTTAGAATTCGTGTCACGTATAAGGACCAAAATATTACTTTAACCAAAAAAAGACTTCATGAGAAAATGTTTAATGAATTAAATTTTAATATACTCTGTTCACCAAAAAAAATTAATATACTCTATCAAATAAAAATAAAATTTATTTATTTATTAATTGTAAAAATAAAGTAATTTTTAGATAATAATTATTTATTTTTTGGAACTTGCTAATCAGTTATTAAAAACACAGATTAAGAGCTCGTTTGTTTAAGATTAAAAAATAAATGATTTTTTATAAAATAATTTAGTGATTATTTTTAAAAAATTTTAAAAAAGTAGAACAGATTCGTGTTTGTTTATAATCATAAAAATATATATTTTTTAAGTAGTTAGTTAAAAAAAACTGATTTTTTCCAAAAGCAGATAAAAGTTGCTTTTCATTTTAACCTCCAAAATAAATTTTTCTGCTTTTGATTATTTTCAGAAACAAAAACAAACACACTAAAAAATTAAAAAAAATGATTTTATGCTTAAAAAATGTTTTTTTAGTAAAATTAGTAATAACAAACTGGCTCTAATAGTTCACCAAAAAAAACACAGATTAAGAAATCTATAAAATGAAGTTTAATAAAAAAAATAATATAATACCTTTCAAATTATTAAATAAATTATATTTTTTATTACTAATATAATTTTCACTTTGCGTGGTTAAATAAACCGATGGCGAGTATAACCGTAGGGGAGTAATGATATTGCTTGAATGGTACGGCGCATTGAGATGCGTGAGGTTGTGGAAACTGTAACGGCGACGGTAACGGTAACGGGAATCCTTCACCGTTAGTTGCCGTCTCTTTCCATGTCTGCTTCGAAGCAGGTAGCAGGGTTTGGTTGGCTCGAATAACCCCGGCAAAGGCACTTACTTTATTTTCTTCACTACAGTGATATCCATCACATTGGAAACATTTATTTATTTTTTAATACGAAGAACCATCGCCAACAATTTAGAGGGCAAAAATAATAATTCACTCGTTTTTTTCTTTTCAAGGCCATCACTCTTTTTTTACCACATTTTTGTATGATTCAAATTTGACCCTGCCAAGTGTCAATAATTATGAACCCTGCCAGTACACTCTACGCTGTGGGGCCCAACTAAGCACATCATGATCATCATCAGCCTTTGGATTGGTCCAACTTTCTTTTATCAGGTGTAGCACAGGACTTCAGTGGTCCTCCACCATACACCTCAGTAGTATGGCAAAAATCCTTACCCTCGAGATTCCTTGTGGGGACTACTCAGTTTATCTTGCAAAGATAGAATCTTTACTAGACCTAACTAATCAAATATTTAATAATTGTTAAAATAATAATTGAAAAAGATAATAAAATTATTATTAAAATTTTGTCAATTTTTTTTATTAAGATATTTTTATACTTATTTTAAGATTTTTTATTAGTTACATCCAATAGATACATGTCTATACAAAATTTATTAAAACACTAATTAATATATATATATATATAATTTAATTGGTATGCAAGATTAACGTAAAAAAAAAAATTACTAGGTGAACCAATCATAAATTATAATATCAGTAAAATTGTTTTACTATTATTATAAATACCTTAAATAAAATTCATACATATAAAAGATGATTTGTGATTGACTAACAGTGTAAAAATTTTACATTGATAATATATTAAAATTAAACTCATATATAAAATTAATATTTTCATTTTTAACCTTTTTATACTTAAATTGGTTCTCTAAGTTTTTTTCTTTTAAAACTAGATCTCAACTTTTTTAAATCATGGCCAATATTTTTTAATTGTCAGAAACATTATAACACCATCATAACTTTGTTTCTGTCTCTTCTCTCTTTCTTCTTCTTTCTTAAACTCTTCCTTTGTTGCCAAAATGGTGGCTCTGGCTCCCTTTTATCTGCATTGTAAATGTTTAATAGCATAAAAAATATTCTATCTAAAGTGTTAAATGTTTGAAGTATTTGTTAATGAAGATTTGATTACAAAGTGTTGAGATGTTTGAGCAGGAATTAACAACCAATGTTTGATGTAAGAGGTCCTATTATACCATGTATGGAAAAGGTAACACCAGCTAGGGCACCGGAGGATAATAGGACCTCTTACATCATGCCTCCTTTCCTGCACAATTGAATTCGGAAAGTTAGTATCAAATTGGTCCTTGTAATTTATAACTTAATACACTACAAAAAAAAGGTTGTTTAGCAACCGAAAATAGTGACCGAATTTTTCGGTTGCTATTTGCGACCGAAATGGCGACCGATTGTAGAATCTACATGAAAAACTGATTAGAGTTAATTCTGCGACCGAAATAGAGCGTAGCAGGGTTATCGGTCGCTATTTCAGTCGCTAAATAAAGGAACTTAAAAGCCAGAATTTTTATGTCTTCTTAGCGACCGAAATGGCGACCGAATTAAATGCAATGGTTAAATTTTATTTACATTTGCGACCGATATTAATTCGGTAGCTAAACGGCGCGTAAAAAAATTAAAACTGCGCGTGTTAGCGACCGATTTAAAAATCTGTCGCTAAATTTATGAATTCAAAATTCAAATTAACTCATCCCGAGACCGAATGTAGCGACCGATTTTGTATTTAAGTGATTGGTGACCGATTTAGCGACCGATTATTTCGGTCGCTGATGCGGTTTATTTTTAGAGAAATATAATTAAAAGGCAAGTGCACCTCGTCGCAATCAAGTAATACGGTGGTGAGACCGGTTATCGTATCCACAGGGATTGGATGTCAATTACCAATTCGCAAATTCAACAACTATCTAGACTAATCTAAAATGTGAGGGATTAAACAGAAAACAAAATGTTTTAGGTCTTTTAGAATTTTTAACAAACACTTGGTATGTAAACAGGGATGTGGCTAGAATTGTCAGGGTTAGACTACACTAATCCTCCCTTAGTTGCAATGAAATGGCTTCTAACACAAGTCCTAATTCAATTATGCCAATCAAGCCTTTTCTAAATTACTCAAGCCTAATGTCTTAGGTGCATTGAGCCTAAAACCCCAAATTAAACCCTAATGTCTTAGGTGGAATAACCTGAGATTTTGCATTAAGTTAAGACTTTTAAGATTGCAAGCAGCCAACACCTATGTCTAGATTCTTGACCTACTTGGCATATGATTCATGAGCATGCCTTAATACCAACCTTCCAGTCATCTATCAAAGCAACAAATCATTCCTATGGGTAGCTAATCCAAGGAAAGCATTACACACAGAATCACATACTCATATGAAATAGAAACTTGTATTAAAATACCAAATCAATTACACAAGTTCAGACAAGTTCATCTAACCCCAACAATGGGGATTTAACTACTCATGATAAGGAAATACAAAAAGGAAAAAGAGAAGGGATGGAGAACACTCATAGACAAGCTTCCTCCAATCTTCTCTCCATCCAAGAGCAGAGAAAATGCCCCCCTTTTTGGGTAGAAACCCTCTCCAGCCACCAGCCTTAGCCTGCCTCCAAGTGCCCCTTATTTTAGGTTAAAAGTTGGTTTTCTTTTCTGTTCAGTGCAGGTTAATTTATAGGTCCGTCGCCCATCACGGCCGTGACAGCCATCACGGCCAGGCCGTGATGGTCTCTGACTTGGGCGTCTCTTCATTCACTTATTCATCACGGCCGTGATGGTCATCACGGCCAGGCCGTGATCGTTTCTGACTTTTCCAACTAGCAGGTCACGGCCGTGACAGCTTCTGACTTTTGGCTCAATCTTCACTACTCTCTTCGCTCCTCACGGCCGTGAGGGCCATCACGGCCAGGCCGTGATACTCTCTGTTTGGCTCATAACCTTCACTTTTCAAGCTCTTTTTCAGCCAAGCACCCCCAAGGCTGATTCCTGGGCATTTTTCCATTAAATCCTGCAAAACAACACCAGAAACCACCTCATCCGTTCCAAAGGAAAAACTATACAAATTCAACACTAAATTGGCCTAACTATATGCAAATGCATGCAGAAATGTACATGAAAAATGAGGTAAAATCACACTCATCAAATCACCCCAAGCTTAAAACTTTGCTTGTCCTCAAGCAAAAACTAAGGCCAGAAGAGATAACAGTCAAAGCATGGATAGTGAACCAAGAACCCGAGTAAAATGATCCAAGCAATAGGCAATTCAAACAATTCAGCAAGAGACAATCAATTCAAGTCCAATTAGGGGCTTAAGTTTCCTAGACTCACATTCTCACTGATTCGGGCACTCTTGCTCACTTGAAGCTCACCCCAAGCTTGTTTATTTGCTTGGCTCTCTTTCTTGCCTCACTCACTCAAGTGTTCAAGTATATATAACAATTCGCTCCATTTTCCTCAAGGAATGATTCCTACCATATGCTTGACTATCAACCAAATCTCCACTTTATTTATGAAAACACCTAAGAATCAAGAGGTCTTTTATTTGGTTGTAACGTGGCCATGGGATTAATCTTTAGGTGGGGATAACAAGAAAGGGATATTTCAAAAGGCTAAACCAAGTATCAAACATTTCAACACAAGAAACCTTCTAAAATACCTTCTTGGGTTTTCAATACATTTTTCCACCCTTCTTTTCTTTCTTTTTCTTTTTATTATTTTTTTGTCATCCCCTTCTCTATTTATTTTTCTTTTCTTTTTTTTTTCTTTTTATTTGGAGAAGGGGAGAAATTTTTTTTTTTTTCCCCAAACTTTCAACTACCTTTTTACCCGTTTGTGATACTTTAGAAGGTCCCTTATCAAGTATATGTATCAAAATTTTTCAGGGTACCAAGAAAAGCATTTTATTCATTTTGGCTCAAAATTGGGCAACTAAGGGTAGCATTTACACATTCAACGCTCAGAAGGCCAGAAAAATACCTATTGCCTTACTCATTTTCAAAAATGTTTCCAAAAAATTTTAAGCTTTAAAATGGTTTTAAGTCAAGTTCTAGAGAAAACAAACCAAGAGGAATAACACTCAACACAAAGAATGGGGGCAGATTTAGTGAGTACCCCCTAATGGCTCAAAAGCTCACATTTATCAGTTCAAGAACCAGTGAGAAACACAAGTCTAAAGAAACATATGCTAATCATCAACTATCCGAAATCATCTCAAGCATATTCATTTGCAGCCATATCACAAGAATAAACAGAATTGGGTTCAAAAATCCACTATCACAATTTAATTGGCATTTAGTTCTCACAATTCATAAGCTCAATCTAAGCAGGGGTAATCAATTCATGTGATCATGCAAGACTAAACCTATATGAATGCAATATTTACAATGCAAGATATGAACATATGCAAAATACCCCTACCCCAAGCTTAAAGATTTACATTGTCCCCAATGTAAACAATCAAGTTGGAGAGGGTAGGAGAAAAATAAAATAAAGCAAAAATTGGAACGGCTTACCAAGGCGGTAGCGGGTGTTGACTCACATGCTTGTTGGCTTTGTTTCTCCCTGCTCTTTTTTTCTCCTTCCTTTATTCAAAATCTGAAGACACTTAACAAAATTATTAACAAACCTCTTGAGCTTCTCAAATTATTCAAGAGGTTGAAAATCAAAAACAAAAACTAACTAAAGAGAAGGGTTAAGAAAAGTTGGGTTGCCTCCCAATAAGCGCTTCTTTAACGTCACTAGCTTGACTCATCAAGAAGCATCCACCTGGATCCCATAACCTGTGGTATAAGGACCAAGGAATGCTAACCATGTGAGATCTTTCACTTGGATCCCACGGTTTGCAGCAAAAATGTGGAAGTGAGCTCTTGAAATTCATGCTGACTTCTTCATCTGGGAAGCGCTTTCAATTCCACTCGGGTCAAAGATGACCCCTTTATCCATAAAATCTTCCCAATAAAAATGGGGTTCAACCTCGGGTAGAGGCATGAACTCCATTGTTGACTCGCTTTAAAATATGAGGTGGCAAACAAATCGAGAGGATCATTGGTGTTGTTCTGGCTTCTGTACCATCTTCACTCTCAGCATCGCCAAATCCATCACCTTCCAAATATGCAGAAATCTCCGCACAAACCACACAAGTGTTTCTCCCATCACATTCCTCACATGCATAGGGGCCAATAGCATCATTGAATTTCACAAGTTCTTCATCATCCCCGAGCATGGTGACATAGCTATCCTCCAAATGCCTCTTCCTTTCATGCTCTTTAGTCAAGGGTTCAATGGGGAGTGGTGCAACTATGTTCTCCAAAACAGGGTCTTCACTTCTTGACTCGGTTGCTCCCACTTCTTCTTCTTCCTCCTCATCCATCATTGCATCATCTTCATCATCATCCATCAAGTCCTCATTTGGCATTTTGGATAGTAGGTTAGAGAATCCCTCAATCACGTACTCGAGACTTGAATGGCATCTTCTTGATTCTTGAATTCTTCCATTGTTGTTGTCATGAAGTTCTCCAAAACAGCCTCTAAGTGAGATTGACTATCCGGGATAGGTTGCTCAACCTCGATCGGGAATGCGGATTTGAAGTTCTCCCAAGCAACTTCCAATGGGGATGGCTCATCATACCAAGGTGTGGAAGATTCCCAACGTTCCCCTTCATCCATCAAAGCATTGTTTGGAGGGTTCCCCCACCATGGAGTAGAAGTGTTGGGAAATTGATTTCCCCATTCGGAACAAACTACCATTGGTGGAGGAGGGACAGTTGCCCTTGACGACTCATCACTCACTTGTTGGATTTTTACGGCCAACTCGCAAGATATCTACCAGCAAATGCAGGCTCGGATAATTCACTTTCGCATCGGATGGTTGGTACCAATTGTAGTCCATGATCCTATCTAATCAATTTTTCACCTCACAGACAATTAAGCACAAGATCAAAGAAATACAAAAACAAATATATACAAAACTAACAAAAGAAAGAGATCAATTATATACAGAAGAATAAAATAAAAAAATTGTCTAAACTAGTTGTCTCATTTGTTACTAATGATATTGACAAAACCAATCCCCGGCAACGGCGCCAAAAACTTGATGCGGTTTATTTTTAGAGAAATATAATTAAAAGGCAAGTGCACCTCGTCGCAATCAAGTAATACGGTGGTGAGACCGGTTATCGTATCCACAGGGATTGGATGTCAATTACCAATTCGCAAATTCAACAACTATCTAGACTAATCTAAAATGTGAGGGATTAAACAGAAAACAAAATGTTTTAGGTCTTTTAGAATTTTTAACAAACACTTGGTATGCAAACAGGGATGTGGCTAGAATTGTCAGGGTTAGACTACACTAATCCTCCCTTAGTTGCAATGAAATGGCTTCTAACACAAGTCCTAATTCAATTATGCCAATCAAGCCTTTTCTAAATTACTCAAGCCTAATGTCTTAGGTGCATTGAGCCTAAAACCCCAAATTAAACCCTAATGTCTTAGGTGGAATAACCCTGAGATTTTGCATTAAGTTAAGACTTTTAAGATTGCAAGCGACCAACACCTATGTCTAGATTCTTGACCTACTTGGCATATGATTCATGAGCATGCCTTAATACCAACCTTCCAGTCATCTATCAAAGCAACAAATCATTCCTATGGGTAGCTAATCCAAGGAAAGCATTACACACGGAATCACATACTCATATGAAATAGAAACTTGTATTAAAATACCAAATCAATTACACAAGTTCGAGACAAGTTCATCTAACCCCAACAATGGGGATTTAACTACTCATGATAAGGAAATACAAAAAGGAAAAAGAGAAGGGATGGAGAACACTCATAGACAAGCTTCCTCCAATCTTCTCTCCATCCAAGAGCAGAGAAAATGCCCCCTTTTTGGGTAGAAACCCTCTCCACCACCACCTTAGCCTCCAAGTGCCCCTTATTTTAGGTTAAAAGTTGGTTTTCTTTTTCTGTTCGGTGCAGGTTAATTTATAGGTCCGTCGCCCATCACGGCTGTGGATGACCATCACGGCCAGGCCGTGATGGTCTCCGACTTGGGCGTCTCTTCATTCACTTATTCATCACGGTAGTGATGGTCATCACGCCAGGCCGTGATCGCTTTCGACTTTTCCAACTAGCGGTCACGGCCGTGATAGCCATCACGGCCAGGCCGTGACGACTTCGACTTTTGGCTCAATCTTCACTTCTTTCGCTCCCTCACGGTAGTGAGGGCCATCACGCCAAGGTGTGATACTCTCTGTTTGGCTCATAACCTTCACTTTTCAAGCTCTTTTTCAGCCAAGCACCCCCAAGGCTGATTCCTGGGCATTTTTCCATTAAATCCTGCAAAACAACACCAGAAACCACCTCATCCGTTCCAAAGGAAAAACTATACAAATTCAACACTAAATTGGCCTAACTATATGCAAATGCATGCAGAAATGTACATGAAAAATGAGGTAAAATCACACTCATCAGTCGCCAAATTATAAATCCCTAAAATCGTGAAATCTTTCCCTTCTTCCTCATTTATGCCATCTCTTCCACCCTCACCCTTTTTCTCTCCCTCGCGTCGTCAGGACGCCAGTCACCATCGCCACCACCGCCAACTCCGGTAAGCCTCCGTCCCCCCCCCCCCTCTCCGTTTCAGTGCTTCGACCAATACTCCGGCTACCAACACGCAGCCCTCCGGTCACCACGCTCAGAGCTCCTCCTACCCTCTTCTCTTCTCATTTTGTGCATTCCCTGCTCTGCCTTGAGGTAACCATGGACTCTCTATGTATCATTTTTTATTTTGCTTCATTGTTTCATTTCAAAAATTTTGTGGATTGTATGTATTTCATTGCTTTATTGCTTACTACTGAGAAGAGTTACTTGTGTATTTCATGTGAGTTGTGAGTTGTGATGGTCATTTGTTTTCATGTGTCATTATTTAATCACTCCTATTAGGATTAGGAAGCTCTCATTGAGAAAGCACGAGAAATCTATTTTTGTAACTTTTTTTTGAATGCATTGAAATATCAAAAGTCAAGACTGTGATATTAGAATTGATGTTTACTTGAGCCACAGAATGCCATTGTTGCCTGTGAGACTACGAAACATAAATAGGTTTTGGTTTTTTGTTGATTATTGACGTGTTGTATAATTTAAACTTTAAAGCCTCAAAGCACCCACCTGCATTGGCCGTGAAACTTGAATCCATTAGCATATTTAAGTGATGAGATAAAGATAACAGTGAGAACTAGGATTAGTGTAACTGTACCAATTTAATGTTTCAAATTTAATTTGAGAACCCTTCTGGTTTGCTTCTTGTTGATTTAGCTGTGAAATTACCTTCCATTTCAGCATCTTAGTCTTTGATTTAGATTCAGTTCTGCTTTGTGAAATGCATCTAAATTGGTTAGTGAGGATGTGTGCTATGGATTTTCAATTTATTTTGTGCTAGGTGTCTACAATTTCAAACATGGATAGTTCATGGCTATAGTTCAAACAAATGACCAATACTGAGGCAGTTGTTTGAAGACCATTCTAGTTTAACATGTCCAGTAACAAGATTGTCCCTGTGTTAATGATGTGTTTTCTATTAAATATGGCACTTGTAATTTCTGGTCTGTTTATCTTTCCATATCTTGGCTGAATTTATGTCTTTGAAGGTTGTTCATTGTTCTGTTATATTGCCTCAGGGAATATCTCACAATAGATCTATAGCCTCTGTGATGCAGCTGTTAACTTGCTGTGAATAATTTCATATTGTATTGTACGTGTATGCAGTCTGATTGTATTGTATTTTCATTCGTTTGGAATCTATGAATATGTTGGTTCTTGTCTGAATCTGTTTCAAAAATTTCAAAAGAGGGTTTTAGGGATTTCAAGTTCTTGTTCACTTCTTTGTAAACAAAAAAAAATATTCTTTGTTGGAGTATGAAATGATCTAAAAACATTCTTGTAGCCTGTAATTCCAAGAGAGCTTTTCACTCATTTTGAATCGGATTCATTTGGTAATTCTACTTATCTCTTTTCTGTTTGATGATGTAAATTTATTGAAGGCTGGTACTTATATCTGAGCATGTTCATACATTTGGATTGCTATGAAGAATAGTTTATTCTCTTTAAAATAAAAATCTTTCAATAACAATGAATCAATGTAATTAGAATAATTTGATATGTATTTATTGATAACTTGTCTGGAAATGATTATGGAATCATATTTGTATATATTTACATTGTAAGCATTGTAATGGATTGATAAAGTGTTATTAGTTCGTAAATGGCATGACTTTGTTGTTGTTAATATTCATTTACTAATTTAAAGTCCATGAGCTTAAGAAAGTCTCTTCTTGAAGCCAACAAAAGCGAGTCTCTTAGATAATGAAGGATTAAGTATAGGGTTAGATAAAATGCATGCATGACGTGCCGTCATCATTAAAACATTATTCACATTAGAAAGCAGCTCTGTACACAATATTATGAAAACAACTCTGGTTTTCTACTCATTTGTTTCACTAGAAAATCAAGCTTTCCAGAAATAGTTGTTGACGACCATCCTTACTAGGTTATCTAGGCACTTCCGGTAGGAAAAGTCCTCTCTATGACCATCCTTCAAAACGACGTAAAAGCATCTGCTTTACTGAAAACTACTATGTTTGCTAATTTGTAAAGTTGCATGTGAAGTTGCATTTCTTTGTTCTATTTTAACATGCTAGTATGCTACATGGATCTTTCCATCTTTTCTTATTATCACTTGATGAATTTTAGACATATGACTTGTTTTCCTTATCGTTTTATCAGAAAATGGATCCGACTAAATGTTTTGAGACAGCCATCCATATAGACCAGGTACAGTATCTCATCAACTTAAGAATAACGATCGGATTCACGTAATGATGGTTAAGGCATAAACTAATCATTTACTAAATTGTTCTTGTGTATTTGCAGGATTTGATTTCAATCCCGCGATCATTCTACCGTCGTTGGGGACAAGAAATACCGCGTGTTGTGACTATTGAAGACAAAAGCGAAAATCTATTCAATGGGAATATAGTAATCCATGAGGATCGCCTATATTTTGCAACAGATACAAATGGTATCAGGGAGTTGTATTTGTTGTCCACTGGTGCATTGGCAAAGTTTAAGTACCTTGGGGGTTCTCGCTTCTACATGTTCATCCCTTTGGAAGATTGATGAGTTTTGATATTTTGATTAGTACTTATTGGTTGTGGTGTATTTTTATGTTTTGATCGTTAATTAGTACTTATTAAACTTTTTTTTATAAACAATTATTAAACTTGCGTTAATTAATGTATATGTTTTCTTGATCATGTTGACTGTCGTGTTTTGGATCGTTAGTACATCATATTTACGTTTTCTATTTATTCAAAAAAATATTGGTGTATTTTGTTTATATCAGAAATTAAAAATCAATGGGGTAATAGTTGAAAAACAATATTTGGTCGGCAGGATTAAGTTACAGGAAAATTTTAAAAAAAAAAAATCAAAATTTGCGACCGAAATAGCGACCGAATATCGATCACCAAATTAGGTGAGCTAAGCATGCGACCAACTATACGGCGATCGAAATATATAATTTTGCGATCGATATAAGTTCGGTCGCTAACATTTAGCCACCAGGGTTTCTGCTACCCCCTTAATTCGGTTGCTAATTCGATCGCTATACAGTATAGCAACCGAATTATCATGTTTAGCGACCGAAATCTTCGGTCGTTAAATAGGTTTTTTTTGTAGTGATATCAAACTAGTCATTGAAATTAACTAGTTAGTATCAAATCAGTCCCTGCATACATACCCTCTGTTTACAATATGCACTTGTTGTGGTGCAGTCACTTGAAATGGTGCATTCACCTACTATTGAGGCTACACTTGCACTTGTTGTGGTGCATTCACTTTGGCAAGGGACATGTAATGAATGCTCTCCCTGGATTCATTGAAGTTCTGAAAATGCGATAAACAACTCGTCCCGAGCATGTGCAAAACATACGAAGGGTTCTGGATTTCAGACCCATTAACGCTAGAGCCTGGAGACCCACTTCAAGGGACCCATTACCCCCCTTCATCATCACCTTCGATTTCGGTTTGGGTTTGCTACAAGAGAAGGGGAGAGAGGGACGCAGAGGAAGAGGTAGCAGAGAGATTGGGGTAGAAGGAGAAAAGAGCCATTGAAGGAGGGGATGAAGTTGAAAGAAATTTAAAACCCTAGGGAGTTTCAATTTAGTCCTCGAAATATCATTTTAGTCCCTGAAATTATGAGCTAAGTGAGAATGCTAACGTGGAACCCACGTGTATGATGAGATGGCATCCAACAAGGCACTTAACGTGCCAACTCAGCCCACTTCACGACGTCATGAGAGGAGAGTTAACGGAGGGACTGATTTGAATCACGGTTTGCAAGTTCAGGGACTAAATTCTTATTTCAATCAATTCAGAGATCAAGTTGATACTAAGTCCCAATTTCAAGGACTAAATTGGCCATTTACTCATTTTGTACCTAATTCTTCTTACATTATTTATGCTAGCAGAAAGACAGGCACTTACATTTCTATTGCTTTTACTCGTTTTTATATCATACAGTGGGTACACATGTAACATGAAGTGGAGATATTCAAATGCTATCTGATAGCAGTTCGGTTTTTGGAGATAATTCAAATATGTATAACGGGTAGTTCTCATTTTTTTTAATTTTTTAAAATGAGTCAGTTTTATACAGTTTTTCTTCTTATTATCTGATGGCAAAGTAGTTATCAAAGATAATGTTGACATTATGAAATGTAGAAACCAAAATTCAATCATCCTCTTTATATACCAATATAGAATAGATATCACTTCTCTTTTACATAATTAAATAATGAAAACAGACAACTGAATATACTCTCTTTCTACCTTTTATTTTTCAAGCAAACAAAGTAAAAAAATAATAATCATGTAATGATTTTAATGTGCAAAAATCGTCTTCCCTAACTAAAACTATGTAAGTTATATTACTTTCTAAACTGAATTTTGTATTTCTGTCTCTCTTTAATTAGTACCTCCAAAAAATTATTAATCATTAACTAACTGTATGAAATTAGACAAATTTTGCGGCCTTTACAAATTTAATTGGCAAGAGTAACAAATACAAGGCATCCACGCCATATCACGTGCATTATAATTAAATAACATCTAAGTAAACTTTAAGGACTCATTTGGTGGTCAGGATAAGAAAGACATGATAGGATAAACTATCATATCCTGTCTGAAACTATCGTTTGGTAAGCCAACAGGATAGGATAAACCAATCATGTCACCTATCCTTACCTGTCCATCTAGTTAAAATTTTATCCCGAGGGGGAGCTGGGTTAGAACTCAACAGGATAGGATAAGGTGATTTATAGTATAATAAAATATAAAAATATTTTACATATAAAATAATTAAAGTATAATAAAATATAATATGGTTACAAATAAAGGTATAATAAAACATAAAATAATAAAAATATTAATAGTTAATTTAAAAATTTATTTTTATTTTGTCACAAGACTAATTTTGTTACTTCACATTATTTTAAAAAATTAAAAAAGTAAATAAAAAATATTCTAATAATTTAACTATATGTAAAGTAAAAACTAAAAATAAATATTTAAAATTATAACAAAGTTAATTAAGATAAACAATATTTTAAAATTTTAAAATATTATATGTAATTTTATCATAAGGACAATTTTGTCTTTTTATATTATCTTAAAAAATAAAAATTATAAAAAACTAAAATCTAATAAAATATGAAAACATTCAGAACAAAAACGAAAGTTTTAAAATTCGTACTAAAATTATAATACTATTCAGTTGGTTATCTGGTGGGCACCAAACGTCGGATAAGATAACAGCTTATCATGCTCATATCATATCATACTTCTATCCTACTCTCTTATCATATCCGTCCTTATCCTATCCTGACCATCAAACGAGTCCTGAAATTAAATCTCATTACATGCTGAATTATTTGTGCACAGCTACTATACTTTATCTTGTCATAAAAAATAAAAAAAAAAGAAGCTATTATACTTTATCTTTGTGAGAACTTTCTTAAAGAGAGCGGACATGATTAATATATCATCACACTTTGATAGTTTGATTTGATTAGTGACTACTTTCCATTTTTTTCACACAACAAGGCATCAAGCAACTCCGTCTCGTACAAATCATAGGTAACATTTGTGGAAGATGCTTATTTTCCTCATCCACCCGTCATCACTCACAATCACAACCCTTTTAAGCTTTTGTTTTAAAGTGTTTATTAGTGGTACCTTCAGTTATAATTCGTACAATATATTGCTATCACCACTATGTTTATTTTAACCATGCCCAGGAGTTTGACACTTGTCATTAACCAATCACATAAAAATTAGTTATACAATATATTCTATTTCTAAAAGAAAATATATGAAGTAGATCTCAAAAAAAAAAAAAAAAAAAAAGAATGAAAGAATCTGAAGTACTATTTCACTATCATATCTGAAGAAACTCACAATACTCATATTAAATTTTGATAAAGGGACATATTCTGGAAAAAATAACAAAATTTGATTGAATTCAAGCTAAATTTTGAACTAAAATGTCATTTAAGTAATTATTTTTTAGTATTGTAATTTTAATTAAGTAATTTATTATCTGAGAGTCAATTGGATTTAGGACATTCATGTCAAGATTAAGACAATAAAATTCTTTGAGAATTGTTGGTATCACACTTTTTTTAACATTCTCACCAACACACTCATGATTATTTGGTGAATTTCAACGAAACCCATCAAATAAAGTGAGTCTCACATTAAATTCATGGACCCGCATGAAATTAAACTAATATTAAAATGTGCAAGAGAAAGTGTTGAAAACAGTGTATTAGTAGCATTGCTCAAATTCTTTAGAACCTTAACAACACCAAAATAATTGAAAAGACGAGAAGACCGCTTCTCTTAAAGGGTTGGGAATTAGGATTATTCACCTAAAATGAAAATTGAGGATCTTACAATCCCTTCCCTTAAAATTAAGTAGTCTTTAGGGTCTATTTTGACTTTGTTAGATATGAAAGAATTTTAGAGCAATTATGAAATGTAAGTTTAGCAAGTTGTGCATTATTCCTAACATTGAGGTGAAAATTGAAGATCATACCATACTACAAGTCACACAGTTACACTCCATTATACTAAACAACGAAGAAATAGAGGGGAATGTAAATCATGGATCATCCAAGCGGGTGGATGAAATGGAGGAATGCCTCGAGCTCCACAGGTCTTTTTCAGACATGCTCAAACCACCTAATGCGAGATTTTACTATCTTTGTTACAATATCCCAACTTTCTCTCTAATTCATTCATTCCTAATTCTATCTTGTTTAGTGTGTTCACTTCATCCAATCCAGCATTCTCATTTATACTACACTCTTATTGAATTTTTATCGCCCAACTTTCAATCTCATACAACATCGCAGATTTTATAGTGGTTCGGTGAAATTTTTTCTTAAGTTTGAATGTTATCTTTCTAACACTAATAACACTTAAAGCACTCTTAGTACACTTTTTTTTCATTGATTTTAATCGGTCCAAGTAAGTAATGCACCTAATCATTGTTCTTCCAATTTATAATTTTGGCTCAGACCCTGGATAAACTACACTACTGTGGATAAGCATCGATCCTTCAGAGTGTGAAGCCGTAAAGCCATTTTTGGCTTTGGTAAAAGTCAATAATATTGGCTAATGATGCATGTAGTTGGACACTGAATTAAATGAAGATGAAGTAGAAGTTCTGCATGTTCATTTTCTGCTATTTTGAAATCTGACGCTGTGAGCTGAGCAAATAGCGTATTTAGAGTGTTGATGTGATTCGTCACCGATGTGGATTCACTCATTCAAAGAGTGTAGAGGCTTCTCTTTAAGAAAATTCTGGTGTGAAAAGATCTGACCTCGTACAATTTAATAAGAGTATCCCAGATCTCCTTTGCAGTCTTCTTTTCTGCAATACTTGACAACACCGAGTCTGCCATTGCTAGGTGCAAATTGGCAACATCGTTGCCATCCATCTCTTTCCACTTTTGATCAGTGATATCTGAGTGTCTACCGTCAATCGCGTCTAGGCAATTATCTTTCCTCAGAACTACCCTTATCTTCAATTTCCACAGGGAGAAATTACTCCTGTTGAACTTCTGAATATCAAATTTTACTGCCATTCTTTTACACCAAATTACTCCCGTGAACAGTACCGAATACTAGAACAGTGACCATAGTCCGTAAATAGTACACCAGGTAAGTTCCCAGGAAAGAGAGGTGGATCACTAATAGACACATTTAAATACCAAGTCTTTCCTAGCCAGAACTTTCCTAGACATGCACTATCACACTACCACACTTTATTTCCAGTAACAAGAATAATTCTTTTCTGATGTGGAAGATCAGACGATACTGCAACCACAGAGCATACTAAGAATTTTATTATGAACCCGATACCATATCAGTTTGCTACATCAGAATAGTGACCACGAACTAATGGCTATGATACCACTGATCAAAAGTGGAAAGAGATGGATGACAACACTGTTGCCAATTTGCACCTAGCAATGGCAGACTCAATATTGTCAAATATTGCAAAAAAGAAGACTGCAAAGGAGATCTGGGATACTCTTATTAAATTGTACGAGGTCAAATCTTTCCACACCAGAATTTTCTTAAAGAGAAGGCTCTACACTCTTCGAATGAGTGAATCCACATCGGTGACGAATCACATCAACACTCTAAATACGCTATTTGCTCAGCTCACAGCGTCAGATTTCAAGACAGCGGAAAATGAACGTGCATAACTTCTACTTCAGAGTTTACCAGATTCGTATGATCAACTCATCATCAACATCACAAATAATAACGTTGTTGAATCTCTGCGCATTGATGATATTGACGGTGCTATTCTTGAAAAGAATCCAGGCGCAAGAATAAGGAAGAAAGGTTAGAAAGGTCAAAGCAAGCAGAGGCGTTAACAGTGATGAGAGGCAGATCAATGGAATGTGGCTCCAGTGGGAGTCAAGATCATGGTAGATCAAAATCTCGAAGAAGGAAGAATCTTCAATGCTACAATTGTGGCATGAGAGGGCACTTGAAGAAGGAGTGTTGGCATAACAAGAAGAATGGAGAGAAAACTTCTGATGCAGCAACATCTCAAGGATGTGTTGCAAGTACCTCGGATGATGGAGAAATCCTATATAGCGAAGTAGCAACCAGTTCTAAAGGCGGAAAACAACTCAATGATGTCTAGATAATGGATTCGGGCGCGACATGACACATGACTCCACATCGAGATTGGTTTTGCACTTACGATCATATCTCAGAAGGATCTATGTTCATGGGAAATGATCATGCATTAGAAATTGTTGGAGTTGGTACTGTCAGATTAAAGACATGCATGATGGTGCTGTTCGCAAAATACAAGGGGTACAACATGTGAAGGGATTGAAGAAGAATTTATTGTCCATTGGGCAATTGGATGACCTCGGGTGTAGGATCCATACTGAAGGTGAGATCTTAAAAGTAGTGAAAGGCAATCTTGTGGTAATGAAAGCTGAGAATATCACAAGTAATCTATACATGCTTTTGGGAGATACATTGCAAGAGGCAGATGCATCAGTTGCATCAGCGAGCCAAGAAGATGCAACAATGATGTGGCATCACAGATTAGGCCATATGTCGGGACGTGGCTTGAAAGTCCTTGCGGAAAGCAATCTCTTGCCCGGGCTCAAGACGATGAATTTACCGTTCTGTGAGCACTGTGTGATGAGTAAGCAGCATAGATTGAAGTTTGCTAGAGTAACTACTAAAAGCAAACACATACTGGACTCGATTCATTCTGATGTATGGGAATAACCGGAAATATCTCTGGGAGGATCAAAATATTTTGTGTCATTAATTGATGACTATTCTAGAAGATTATGGGTGTACCCAATCAAGAAGATGTCGGATGTGTTTCCAGTATTGAAGGAATTCAAAGCACAAGTATAGCTTGAAACTGGAGGAGAATATGTAGATGGCGATTTTCTGGCATTTTGCAAACAAGAGGGTATTGTAAGACAATTCATAGTTGCACATACACCTCAACACAATGGTGTAGCAGAGTGGATGAACGGAACTCTCCAAGATAGAACAAGAGCCATGCTGAGAACAGCGGGAGTGGCCAAATCTTTCTGGGTAGAAGCAGTTAAAACTGTCTGTTACGTGATAAATCGGTCACCATCAATGGCGATTGGTTTGAAGACACCAATGGAGATGCGGAAAGGAAAGCCAGCTGATTATTCTTCTCTACATGTGTTCGGATGTCCTGTGTATGTGATGTACAGCTCCCAAGAAAAAACAAAGCTGGATCCAAAATCCAGGAAATGCATATTCTTGGGTTATGCTAACGGTGTTAAGGGGTATCGCCTGTGGGATCCCACTGCCCGCAAGGTTGTTGTCAGTAGGGATGTAGTCTTTGCAGAAAATGAACTGCAAAATGAGCAGAAAAATGACAGCACTACCAAAGAAACCACTCGGTTGAGATCAAGAGAAAGTCTGGAGAAGATGATTCTTCTGAGGCAGAACCAGGGCATCAGGAACGAGTACTGAGGCCAATGATACAGAAGTTCAATGATCATCACATCAGATCAGAACACCATCATGGCACTCAGATTATGTTATGGCAAGCCACGATGCATATTGTCTTCTAACAAAAGAAGATGAGCTATCAACCTTTCAGGAGGCTGTAAGCAGTCCAGATGCTTCTCTGTGGATGGCAGCAATGCAAGAGGAAATGGAAGCCTTGCGTAGGAACAACACATAGAAACTTGTTGAACTTCCAAAGGGTCGAAAAGCCATTGGGAATAAATGGGTCTATAAGATCAAACGAGATGGCAATGATCAAGTGGAAAGGTATCATGCCAGACTGGTGGTCAAAGGATATGCTCAGAAAGAAGGTATAGACTTCAATGAGATATTTTCTCCAGTTGTCAGACTAACTACTATCAGAGTAGTGTTGACTATGTGTGCTGCATTTGATTTACATCTTGAATAGTTGGATGTAAAGACTGCTTTTCTTCATGGAGAACTTGAAGAAGAAATTTTTATGCTCCAACCAGAAGGCTTTGAAGAACAAGGAAAAAAACTTGGTTTGTAGGTTGACCAAATCTCTGTACGGTCTAAAGCAGGCGCCTAGATGCTGGTACAAGAGATTTGATTCCTTCATTATTAGCCTTGGATACAACAGACTAAGCTCAGGCCATTGTACATACTACAAGAGGTTTGATGATAATGATTTTATCATTTTGTTGTTGTATGTGGATGACATGTTGGTGGTAGGCCCCAACAAAGATCGAGTCCAAGAATTGAAGGCACAGTTGGCTTGGGAGTTTGATAAGGACTTGGGACCCTCAAACAAGATTTTAGGGATGCAAATTCACCTAGACAGAAAAGATAGGAAGATGTGGCTTTCTCTAAAGAATTATCCAAGGAAGGTCTTGCGACGCTTCAACTTGCAAGATTGTAAGCCAATTTCTACCCCACTTCCTATCGGTTATAAATTATCCTCAGGTATGAGCCCTAGAACTGAAGCGGAGAGGATGGAAATGTCTCGAGTACCGTATGCATCGGCGGTGGGAAGCCTTATGTATGCCGTGATGTGTACAAGACCAGACATTGCACAAGCAGTGGGAGCGATTAGTCGATTTATGGCAGATCCTGGTAGAGAGCATTGGAATACTGTTAAGAGGATCATAAGATACATCAAAGGAACCTCGGATGTTGCATTATGCTTTGGAGGATTAGAGCTCATTGTCAGGGGTTATGTTGAATCAGATTTTTGCAGGTGATCTTGATAAGAGAAAATCTACTACTGGCTATGTGTTCACACTTGCAGGAGGAGCGGTAAGCTGGTTATCCAAATTACAGACTGTTGTAGCTTTGTCTACTACAGAAGCTAGATACATGCAACTACCCAAGCATGCAAGGAAGCTATATGGATTTTAGAGGTTAATGGAAGAACTCGGGCACAAGCAGCAGCAAATTACTGTGTATTGTGACAGTCAGAGTGCCTTGCACATTGCAAGGAATCCAGCATTTCATTCCAGGACAAAGCACATAGGTGTTCAATATCACTTTGTTCGAGAAGCAGTAGAGATAGGGAGTGTGGATATGCAGAAGAGTCACACCAAAGACAACCTAGTAGATGTTATGACGAAGCCAATCAATGCTGACAAGTTTACATGGTGTCGATCCTCCTATGACCTATCATAAATGTAATCAACAGGAAGTTGGCAAGGTAAAGAGATTTTGAAAGCTCACCAAAAATAACTTTAAGTGGGAGATTGTGAAGCCGTAAAGCCACGTTTGGCTTTGGGAAAAGTCAATAATATTGGCTAATGATGCATGTAGTTGGACAGTGAATTAAATAAAGATGGTTAGAAGTTGAGAAAAATTTACTCTAGCACTTGCTGAAGTTCTCTATAAATAGAGACTTTAGATGTTCATTTTCATCCATCCCAGCCAAGAAGTGTTCATAGAGTGAGAGAGAAAAATTTCAGAGAGAGAGATATAGTTTCTCCTGTGAGGTTTCTTCTTGTATGTATTCTCCTATATTCAAGAGAGGGTGTTATTGTTCTCTCCTTGTATTTAGAGAGAGGTGTTGTAATTTCTTCCACTTAGTGAAAATCCTTTTACCGTTACCCCGTGGTTTTTCTCTTCTTCGTTGAGGGTTTTCCACGTAAATATTGTGTGCCTCTTTTCTCATCTCTTATTTTAATTGTGTGATATTATTCCGTCATTCTGGTACTCAATACAGATAACATGGACATGGGTGAAGAGACATATTGCTTAAAACCAATCACAATTTAGTTGTGTGTTCGGCTGTACTTGCCCATAATTAGGCCTAAAGTAGAATATCTTATACATAACCTTTTTAATTGACACATGTCTTTCTGACAATGTATTCAAATGAATTTTGCTTTGAAGTAGTGACCAATTAATTGTATGCTTACCACGTCCTTTGCTTTGTCCCAATAGTCACATCCTTTTGCTAATGAAAAAATTATGTGGTTGCGGCTTCCCTGGTGAAAGGTAATTAATAAGCTGAAGAATATATCAGATTCATCACACAATCGAAAATGATTTAATAAAAACTGTTATTCTATACATGCAAATGAATAGCAAGGGAAACATATTATATTATTATGAAAAATGCTAACAAGTATCCTTAGAACATTGATCAAGGAATCAAAACAAGAAAGTTTACATGAAAAAGTGTGTATCCAATAAATAAATAAATAAATAAATAAATAAATATATATATATATATATATATATATATATATATATTGACGCAAACCAAATCAAATAATTTCATTACAAATAATGTTCTAAATATAAGAGGGAACTGAATGAAAAATAGTGTGAGGAACATACAGGGTAGATGCTTTAACTAAAACATGTGCACTACCATTAGCTTGTCACCTAGAAAACACAATTATGTAGTTGTTTTTAGAAGAGAGTATGATTCTACACTGTTCAATAATGCAACCAAACTCAGAATAATCAGATTTTGCAATGTGAATATCATCTACCACTTGCTTGCAATCCATCTCAAAAATCACTTTGTCTAAGTTGCAATGAACTGTCCATTTTAGAGCTTGAAGAAGACCCCAAGCCTCACCCTCAGCTGGTAACATAGAAGCTGAAATCCAATCTGTGAGCCCATTGACAAATTGCGCTGAATTGTTCCGGATGCATATACCAACACCTATGCGGTTTGGACTTGTAAAAATTGCTGCATCTATGTTGAACTTTAGAAAAGAGGTTGGAGGGGGGCACCTTGCATAGGATAAGGCTCATTAAAAAACCATAATCAACCCAATGTTGATTAATTATATCAAGCTCATTAATTATGATTTTTTTTTTTGAAAAAATCAATCATCTTTCTCATATTTATTTGTTTATATTCACATTCCTATATCAATATGACAATATCTCTTTCAACCAAAAAATTAATTACCCAATATCTCTTCCCACAAAAAATTAATAACCATTTTTGGATTTTGATTGATAATCATTTTTATTTATTTTATAACTACATTTTTTTATTTTTTTGATAAACGCAACAAAATTTAAATCCTGTTTTTTGTCTAATGTTTTAGATTAAAATTTTGAGAATGTGTGTGTGTGTTTTTTTTGTAACAAAATTTTGAGAATGTGTTTATTGAAGTATGTTTGTGAGAGATAGCGATCTCTGAATATTTAAATATTTTGTGTTTTCATGTTCCACTTTGTGCTTCTTTTTCTATTGTTATTCAAATTTGATATTTTTTTAATTTTGATTGAGAATCATTTTTTATTTTATAATTTTATGAATACTAGGGGAAGCCAACACAACAAGAATTAAATTTGTAATTATATCAAGCTAATTAATGTAGTTATAATAGCTGGTTAAATTGTGTAGGTTTATAAAATAAAAAAATTGTAGTTATAAAATAAATAAAAATGATTTTCAATCAAAATCCAAAAATGGTTACTAATTTTTTGTGGGATGAGATATTGAGTGATTAATTTTTGGTTGGAAGAATATTAATACAGGAAGGTGAATCCAAACAAATAAATAGGAGAGAGATGATTGATTTTTTAAAAAAAAACATAATTAATGAGCTTGACATAATTAATTAACATTAGGTTGATTATGGTTATTTAATGAGTCTTATCTTCCGCAATATTGCATAGGTTAGAAAAACCGTATTGAAAAATGTTACACTTAGTTTTTCAATACAAATTTTTCTTTAATAGTTTTCTTAACCAATACCCTTAAAACACTCGTATGGAAGATCCTATTATTATATTATCATTCTTATTGTGATTCAGGAGATCTCACTTAGGAATGATGTGATGAAATGGAGTTCTCACACTGATGATTGTGGATAGGTTGCTTTTTATGATTCAAGAGGGTCATGCTGGTGGTTCTTCCACCATCACCACTATACATTCACTAGTCCCTCACCCTCAAATTAGGAATGTTTCTTGAACTTTTATAAACCTCAACACAAACTACAGACAACAAAGCTTTAAACCTCAGTTTAATCACTATGCAATAAACTTCCACTTGGTTGCAGGTGTGTGTATGTGAGAGAAAAAGAGACAGTACTATTGTTTGGTGGGGATTGTAGTTTAACATATATGCAGACCCCATGTGGAGACCAACATACGTGGTTTTTGGTTGGTTTTCCATGGCTAACCTTGGCCTGCACAAACAAAAGAAAATCTTTTGTGGGAACTAAAATAATATTTTTTTTAGGAGTGCTACAACACATTTTCTAACATTCTCTTTCCAACACATTATCCTTTGTTGATTGAAATTCGTGTAGGTTCCACTATTTTGGAGATGAGTCATATTAATTCATGTCACTTAAATTCTATAGAACCCACATGAATTTCAACTAATAAGAAGGGGTGTATTGAAAAAAGAGTATTAGATAATATATTGTCAGCATTTTTCATATTTTTTATCTTTTGGAAAGGAAACAAATGATCAAATGCCTTTTAGCAAATTGACCAAGAGTGATGATTCCTCTCTATACTATATCCATCCTGATTTAGCTACAGGGGTATGATCAACTTGTAGTTGTTAATTAAGTGGGAAAATGCAATTTGACATAAACTATATTAGTTGGATGCTTTTCTTTATTAAATCACTGAATAAAATAGCATTTGGGTTGGGAAGTTGGGATCCATGTGAGGACAATGATTGGCAAATGGGAAGAAAATATTTAGGTTTTGTTAGGTGGTGGTGGGGAGGGCTACCATTCCATTGCTTTTATGCTTGCATATGTTTGGTCATAAGCGAAAAATCTATGGGCTGAGTGGAGGCTCCAACACCCCAAGTTGTTACCACCCCTGACTAACTTTTGACCTTATTTATTAAGCCTCTTCTTGGCTCATGAGGGGGAAAAAAACAAGGCCTCTTCTTGGCTGTTACAACTTCATATCAAGCCTGATTTGCCTATAGACGTGGGTTTCTTGTCAACCCAACAACCTAGGCAACCATTGGTATGTATATTCACCAGACTCTAAAAATATGGATTTAATTGGTTTGTACGGTTGTAAAGATTAATTTTTATATTGACAATCAATTATATAAATTAACACATCATTAAAAATATTGGTTTCTTATCATAATTATCTTAAAAATCATAAATATGATAATTTGTAAAGAATTGATGACAATATAAAAACTTTACACAGACCAAATATCAAAATTAAATTCTAACAATATTATCGATTAAAAGAGATACATTCATTTGTAGACAATTTTTTTATTTAAGAATAATATGATTAGAAAATTTAAAACAAAAAGAAGCTAGAGATTTGAATCTAAGATCATCTATCCGAAGCCTCATAGGATCCTTCATTCAAGTGAGACATTTTTTTGTAAGTTATAATGTGCACTTTTTATAGTGATTTTTACATAATTAAGTCATACTATATATAGCTTGCGAAGTCATTGGTTAGAGTAAGCATTGTTTACACAAGAAGGATCCTTTATTCAAATAGAGCACTCACACGGCTATGTATGCTGTTAGTAACATAAATGCGCCCTTTATAAATCATTTTAGAGTCTAATTTTGATATGTTGTCGATATAAAGTTTTATATACTGTTAATCAATCATAAATTATTCTATGTATAACTTAAGATAATTATTATAAGAATTAAACATTTTAAATGTTGTGACAATTTATTATTGGTTATTAGTGTAAAGAATCTTTATACTGATGATACGTACTAATTAAGTTGGAGAAATAATACATTGTACATTTTTAAAAAAAAAGTAGATATATAATCTTTATAGTGCCTGGTTGGTGTGTTGCTAAATTCCAAAATAATGTTTCCACCGCCTTAATAGCTTTGCCATATTCTCGATATAGTTATGAGTTTCCATATCGACCTTACTGAAGACTTTTACAAGAGATCTTTTTTGCTCTTGTAGTTGTCAGTGAGACTCCTTGCTAGTCTTATTGAAGACTTCTGAGAGAGACATTCTCTCTCTCCTAGTTGTTTATAAGCCTTTGTTTCTTTGCTAGTTTTGTATGGGTCTTTCTTGATTTAGTTGTTGCAATAGATAGATAGATAGAAGACTTTTGAGATGTATGATCGAATAACTGTAGTACCAATTAGAGTAATTTTAAGAGATGAGGTAGTTAGAGGGGTAGGAATTTAAGAAAAGATTGATACAGCTAGAAGGATGAGAATAACTGTATGATTTTATTATTGATATTGAACAAATATTTGGTGGATTGGAGATAGGCCTCACCACATCAAGTGGGTTAGAGGTAGACTCCATCAAACACTATAGCAAGTGATAGGATTGCCTATTTATAGGCATTCTTGAACCTCCTAAATATTATATATGTTAGAGAATGGGGTATGACCTACAACAAAGAAGAGAAGAACAAGTGACATGCGCACCCTCCAAGACGTGTAAGAATACTAGGCTTTAGATTTAATTCGTCCCCACCAATCTCTCCTCGTAGATTGGATGCAAAAGGCATAACCGGCGAATCCCCTTTAGGATACAATGAAAAACCTTGGTTTGGTTTGCACACCCTAAACCAAGCGTATCGTCAATGACATTTCAGAATATTAGTTTCCTTAATTATCTCTGCACATTAAGGGAAGAAAGGAAGTGATTTGGCTTGCAGAAATTTAGTCAATTTTCATACATCATTCTGCATGCATAAGTGGTTCTATTTATAGACCAACTTATGCCTCTTGGTGAATGAAATAACCTTTCATGTATTTAAAAGAATGATTGCAACCTTTCATGAATGTACCATTTAATGAATGGACACATTTACTCATGAAAAACACATCCATTAGGAAATATTTGAAAATCATGAAGAGATGCATTCATTTGTGTTTTTCAACCTCTTTCCAACTTGGTGTCTTAGACTTCCATCATTTTGGAAATCCCTCACAATCCCCCACCATTTTCAAAATAAACCCAAATCCCATTATTCCGGAAATCGCATGCTTTCAGACAAAGGTATCTTGAGGATTTGAACCTTTGCTTAGTAAGCCATGGGTTTCACTCATCCCCGAATAATTTGGTAGACAAGCTTTGAACCAAATATTCATTAGTACAAGCGTGCATGACTTACACATGAAATCTCGGTACCATTGAATGACGTGGTAGTGTTACACATTTGGTAATGTCTTGTGTCGTGTATCCTTTTCATGAGAGCTTACAAAGTCAAGCCCAACTCTAAGAAGTGGCCCCACTTCACTCTCATATAGGTAGACTTTACCAAAAGCAACCCCATAAGTTGGGCACCTTAGCACATATATGCTATAGGTCCATTAAGAGCAAAAGCTCACCCTTTTCCTTTATGCCCTTATGGTGTCCAATGACTTTTAAACCTTGGGATGTATCTATTCATCAAGTACTTGCAATAACTCTCATAGTGTACTTCGACCCATTGAACTCAAGACTTGATACTACTCAAGTGTGAGTCGGGTTTCCACCATTGGTGATCATGTAGATATGGGCCTGAGTCCCATCCCTAATGATGTTTTTCCACATCATATCACTTGTTAGTCCTTTCGTCAAAGGATGCAAGATTTCCTTCCGTCTTATAAAGATCATGGATATTACTCCATTTGCAATTAGTTCATGGACTTTTCATTACATACCTGGCTATATGCCCTTGATAGCCTTGACTGACTATCCCATTGTATAAATACTGGCGCCATTAAAATTAGTATCTCATACAACAAATTTCTAAGTCATTCAATCCCTTTGTTACCTGCTGCCAATGCTATGAATTCTGTAGTCACGGTGGAATTTGCAGTGCAAGGTTGTTTCTTGGATCCCCAAGAAATAACACTCCCACCAAATGTGAAGTCCCGACCGCTTGTTGAAGCATGGTCTTCTGTATAATTCACCCAATTGGCATACGTGTATCCTTCTAATATCGAAGCATAACCATTATAGTTTAAACTATAGTTCATTGCCCCCCTCAAGTATTTCAATACTCTTCGGACAACATGACAATGGTCTTTGCTTGGATTACCTGTATACCTACTTAGTTTCCCTACAACATATGCAATGTTTGGCCGGGTACATGTCATGGCATATATTAAACACCCAATTACTTTTGGGTATTCAAGTTGTGCTACTAGACTACCTTTATTTGGTACTAAATTAATTCTATGATCATAGGGAGTAGTGATAGGTTAACAATCAAAGTGATTAGATTTATTTAATGACTTTTCTACATAGTGAGATTGGGGTAAACCTACATTCTCGCCATCTCTTATTATTCTAATTCCTAGAATCACATCAGTTATCCCTAAGCCTTTCATGTCAAAATTTCTAGATAAGAAACTCTCAATTTCTTCTACCTCATCTGGATCAGTACCAAATATTAATATATCATCAACAAATAAAAAAACCATGACCCCTTTTCCACCATGGAATTTACTATAAATACACTTGTCATATTTATTTATTTATTTTATATCAATTAGCTAGCACAACTTGATCAAACTTTTGATATCATTTCTGATGAGTTTGTTCTAGTCCATACAATGACTTTTTTCAATTTACACATTTTCTTTTCCTGACCATTAACCACAATCCCTTCGGGTTGTATCATATACACCTCTTCATCTAATTCCTCATTTAGGAATACGACATCCATTTGATGGATGACAAACTTATAGATGGATCTAAATGCCAATAGCACTCTAATTGAGGCAATTCTTGCCACCAATACATATGTATCAAAATAGCCAATCCCTTTTGTGTAAATCCCTTAGCAAATAATCTTGCCTTAAACATTAATGGTTCTGTCTACCTTCATTACAACCTATAGGTTTGGAACCGAGTGGGAGGTCTACTAATTTGCACATTTTATTCCCCATTTATTGAGTCCATTTATTCTTGTATAGCCTTCTTCCAGAAAGCGACAACTTGAGACTTTATTACCTCTTCAAATGTCTATGGATCACTTTCTGTATAACAATATATTGGTCCATAACCGTCTATGGACTCTCTTGTTCCATCAACATGGAATATGAAAAACCTTGGCTTCTAAGTTTTCTCATTTCTAGATCTCTGACTTTCCCTAAGTTCCAAACCCTCCAAAGTATCTTTATTAGATACATTACTTTCCGGATTATGTGCATTACTATAAACATTATCCCTATGACTTGGAATTGAGTTAAACTTATTTCCTTGAGATATTAAATCCCCAAACTCAATCACTGTTAGTAACATGATGAGTCACTAGATTCCTCAATCATGAATCTATATGCTTTGCTAATCTTAGCTTAGCCCGTTAACACACATTCAATTCCCCTTTCACCTAATTTCTTTATTTTGGTTCAAGAACTTTTATTATTGTCCCACAACCTCAAACCTTGAAAATTTTGAGATTGTGCTTTCTACTTTTTCAGAGTTCATATGGGGCATCTTGTTCCTTTTGTTTGGAACTCTATTTACTACCTAACAAGCCTTTAACATGTCTTCTCCCCAATATCATTTTTCTAGATCATCATAGAATACCATGGCTTTTGCCGATTTGTTGTGGGGAATAAGATATAGTTGTTTTGTCAACTAGCCTACTAGACTCAAAGTAACTAGGGTTATAGAATTCTCTTATTCTTATAACTCCTAAAGCATTTAATAAATGCCATATGACAAACAATTCAATTTACCCACATTATATATAACAACATATATAAGCATCAAGACTTCGGGGTAATTAAAAATAAATTTATAATCTAACAATTATTTTCCTTAAATTTGTTTACTAACAAACAATTCATAATAAAATTGGATTAAATGTTCAACAAAATACATTCATTGGCACAACCTAACTTGCTTGCGCTCAGATACTGTGTCCAATGTTCAAATCCCATAGGCACCCATGTGTAAATCGAAAGCATTTGAACAATACAAAAAATAATTTCCTGTCATTACGTTTTCTGTTCAACTGTAATTGGATTTTTCAAAAAGACTAAACAAATAATTATATTTAACGACCGCTGCATAACACAGACTGACATGTTGTCCTGGTGGTCATCGCTTGTACCCAACAGCACCTGGTCATGTGTTCGAACCCCATCAGACACGTCCTTTTGGTTTTTAGTTCCCAGTCCCTTAAAAAAGGGAAATAAAATTTCAAAATTGCCACGCATTGGAGTTGAACATGCGACCTTAAAGAGAAACAAAAACTTAACCACCATCAGGCCAACATACTAATTGGTGAAATCACCAACCGTTAAGTATATATAAATATAAATACTATACAAAACACATTCTTTTCAAAAGATGCAACTTTTGGGGCGTCCCCTATGCAACCTGTCGGATTAACTGGACCCGCTTGGCAGAGAACCGGGTTCATTCGACCCATTTATGACTCACAATCATCTTGGGCCGTTTTTACAACTTGTCATTCCAAAGTTTAAACCTATTTTATTGTTTTCTATGTCTTGGATTCATGTTTAAGCATGTTCTGAAATAAATCTAGATGATTTTTACAATAGAAAACAGCCTCTGGCTCGTCTAGTTTTATAACTAGAAAAAACCTTGATTTTGTGTTAATTATATCTAGTTTTCACCCAAATTTGGATTTAATTGTCCTCAAGCAACATTTTGAGTCCCTTAAGTAGTTTTAGGATATTTTAGTTAATTTTGAGTCAAATAAAGCATTTAATGCTATCTTATATTTTCAGGTTAAGGAAGAGCAAAAAGGCAAGGCCAAACACAGTCAGAAGCCATCACGCCCAGGCCGTGACACTGGTCACGGCCGTGATGAGTTAACCAGGAAGACCAGAAAGGATCACGGCCTGCCCGTGATCAGCATCACGGGCGTGATGAGAAGGACCCTGAAGAACAGAGAGCATCACGACCTAGCCGTGATGGAGGTCACGACCGTGATAGATTAGCACCCATGGACAGAATTGATCACGGCCTGCCCGTGATGAGCATCACGGCCGTGATACCCCTGAATTTGAAAGCGCGCCTTGGCAGAACACGTCACGGCCTGGCCGTGATGGCCATCACGGTCGTGACGTGCACCTGATCTATAAATATACACCAGGGCAGAACAAAAAAGGGGGAGACTGGGGGAGATCTGAGGACCCTTACCCTAGGGGGCGACGGCTAACCCTAAGGGGACGTTCTCTGAGCAAGGGGCTGCGGTGACGGCTGTAGAAACCTTCTATGGAGTTCTTCTTCTCCTTTGTCTCTGTTGTTTTAATTTCTGTTTTCTCTATGATTAGGAGTAGCTAAATCTCGTTGTTGTTGGGGTTAGGTGTTCATTTTTCTGAACTTTGTTGTCTCTTGACTTGGTTGTAATGCAAGTTTCTACTTCTTTATGAGTATTTGATTCTTTGCTTAATGCTTTTCTTGGTTTGATCACCCATGGAATGATATGTTGCTTTGATAGACAATTGAAAGATTGATGTTAATGCATGCTCATGAATCAAATGCCAAGTAGTTCATGAACCTAGACATAGGTCTTGGGGTGCTTGCAATCTTATAAGTCTTGGTCCTTTATGCAAAATCTCAGATTATCCCACCTAAGACATTAGGGTTTAATTTGGGATTTTAGGCTCATTCCACCTAAGACATTAGGGTTTGAGTACTTCAAAAGGCTTGATTGTCATAATTGAATTAGGACTTGTATTAGTAACCATTTCATTGCAATCAAGGGAGGATTAGTGTAGTCTAACCCCGACAACTTTATCCTTTTGTTAACTGCATTTCTGTTGCCTTTCAAGTGTTTGATAAAATACCCAAAAGACCAAAAATATTTTATTGCTTTGTTGTTTTATGTTTTGATCTCACTTCTCTTCATAGTTTTAGTCTAGATAGTTGTTGGCGTTGTGAATTGGTAGTTGACAACCGATCCCTGAAGACGATATCCGGTCTCAACACGATATTACTTGTACGACTAGGTATACTTGCCTATTAAAAAATCGTATCAAAAACAAACAAATCAATGATCCAAAATCATTTTCGGTTTTCAATAACATTCTTTCATGAATATCCATGTCTATCTTGACAACTTAGAACAATCCAAATCATATCCAAACATTTCTAATTTTTACAAAGGCAAGAAACAATCATCATCTTATATTTACAAAATCATGCACTCATAATATAAGAATATCAACTCTAAAATTAATTGGTTCTTGCATGAATCAAAACCATTAATGCATGCACTTAATATAATCATTTATATCTAAGAACTTTCTATCAACATAGAGCAACATGCATGCATGCATAATAAATCAAACAAATTCATGTTCATCAAAATTCACATACTTGATTTTATTCTAAATCATCCGTCTAAGGCTCTAATACCGTATGTTAATTTTAACACAAACAAAGAATTCCTTTAGCATTGTAAACACATGAATTTAGAATACTAAGTATAGAATAGCCATGAAAGTAATTATGTACATTTCACCGTGGTCTTGAATAAACTTATTTTTGATGGAACCTATGTGTACTCATCTCTCCTTGTTGTAAAAGGACCATACATTTCTCTTCTCCTTGCGAACGGAGTTTCCACCTTCAAACCTCTCCAAATGACAATGTCAAATGTCATCTCCTTCAATGTTGCAATCATTTTGTAAAACGATATTCGAACCTAAAGATTGTTAGAGAATGAGGTATGACCTGCAACAAAAAAGAGTAGAACAAGTGACATGTGCACCCTCCAAGGCGTGCAAGAACACTAGGCGAATCCCCTTCAGGATACAATGGAGAACCTTAGTTCGGTTTGCACACCCTAAACCAAACGTATCGTCAATGACATTTTACTGAATAATAGTTTTCTTAATTCTCTCTGTGCATTAAGGGAAGAAAGGAAGTGATTTGGCTTGCATAAATTTAGCCAATTTTCAGACATCATTCTGCTTGCACAAGTGGTTCTATTTATAGACCAACTTATGCCTCTTGGTGAATGAAATAACCTTTCATGTATTTGAAAGAATGATTACAACCTTTCATGAATGTACCACTTGATGAATGGACACATTTAATCATGAAAAATACACCCATTATGAAATATTTGAAAACCATGAAGAGACGCATTCATTGATATTCTTCAACCTTTTTCCAACTAGGTTTCTTGGACTTTCATTATTTTGGAAATCCCTCAGAATATATGCATTGTTCTCTTGATGTATTCCATGTCTTCATTTTTTTTATATAGTCCTACTAGCTTCTACGTTCTCTTTATTATTATTATTTTGTTCATTCTTAGTAATTCATTCTTCTATCAATCCTAGAAGCTTCTCGTATCTTTGTGTCTCGCCTTTATTTTTGTACCTTTTTCGAATATGTAGCACGTTCTTGAATTTTCTAAAAATACGCAACAATTTCTGATGTCTCTGTCCCACCATTGGTGATTTTCTTATTATCATTAGCATATATAATACCATATAATAATCAAGCCACCCAAATAATTAAAATAAACAATAATTTCTTTATCACAAATTAAAATGGTATTTGTTTTGGTAGTAAAATGGTATTTTCTTGAACTCGTAAGAAACACAATTAAGTACACATAAGTATATAGTTCAACCTGAGCTTCAAGAGCCACACTTCTCTGAATAATATAAGCTAAAGTAAGTCATGTAAGAGCAACATGATTGGTCGTTAAGTAGATATCTAGCTAACTGGCAATCAAGTAGGAATACATGTTACAACAGTTTGATTAGTCAGTCATAACCCCTTATATCAATAAGATTAGTGCTTGATTTAGGCTTAATGGGTATTGGGGCAAGGTTATACAAAAAATAGTTTGAACGCAGCCATACTCTTTCTATATGTGACCTTTATATTATAGTAAAATCAATTTTGACTATTTATATACGATGTTATATATTCATAAATATATTTATATCACTTGTAGAAAATAAATGAAGCAAGGTATAAAGGTGCTTTACAAGAATGGTAGAGAAAACGGAGAGGAAAATTTGGCTCCAATTTTGTTATAGTTTAATTATGCCAAGAATTTGACTGATTCACAAAATTAATCTTCTGAGACCAAGAAATAATAAAACAGAGAGTAGCATATTGATTTCTTGTTCCTTTCCTTCTTTCGTGGGGCATTGTCTACTATATTATGGAGTAAAATATTCACTTACCTACTACCAATATGAAAAAAATTATTACATGTTAGACCAAATATACTTTATATATTGGCCTAATTAAACTTGATAAACAATTACCATGTCAAATTGACATCGGTGGGCATTGAATGAAGAGCTGAAGACCCTTTTTTTTCTATAGGAATTAGAGAACCTTCAAGTTTCACATCACAAGCTATGAAATGGTTCCGAAACATACATGAAATAATCCAAAACCATGAGTGTAATTTACTCCAAAAGAAAAACCAAGGAATTTAAAGTGTTTATTTTGGTGATTTTAGTAAGCATATGTATATCTATCCTCCCCAAATCCCATCAGATGAGAGTCTCTTGCAATTGAGTGCAAATCTTCCATCCTTATTTCCCATGATACTTCTTATCTAATCGAATTAAAATATGACAAGTATACATTATTTTTTTAAAATTATTTTTTGAAAAAAAAATGCAGTTACATTTCTCGTTTTTTAATCCTGTGACAGGAAGTGAAACATAAAATTGGGATAGAAGAATTCTATCCCTTGCAATTAGCCACCCTCTTTAAAAGAGATAAAGAGAAAGCAAAACAAACATTCTTATGATATTCCTGAAGCAGCAGCAAAACAAACTTGCATATTGATTGTTTTCACTTATTATGTTCCAACTTCTAATATAAAAGGACATATATGCTTGCAGTTACAGACAGTCAAATTGCATAACCTTGTTTCCTCTAATTATAGTAGCATATATAATTTGCTTAGCAAAGTCTAGCTTCAGAAGCAACGCCATGTGTTGGAGTGTCAAGTGTGAGTAAGAAGTCCCACATTAGATGGAAATGGACATGTTGAACAACATATAAGTGAGGGGACCCATACACTTATTGCCTTAAGGTTTTGGGTGAAAGATGTGGTGTCCAAATCACTTGTATAGTTTGGTCTTAGCCTAATGTGGAGATCTCCCCGATGTTTTAGCCCCCCTCATGACCCAACAGTGGTATCAGAGCCGATGGTTCGACCGACTAAGGTGATCGGCTCCTTGTATCAAAAGTCTTCCTGGCAATGTGGAGGTCAGGCGGCGTGTCCCGTTGATGTGTGTGAGCCAACGGCGGTACAAGTACAAGTATGGAAGCTTGAGGGGGAGCATACTAGATGAATGGATGGACTCACACTTGAGGGGGAGATTGTTGGAGTGTCAAGTGTGAGTAAGAAGTCCCACATTGGATGGAAATTGATATGTTGAGCAACATATAAGTGAGGGGACTCATACACTCATTGCCTTAAAGTTTTGGGTGAAAGATGTGGTGTCCAAATCACTTATATAGTTTAGTCTTAGCCTAATGTGGAGATCTCCCCGGTGTTTTAGCCCCCCTTATGACCCAACACCATGGTATGGTGTATAAGAGTAGGAAATAAAAGAAAAGGAAAAAGAAAACTTAGTTTATCTTTGCTAGACAGTGCAATGCTCTATAAAATTGCTTGAAATTATAACAACATGAATATATTTCTTTCGCTTTTTTTCTTAAAGCTTTGATATCACAACTCCCCTGAAAAAAATATGCTAGCGTTGAAAAATGGTTAAGTTCCTTATATATGTTGTCAAGGTTTAATGCCGGTCGTACACGTTAGATTCCATCTTAAAATAAAGAGATATGCTATATAGTGTGAAAAAGTAATGAACGAACGAGAACGAATTAACCATCAACCAATAAAAAAACAAGTCAAACGGAAATCATGGAAGTCAAGAACATGAATTGAGAATCAAAGCATTATTTGTAGTGTGATACGAAATCAGTTTCGTACCAAATAGATTTTCCTAAAACAAATTGGTGTTAAGTGGAGTTATCCGACATATATTTAAATCGCATCCCAGGATTTAAGACAGGCGATATGAGACATCCAACAATATATACAAAAAAGACTTCGTTGAAAGATATAAAACCAATTTCGATGATCTTTATATTTTAAGAGGAATTAATTTTCAACTCTATGCTACAAGATACCCTTGATGAAAAAAAAGAAAGAATATGCTTGGAAATGGAAGTGATACCATACATCATAATCTATGCATAGATTAGTTGACTAAATTAACATAGAGAATTGTCGGGAATCTAGAAGCATATTCCCATAAACTGTAACATCTTATACTATTAGTAAGTACTTGACTCCTCTTTTCATATGTCAAATGTTAACTAGTATCCTAAGTAAATTAGTTAAGAAATTAGAAATTGAAACTTTGTTTTGAAAAGTACATCCAACACTTTGAAAATTTGAAAGCTATATTTCTCAATACAAATTTTCTATATTTAGATTTCCTAACCAATGTCCATAGGATACTGATTAACCAGATCCTTTTCATATTATTTAAAAAAAAAACTCCTCTTTTTCAGGCCATAATTAATTAATGTAAGAAGATTAAAGCCCAAAGGAACAGTTTTGAGCCCAATAAGAAAACAACACCACTAAAGGTAAGTTTTAACGATGCTATCCACACTTTCCCTGTCATGGCTCCTAACATCTTCAGTCCATGGCTAGGACGAAGCTTCAATTATCTGATTCAAGTCAAGGACCACAATCTGCTGCAGATTGGGCTAACAAAACAACCCTTTGGGGCATCAAAGGTTTAAAGCTTTAAACTAATTATTCTTCTGGTAAAGTATTGTATGACGACATAAATGTTTTGTGATAAATTATTTAAGGAATTATTTTTTTTCCTATCAATTAAGAATCTTAATTTTATTAAAGTTAATTTTGTTAATAAAAAATTAAAAAGACAAAATATCTAACTTAATAAATAAATAATATTTTACAAAATGAACAAATCACATGATAAATATGGCCTAATTTTTTTAAATAAATATTATTAAAATATTTTCTATTATAGCCAATGTCCTCGATAGATAATAAAAAAGAATTGAGGTCATGAACTAACATGTGATTAGTCTGACTTACGATGTGCTCGAATCCCTTAAGAAACGGGTCGGGAGTTCATCTGGACTTTTGCATATAGAAAAAAATCTGGTTGAGAGAGGGTAATCCTCACATGCCATCCAGTTCTCACGACGAAGATTAGTCATTTTTACGATGGTAGATACTTCGTACTAATAACGCGATAACCCAAAAAAAATTGAGGTCATGAATTGATGATTATATTAAGGTTAATGTACTTTTACAATACATTTTTCATTATTCATCTTAGCTAAGAAAACGATTTTAAGAAGAAAAAAACACAAAGAAAAATTATCACTTAACCTTTTATAATCTTCTAACACTCTTTACAAAGTCTTCCATTTTAAGAGATTTAGAGAAACAAATAATAAAATTATGATTATTAAAACCCTAAAAATATTTTTAAATATAATCGAATTCAAGGGTTCAAACATGTGACAGTCATTTTGAGAGAGTTTTACCTAATCACCATTTTCAATTCAAGGATTAGTCTCCTAACTATGTCTATAGAATAACTTGTAAAAAAAAAAAACTAAACATAATCCACCCTGTTTTTTTTTGGCTACATGGGACAGGGGTAACCTTTTGTAACACTCGAATATTGCTTCAATTTCCATGTGGTTGAGATCCTTGTGAGTGGCGAAAAACAAAGGTTACAACCTGTCTCTTATCCACAATACTTGAGAAATCTTGAGTTCTGACGTGGCCTTATCCAAAATCTTCTATGTATATAAAAACCACGCTATATGTGTTATGTTATTATCTCAACATTCTCACTTTCCAAATCTTTCTGACCTCACTGTCAAAGATCATTTGTTCAATTGTGCTGTGTAATTAAGAACATGGCATCAGTGACACCCCCTTCATACCATTGTTCCCAAGAGTGCCACTGTTTATAACTCTAGACTTCCATTTGCAGGCTCAACTTGTATGCCATGTAGCAGGATTCATCAAAAGAGTAAGAATAGATCTTCAATTGTGGTTTCAGCAGTTGGAGATGTATCTGCTGATGGCACCACTTACCTGGTTGCTGGTGCTATTGCTGTGGCCCTTATTGGAACAGCCTTTCCCATCCTCTTCTACGGCAAAGACACGTAAGTGTGTGTTTGGTTTTTAGGTGGAGGAGTCCAAAGGAGTGTTTAGGCAAAAGTTTCTCACCAATATGTTATTAATTCTTGGATAGATATTGTTTAGTGTAAGCATTCAAATCAATAATTAACATTTGAAAATACAATTAATGAGTTTAATTGTTATTCACTCGTTTTTTTATGGCGTTAATCAATCATAAATCATAACATGAATGGCTTTTAAAATAAAGAAAATACTAACGAGTGCCCTTAAGGCACTTGTCAAGGAATCAAGAAAAAAAGTTTACATAGGGAGTTGGTGTATTCAATATTTAAAAAAGTGAAATGTTTGATTTTCCAATAAAAACTTCTGATCTTTATTTCTTAAAGAGTGCCTTGCGCACTTCAAGAAGATAACCCTTAAGATAATTGGGATAAGAACAAATACTTTTAACGATTAGATAATTTATAAATGATTGACAGTATAACAAGTCGTCTTCTTCTTCTTTTGTTCGAAACCCACGTAACTAAGGCCTTTGGCTCCTCGGTGGGTCCACCAGGCTGTCCCCAAAGCTGGGGCCCTTTACACCGACTATGGGACTGATCCTCGACTCAATAGCAACAAATGTCCGGTCTTTTACACACGGGATTGGGCTGGCTCCCCGTCTACATATCAATTAAATCATTTAGGTATAGGTGAGTTTCTAGTATAATTCACATAATCTTACACATGTCTATTTTTAATTTGAGTGTTTATGAAAGGAATACCCATTTAAGAAATTTTCTTAAAGCTTTAGTCTTTTGTAATTGGCTTTTTATTCTTTAATTTGAAGCATAGTTTTTTTGGTTCTTGTTTAGTGGTGCTTTTGTTGAGGATGATTTGTTAATTACATGTATCAATGTGGCAGATGCCCTGAGTGCGATGGAGCAGGGTTTGTTAGGAAGGCTGGGGTGACCTTGAGAGCAAATGCAGCAAGAAAGGATCAAGCTCAAATTGTTTGTGCTCGCTGCAATGGTCTGGGAAAACTTAACCAAATTGACAAATAGATATAGATAGATAGATGCTCCCTACTTTCCATTTTATACCTCATATTTCTTCCTTGAGATGAACATCATAATGTTATGTTAAGAGAGAAAGATACAAATTTCTTTGTTTTATAAACCTTTCTTTGCAAACTTGTGCAGGGTTCCATTACAAAAATCTAATTTGTGTTTTTCTCTTCCACAACATGATACCATGTTCTAAAATTATCTCTGTTTTAAATAAAACATTCTCAATAGTCATCATCCGGTTGTGTAGTTGAATGCAATTGAAGCATATTTGCTAATATAAAATAGCAATAAATATGATTGTTTTGTTCTTTCTTCAATGTGTTCATGTTGTGTGAAAAAGAAAGCAAACAATACTGATACTTAAAATTGTTTACTTACCACTGGTGAAGGGAGATTTTCGCATCCAATAAACCATTGTAAGACCCTATGGAGACCCTGTTTCTCAATTGTTAATGTTTGCAATAAACTAGGGATTGAAGTCTTTGGTGACCCATCAGCTAGCTTATCAGCACCTGGGTGTGTCATGTGATAGGGATCATGAGTAATGGCAAGGGAAAAAAAATTAAATGGACATAATTAACTTGATTTATCTCATAATTAAAAAGAATAATTTAATTTTGATTATAAATTTGGAATCAAGTAAGGTGAGAAATAGTAGAGTTTAAAATTAAAGTTTGAAAAAAATAATTAATTGGATCAACCATATGAACTTTGATCGGTTTAGACGACTCGACTTTTATATGATTTTGGCAAGTATATCAAATAGAATACAAGTAATAACTAATAACAATTATCTCGTTTTCTTCCACCTTGACCACAACCACGCCATCCTCCTTGTCCATGTCCACATCCTCTCTGACTCGTCTCATCAGGGACAGAACCAAACTTAAATGATATGAGGGGCCAACTATAAAATTCATTCAATATATATATACACACACACGAATTGCATATAATTATATTAGTAATCTATCAATATACATGATAGTCTAGCCACTCAAAGTAGACCTTCCTCCCTTGGCCCTTGCACCCAACATTAGGGTTCATCGTGTATCCAAACACACGTTGGGTACGCCATGACTTTTTGGACATAACAGGTAACCGAAATCTCAAACGGTCAACAAATCTCCGGATGGAATTTTTGGACATATTATATATGCACGGAAAGCTCTTTTCGAGACCGTCGTCCTAATAACTAGTTTTTTGACGGCAGGGGCAAAGGCCCCTCCTAATATGCATGTAGATCCGTTCCTGCGTCGCATCCATCATATTTCAATGACACCTTGGCTTTGAAGGCTTGCTTCAAAGGCTCGTTTTTGCCATTTCAACAATTTTTTTTTTCTTTAGTTAGTGGATCCTTGAATGATCATGATGTTTAATTGATCATTTCAATTCTCCAAAACACGTCACATAATCAAACTTTGGAGCCAAAGAGTGGAGGATCTCATCTTTCATGTGACTGTCTGCAATGTTTTCTCCATACCTTTTCATACATAGGATACTTTATAGAAACTCTAGGAGAGACCTTACCTATTCTATAACTCATGAAGTAAATCAATCTAATTATTCCTACTGACAAGTAACTCATGTGTCATGCGTTTAAAGTTCTATTTACTTCTCTGATCCTGCATCATGTGTCTTTTTTTTTTTTTTTCTTTCCCACATCTGTTCCTGCATGCATTCAAGTTTTATCATGCATCATGCACATGACTTCACAGCCTACGCTCCAAAAGTTAGATCCTAAATAGCCATCCAAATCTTTCCCCATTCACAGAATCATGTATCCCTTTGAACCCAAGTCACTATGGACCTCCGTACAATCCTCACATAAAACACCACTCTTCAAAATAAACATCAGCAACATATACAACAACACACTTTTAATCACATCCATAAAAATCCTCAAGAAGAATCCATGCTTCCATGGCATGATTGAATTGCATAGTTTTTGGTTTTGTTAGATCAAACACTTATTTTCTAAGTCGAAAGTTTCAATTGTTAGTAAAAATGTAACTTTATTTCCTTAAAATTTTCAGAAGTTCATCTAACTTGATGCATGGATTGCGTTCATTACGCATGCAATGGACTGAGATGTTAACCGTTGTTAGAAATTCACGTCAAATTTCCTAGAATCGGATATGAGAAAAGGGCAAAAATACGGACTAATAGTGGGAGCTATGAGCAGTTTATGTCAAATCCGAGTAAATCTCATTGGGAAGTACAAATGGATTTTGAGGTATCTACGAGGCACTACAAAGAAGTGTTTGTACTTTGATAAAGGTGAATTAAAAGTAAAAAGGCTACGTAGATGCTGACTTTACAGGTGAAGTCGATCACCAAGAAGCACCACCGGTTACATTTTCACTGTTGGGACTACAAAATGTTAGTTGGATGTCGCATATACAAAAGATTGTAGCTTTATCCACTACAGAGACTGAGTATGTAGCAGTGACAGAAGCCAACAAAGAATTGATATGGCTTCAAGGATTGTTAACAGAGCTGGGATTCATCTAGGAGAGGAGTGTTTTGTATGCTGGGATGACAGTGCGATGCATCTGGCAAATAACTCAGCATTTTATTCAAGAACAAAGCACATTGGTCTCCGTTATCACTTCATCAGATCTCTGCTTTAGGATGGGGTGTTAACAATGAGAAAGATCCTAGGAAGTAAAAACGCAGCAGACATGTTGACAAAAGTGGTAACCATCGACAAATCAATTTGTGCTCAACTCACTTGGCCCCCTAGAGTAACATACCGAAGAAGGTTGTCTGCATGGTCGAGGTGTGAAGACCGATTGAAATTAGTCTCCAAGTAGGAGTTTGTTAGTCAAAGTTGGTGATCGCCCACCAAAATAGAAAATATGGAATGCCTTCTTCTTTCTTTGGTCAAGAATAATGGCCACCAATTAAGAAATAAAAAGTATCCAAATTGATTTGCTTTGTCAAAATTGATGGTTACCAATCAAGAGGAAGAAGAAGCAAAATTGAAATTTGCTTCTTATTCACACTACCATAAACCTCTATAAATAGAGGCCATTGCTAATGAAGGAGATTCATTCCAACTTTGAGAGCACTTAAAGTAAGCTCCAAAAGCTTAGAGTGATAACCATTTGTGAGAGAGAAAATTCTAGTAAGAGATTTTTGTGAGAGAAGAAATTCTTGGGTGTAATTAGGTTATGGGTAGTGAGAGATTGAGTGTTTGTAAACATTTTGGGTATTTCCTTTTCGAAGAAAAGGTCTCAAAGAGCCCTCTGAGACGTAAGCATAATTGACCGAACTCTATTATCAAATTTTGTGTGCTATTATTCTGAATTTTTACTCCTTTTCTCATATCTGATTACCGGAAATTTGGCATAATTTCATAACAAATTGTATCTTATTCATGTATGGTTTCATGTCATGAATGTATGCAAAAGCATATTAATTTTATATATTATCCATCAAATTATCTTCATTTGAACAAATCCTAGGTAATTTTCATAATTAAGATCAACCAACTATGGAGATTTTCAAAAAAGTTCCAAAACGGTTAAGGGTAAATAATGGTGCATGATTAGCATAACACGATCACCTGGCCCAGCGGTCGCGACCTCGCTTGCTTGGCGTTAGGGGTGGGAATAGCCAGGCCGCCCGATAGGGCCCATGACCTGGCCTCTTTAAAACCTCGGCCCGGCTCGTTTAATTAAAAGGTTAGGTCTAGGATTTTTAAAAAGCCTCTTTAGTTAAATGGTCCAAGCTTAGGCTTATGAAAAAGCCTTGAGCCTCGGTAGGGCCGGCTTTTAATATGTTAATATTTTTTTATTAAATATATAATATATAATATAGTAGAATATATTAATATATTAATTTAAAATTTTATTTTTATTCCTAATAATCATATTGAAAGTTTGAAACCCTCGCTCATTATCTCAACTGCGCCAAGTATCTCCCACCTCAACTCTCCATCTAATCATCATCAAGAAGCAACGACGAGGAGGAACACAAAAGCCTGGCACGGCCACGGAGGATGAATGGGCAACGAACGGTGGGACCGGTGTGGCTGGGTGCGAGCACGACGCGGTGGCCATGGTGCATGGCTCTGTGTTGTGGTGGAGGAGTATGATCTGCAGATCTGGTTCAAGCCTGGTGGCCGACGACAAGGAGAACACGTGCGATCGAGGCGATGCTAGCGAAGCAACGGCACTTGTATCAATGACTTAGAGATTTTGATATATGACAAATACAATTTAATGTGTGTGCAAGTGTTTTAGTGTCAAATTGCAAAGACGAGTGTCAAGCAGTGATCAACAAGTTCATTAAACAAATTCAAGGAAGAACTTGTAGGAATCAAGGAGCTGCATGTAGTAATCAAAAGAGCAAAGTCAAAGATCAAAGGATCATCAAGACCAAGCTTAAAGGAGAATTTTAGATTTAAGTCTTAGATGATTTGTAAGAGAAAGAAATCTCTTAGTCACAAGATTGCTCAACTAAAAAAAGATGCATGAAGAAAATCAATTTTCATAACCTGCATAAAAGGAATAAGTTTTTTTTAATGAAAATGATTTTTGGAAATAAGACAATTATTTGTCAGGTACAACCATGTAATCAATGGATGTATGTCTGCTACTGTAACTGACAAATGAAATTAAGGTTCTTGATTCAATACATAATTGCATTGAATGGATGTACTGATGGATTAACCAAGTTCAAGATTTTGAGAAACTATCAGAAATATCGGTATGAAATTGGTTAATACATTGCCTCACCCCCTGCTCAAGAACCAAAATCAAGAAAATGTATTCTCGGTATCGATCCAAATCTATTTTAATTGATCCCAATGACTATAACTTGTTTCCTATATATAGGGATCAAAGGAATACTTTTAATATATCAAATATCACAATACATCAGAAATTTTACAAAATCAATTTGAGAGATCAATTGTGACTTCTTGCTTGAGCTTCATTGTGAAAATGAGTGTTTCAATTCTCATAAGTGCTTCAATTTGTATATCTGACTATTGAGAGTTTGGAAATCAATCTTTTCGTTCTATTTGATTGTAAAGAGAGGAGTCTCTCTGTGTGGTTAGGGTGAGGTATCCCTAAGGGAAGAACATCGAGGCTCTTCTCTCAAGAGTGTGGTATCTCGAGGTGAAGGAGTGTCCCGTGGTGTAAAGGTTTTTCAAGCTACCCGGCTAAAGCTTGTTGTGTTAGTGTGTGAAAACCCACGGGTGGAGTGGGGACTGGATGTAGGTCACGGTGGTGGTGGCTGAACCAGGATAAATCCGGTTGTGTGGTATCTCTAAATTCAAACTCTTTAATTTGTCTTATAGCGTATAAATGTGGATCTTGATGTTCTAAGTTTTCAATTGATATCAGTTCTTGATCTGTTTAATATGAATTAAAACCAGAGTATTACACGCAATCAATCTTGAGTTATTAATTGTTCAAAACCGAGTTGATGAAGACCGTTTCGATCAATTAAAATCAAACTAATATATTGTAACTTCACTTTGACCACTAAGGCCTCGTATCTAATACTCCGTACGACCCCGAACTAAACTTCTTTCGTTTTGATTCAATCACTAAAGGATGGAAGCACTCATCCACTAAAGTGATAGAAGCCTCATCTACACAAGTGACGGAGTGCTCGTCCACCACAAGTGACGAAGCAACGATTTATCTTTCCAAACTCGATTCACCTAATCACCGGCTTTATTCAAGATTTCATAAAAGCCCTTCATTGTTTTTGTAAAAGATCAGGAGGCAGCTCTGATTGAAAAGTAAAGTTTTGAAAAGAATTTTTGAAAACTCAATCCCCCCCCCGAGTCTTAGAAGCCAAAACAACACAAAGGATTTGATGGTACAACACTAAGAGCCGAGATCGATGTGGTTGCATAGGCTGGCCACGGAGGAGAGCGATGACGCATGCGAGGAGCGATCCGGGACAGAGTTTGCATGGTTGGTGAAGAAACTGATGGCGAGGCTTAAAATAGGTATCCGAGCTGCTTAAAAATATGTTTTATTTTTTTTTCTTTTGGTTTAGATTTGAACTTTGGAATGGTTACTCGTATATGTAATGTGGGTGATGTATCGCATTTATGTGTTGTTTTTGTAGTGGGTTGAAGATTTTTTGTGAAGGTGGAATGATGTTTGGGGGATTGTGGGTGGTTCAAACGTAAAGAGGTAGAGGAGGAGCTTTGTTCTAAATTGAAGAAGATAATGAAGGGTTGCTCTATTGACATATTTAGTGGTAGGTCTATTGGCCCGTTTAGTTATTGGACTATTAAAGGGTAGGCTAGCCTATTTAGTAGTGAGCCCACGACCCTTTAAAGGCCTTAATGTGAAATAGGGCTTTAGATAGACTGTCGCCAGGCCGACCTTAAAATAGCCTATGTCAGTGAACAGATCGGCTTAGGTTTATATTTTTGAAACATGCCAGCCTATTTAGTTAGCCCGGCCTATTCCCACCCCTACTTGGCGTCTGTCCCGAGTTCGATTCCCGCCTAGACATATTTTTTAGTTTTATGATCATGGATTGGAAAAAATAAAATGGCAAAGTGATATTGAGCAGTTTTGAACCCGTAGCTTGTGAGTGAAGGGACACACCGCCTCCGCTAGGCTAATGGATATAATGTGTCAAGATGCGATCGCTATCGTTACTTGAGTAACGAATTTGACCGCTTTCAATCCTTTGAATGGTTGTTTTGCTTCACCAAGTGACATGAGTTGGTCTATAAATAGAACCTTTAGCATGCAAAGTGAAGATGACAGGAAATCTACAGGATTTCTCAAGCCATCTTCACTCCAAATCACATTCTTTTCTCCTTGAAAGCCATCTTCACTCCAAATCACATTCTTTTCTCCCTTGTGCAAGAGAGTTAGGAATACTATTGTTCTATAAACTGCCATTGACTATACGCTGGTTTAGGTGTGCAAACTAAACCAAGGTTCTCCATTGGATCTCAAGGGGATTGCTGAGACACCTGCTTCACATCCATTCTACGAAAGAGATTGGTGAGGCGAGACCAAATCTAAAGCCTAGTGTTCTTACACGCCTTAGATTACGCATTATCTTTGTCTTCTTTTCTTTGCTGCAGACCATACCCCATGATCTAACACCAAAAATTATTTCTTAACGAATTATATGATTTTAGATTTCCAATAGCAATAAGGAAATACTAAAAATCAAATATATTTTTTAAAATAAAAATTAATCGTTATTATTTAAATTCATCTTTTTTGGTATCCTCTTATCCGACACTCGATAGGTGAGAGATTAATCTCTCATAATAATGTCGTGCCTAAGGTAGATTTCTCCCTAGTTTTTTTCCATATACATAGATCCAACCCGAACAAACCCAGACCATATTCTTTATGGAACATGTTTGCTAAGCCCCTTCCACTTACACCAACACACACTAGTAAATTCATCCTTAATTTAAAGTGATAAAATAAGTTTCCTAAAATTTATTAAATTTACTCCATTAACTTAAGTTGATTACAATCTTGGATAAATGCCAAGATTTTATAGATGATTAAGTTCTTCCTTGTAGATAACCCATTTTTTTTAAACTGTGATATCATTGGCACTAGTATCCCCTACCATAAAGAGTTACTAATCTTCATCTCGGGACCTGTGGATTTAACAGGTTTTCTTCATACACTGAGGTAGAGTCAACATCCGATCACTTACTTAAAGGTCCAGACTCCATTACCATCTCGCAGAACCACATGTTGGTATAAAAATAAACTTTGAACTTCATTCTGTACATGCGACCATTTACTCTTTTTAAAAATGGGATTTTAAGTCAAAAATAGTTTTATTTTTTAAATCTTTTTATGATTACTTTTATTTAAATTCATCTTTAATTTGAAAGGGTAAAAATTAGATTTCCCTAAGATCACAATCAACTTAAGGTAATTGCAGGATTAACTTCTATGTTGTACTTAAATCGATTACATGGGAAATTCAAATAGTTTGTTTATAGGAAAATGTTGTAGTTAGTGTTATATTAATTTTTACCCTCGTGCCAAGTACCCCCCATTCAAATAGCATCAACTTTGAAGGGTTCGAGTCCATTACCATTCACACGAACCATATGTTGTGGAAAAATTAACTTGACCATTCTTCCTCGCGGAAATGTTGAATAGCACTATTGGTTATCGAGGTAGAATGAAATTGGCGGTTCACTCCTCTGAGTATGGCTAGCCTGAGCACTTGTTCCTCCTTTGTGTATAATCCAGCCTTTTTCACCCATAAAATTGCATTTGATGGTACTATGTTTCTTTTACAACAAGGTGAAACATTTAAAGAGATAAAAAAAATGCGAAACAAATATTCTATTGAAATAAGTATCAATCATTTGAAATAAATTCAAGGGATTCGGATTGCATTTAATTCATTTCAAGCGATGGAGCTCCGCCTCAAAAGAAACTCCGTCTACTTAGTTATATGAGAGACTAAGTCCGCTCAATATTTTACTTTGCTCTTCCGATGACATGGCATATCCTTTTGTCTATCAAGTCTTAACTTGCTATTCCTCAATGAGTTATAAAGTTCTCCATCTAGTGACGTGGCGCTGTGTGCCTGTCTACTAGATTACTTTATTTTCAGTCCACTTACTTATCTAATTTACTCCCGTCCCTTACGTGGCAAGATGGACGCGCTTATTATCAAGTCTTTGGACTTGCTGTATCTAAACAAGTTATTTTGGTATTCATCTAGCAAACATTTAGAGCTTTGTCTATTTAAGCAAACCAATCTAAAGAAGTAACTTTACCAAAGTTTTTGGCTACAACTAAGGGTGGACGCTGTATTTTCAAACAATGAAAACTTATCCCAAGTTTATTTACTTTATATTAAAGCATTCCCATAACTGAAAGCACATGTTAGATCGCAACTAACACCTTGCCAAGCAAATTTAATCCTTTTGTTAGCATCAAAACTTAGAATATTAAATCCAAAACCACTTTTGTTCTAACATCATCATGTGAGTGAGGATGGGACTTCCATCCTGCTTGTAGAAGAGATGTTGAAACAAATATGCACATTTTAAGAGATTGTCCCAAGGTGAAATCCATTTGGAAGACTTGCTTGAATGCCGTGCACTAGAACGTAATTTTTGGCCGATAACATTTGTGATTGGTCACTTGGTATAAATTCGGATGGTAGAGTTGAACATGATTGGTGCATTCTTTTGGAAACTTGCTGAGGTTAGAATTTAGAAGGCAAGAAATTTGTTATGTTTGAGGCGTGATTTCAACTAAGCTGAAATTCTGCAGGCTGCTCATTTAAGGCGCACGAGCGAGATTGGGTTGGATTATCTCAACAAGGACCGCACTTGTCCTATGTTGGAGCGAGAGAATAGATTGGAATTTCCCCCCCACAATTAGGGGGAAGGGAAATGTAGATGAATCGCTTAAAAGAGATAATTGGGAGCTACCTATGGTGGTATCTTTTAGAGATAGAAGGGACATTGGTTGGATGGTTCAGCAGGAACCTTGGAACATCCAAAGGTTTTAATGGCCGATTTACGGGGATTTTATCTGCTCTAAAGATGGCGTGAGAGATGAATTTTCCTAATTTTTGGGTATAGAGTGACTCTGAGGTTGCGCTTAATTTGGTGGTCAATGGTTGCCTCACCTCGCATCCTTATCCAGCTTCCATCATTAGAGTCATCATGGAGTTGATGAGCAGAGATTGGAATGTTCTGACATCTCATGTCTTGAGAGCAGGAAATTGAGTTGAATATTTTATGGCTAATCATGGTCATTCTCTATCCTTGGGTGTTCATTACTTTTCATCCCACCAAATGGGGTGTCATGATTTGATTATGCATGATTGTAGGGGGAGTCTCCTTTAAGAGGATGGTAAATGTTAGCTTGGGTTCTTAGGGTGTTTAATCCCTCCCCGTATACCCAAAAAAGCATTCAATGCGCTTCATTTGGGTATTTTTAGGCTTTGGAAGAGTATTTTGTCTAGATCAAAGGAGTGAAACACAAAAATGGACATTGAAAAGATTGAGGCATAATTTAACCAAGTAAAAGCAGAGAGTTCATCTTCAAACATTTCTACAAATACACTCATGTGGGAGAAACAAAGAACCATTAACATAAGCATCCAAGTTCTCCCATTTTTCTTTGTTCCAATCCCCACCATACCTTCCTCCCTCGCCACTCCACCACACCCCCTTTCTCGCTCCTCAAGTCCTCCTCTTTCTGTTTTGCTCCATCTCTCTGCCTCACCTCCTGCTTCTATTTTTGACTTTTTTAATAATTATCTAATGTTTTTGTTTCTTTTGGTCTCAGATTAAAACCGATAAAGAGATGCTTCCTTAGTTATTTTTTTGGGTTGAATGTGTAGCTGAATAGTTGACCCAAATAAAGGGTTTCTCATAAAAATACAAAAATATACACTTGAATCTCTCCAGTTATCTTTTTTGGTCTCATCATGTTTGGCATTATTGTTTTGATGGGTTTCATAGTTGTTTCTTTCTTTTGAAAAAGTGCATTTGGTTTCAATTGTTTTTTCTTTTTTGTATGCTGGTGTGGCCAACCAAATAAGTTTCATTTTGAAAGATTTTATCCTTGTTTTTATGTGTTTAAATAGGATCGAGTAAATAGTCAAATGTCCTAAACTGCGGGGTCGTGTCAAGTTGTCCCCAAATTCACGGAATTTTAAAAGGTCCTGAAACTCAAACGTTGATCAAGTTAGTCCCTCCGCTTAGGTAGTGGTTCAGCCGACACCGTTCGTCGGTGTTTATTTGGCACGTTAGTACCCGTGGCCTCCACCTCGCATGACAATTGTACCACAGTTTGGGACCAATCGACACTCAATTTGCGGACTAAAATGATCCACTTTGTATTTTAACACTTCACCTTCTTCGCTTCATTTCCATCCTCATTTTTACCTTTATCTCCCCGCCCCTCGCCTCCGCCACACCCTTCATTCTTCAACCGGGACGCTGAGGTACACCCCTGTCGCGTAACTTGCACTTGAACTCGGTCACTAAAAACATGTTTATTTTGTTTACCCATTTGTTTGGGTTATCCGTCAGTGAGTTTGATTTTCATCATCTTCTTCATATTGTGATGTGTAGGGGTTGGGTATGGTTTCATCTAAGCCTCTATTACATTAGTTTTGTACTTAGGCATTTGCCCTAGTTATCGTTTACCCATTATTCGCATTCTTCATCATCAATGTGGGTTGGTTTGTAGTTTTTCACGATTCTTTTTTTTTTGTTTTGTAACGCAGTATATGAAATGTTTTTTAATTTATGCATCTTTGTTAATGTACAGTAATGAGTACTATGATCATTGTTACATTGCGCACCATGAGGCATATTGTTGAGAAAACGGTAGAGAATTCTGGGGAAAAGGGTAAGATGGATGTGAAAGAGTTCGACTCGACACACTCAATGTTTTTGATTTGTTTTAGCATTGTGAAGGTGTGTGGTGGGGTTATGATAAGGCTGAAAAATGCTGTGGTTGAAGCCAAACAGGGACCGGATATCAGGCCGAGGAGCCGAATCTGCCTAACCCCGCTTGGTAGAGATGGTTAAAGGCTGCCCTTCTTAATTGGACGAGATTGAGATTTATCACGTAGCACTCTCGAGCTCCTTCCATATGGGGTCCTAACTGTGAAAGGCGTGAATGCCGCTTTGCATGGATGTTGATGAGGGGTCTCATGAGTCCATAGAGGACAACCATTTCTCTGGCCGATTTAAAGTACAAGGGAGACGGGCCATTACAAGCCTCCTCTAATTGAAATTAGTATAGATGATTACGAGTGGTGTTGAGCAAGATTAGGGGAAGAAAGCTAAGGAAATAAGGGTTGCTGGGCTTCATCCAAGGGTAAGAAGGTTGTTGGGATTTCATCCATGGGTAAGAAGGTTAGGGGGAGTGATGGAAAGTGAGGGTAAGAAGAAGGTTTCAAGTAAGAGTAGGCGAAGGTCACCTAGTCCTTCAAATGGTGATAAAGAGGATGATAATGATGGTTGGGATGAGTTTTATAAAGAGGTGAAGACTTCAATAATGGGAGTTAGGTGGTGGAAGCAACCATGCAGCAAGAAGTTTGCAGGTGATGAAGTACGAGTCTAAGGAAATGAAGGATCCTATTAGTGCAGATGTAGGAAAAATGAACAATGGTTTGCCTAACTTCCCTCAATTTAATGACAAGTTTGTAAATGTCAGCTTATTAGAATGGAGTTTATAAATTTATCATCTTTCAAGCATTTTCTGAAGGATTACACTATACACATGGGCAAAAACAATAAAATGGGTGAAAAATGATAGCTTGGGGCTAGAGAAAAATGCAAGGAAGTTGTTGTGATTAGGGAGATTTATTGTGTAGGAGTAATGTAAGGAGGAGTTTCAAATTAAGACCTTGAGGACTCACAACCATGCAGAGCCTCTTAAGGTTAATCAAGTAAACGAAACGGGTTATGAAGAACTAGAAGAAAAGATGTAGCTGGCCAAAATCACACATGTAGAGGTTTTGATTTCCTAAAAAGAGTTCAACGTCATCATTGATAGGTCAATGATTTTTAGCCAATTAGGAGGCAAGAGTTAGTTGAAGAGTAGTGAAAGAGATTAATATGGCAAGCTTGGGGATTATGCTCATGAGTCATTATGATCAACCGTGGGTCATTGGTTAAGATTGATAATCATCCTCCGCCACATTCTGTCCCCAACGGTTCCAAAGGGTTTTCTTTGTTTGTCTAGATGCATGCAGAGAGGATTTTGACGGGGTTGCAGACCTTTTATTAGCTTGGATGGTTGCTTTTAAAGGTGCCGGAGGATAACTCTTCTCACTATGGGGGATGCAAACAACCATATTTTTGTCATAGCATATGCTATAGTGGATGTGGAAAACAAAGACAATTTGGGGATGGTTTTGACACATGTATTGCATGAGACACTAGGTACTTCACAGTGCAAGGCATGGATGGAATTTCATGTCTGATATGTAGAAGGTAAGATTTTCTCATTCAACGTGGTCTGGTTTGATAATGTCTTGCATATTTGGGGGACCAATTGATATTAAGTGACTAATTTTGGGGGAAATTTATATGTTATTCTCGGGGCTATTCGATAACGTTGTCAAGACGCGCAAAAGCGAGCGGTTTATAAAACCTGAGTTAGGAAGCGACACTCTGGATATCGCCTCACAAGGACTCTTGACTTGTTATTTACCACAAAAATTCATTTTTTTGCAGTGGGGGGTGGTTTGAAATTCAATTGAAAACAAAGCATAAGCAGGAAAGGAAAAAATAATGGATTAAAAGATTATCTAAATAGCGAAGACGATTAATCTACTCATTTCTCGATTTCCCAACTATCACCTGTTCATGTAAATTCAAGTCTTAAGCGATTCTAATACCCTCCCGTTGTGGCAACAATTTACAAGCGAAATCACTACTACGTATATATGCTCCTATTCCCGATTAAGCAGACCTGTTAAGCCCTTCGTGAACTGAGCGAACACGAATTGAACACAGCCAGCGATTAAATATAGAAACATAAAATCAACGAGAATAAATCAAACTCAACACTATACACTCTGAATTAAGCAAACAAAAATAGCATAGCATTGAGAGGGAAAAATACAAACAGAATTGTAAGAACCTCAAAGTGTAGTGGAAATGGAGATTCCCCAGACTAATCACGAAAATTAGTTTCTCCAGAAAACGAAACACAAAAAAAAAAATGTAAAAACAATGAGAGCAAAGTTCTTCCAATCCCTAACAGCCATTTATAGTGTATCCGTGAATGCTCCACCTGCGGCGAATCCTCACCCGCGAGGCTAACATCGTGAAGAGTCTGTAACGTTTATCCTTCTAGTGGTATAAGTACCACTCGCGCGATAATTTGAAGAGTCATGGCTCGCTCTCTGTGCCTGTGCGGTGTGACATGATCCGCTGACGGGTTGCATTAATCAAGTAATTTCCAAACAGGCCAGGGTCTAGGCAGGTGTTTTTCGCGGGGCGAACTGAGAGGTGACATTTTACTTTTCGGATGGTAGCCGATTCGCTGGTGAGAGGACTTAGAGGCTAACACCTCCAGACTTGAAATTTCCTCGTTTCTTTTACCACCACTTTAACTTAATCTCCAAATCGTGAAAATTCTAGTCTTTAGTCGACTCAAAAACCACTAAATTAATCGGTAAAATCACTTGAGACTCCAAACCATTTGCCGCCAACCTAATCAACTGGGTGAAATGACAGGTATTTAGGTAAAACCCGGTCATATTAGCATAAAACTAGATGAGTGAGAGGCTTATCAAAAAATACTCCCAAACTTAAACCTCAGCTGTCCCCAAACCAAACTCTCAAAAAATCAAAAGACTCGACATGGCAAGCTTAAGATTCAATCAACTTTGCACCAAATTCAAGCAATTTTATCAAAATAGTTTTTCTTTCCAATGTTCCCCCCCTTCCAAACAAAAGCAATCCCACATTCATTTATTCTAACAATCGAGAAATGGTATTCCAACAATCAGTATTCTAAGCAAGTGGATCCAAGTTACACACGTTAGGGAGTCACCAAACAAACAACCCTTTCCTCACAAGGGAGTTTAGTGGTTTCACCAATCGCCCGCTTGTCTAGGGCACTAACATTTCACCAATTTCACTTTTAAGAACACTTCCCATAAATTTGATTTTCATCTCAAAATGATTCCCGTAAAACATGCATTTAACATCAAAAGGTCTTTTATGATTGTAATTGGGCTGGTTGGGTAGGATATACAAAGGTACTAGGCTTGGGACACTTAGAATCCGAGAGCATGAACACTTAAAACATTGGAAATTCCACACCAAGTCTTTTCTCATTCTTCTTTTGCCTGGGTGACTACAACCTTTCCCTCAATACTTTTTATTTTTAACATTTTTACAATTTTTTTTCTTTTATGCTTTTCTTTTCTTTCTCTCTCTCTTTTTTTCTTTATGTATATTTTTTTTTCAATCCCAAAATACATCACCCCTGTAGCCACCCCAAACTTAGTTTCTGCAAACATTTTCACAAGATTCCATGCTCCTAATCCTAAGATCGGCACATGGTTTTCCAGACATTTTAGCTTATGAAACATAAGGTTAACAAGAATTACTGTGCTAATAAGGCCCTGCATAAGCAATCTATGGAACATACATTAGATGGTTATTTTAGGCTATGGAAATTTACAAAGAAAATGCTCAAACTATCCGCAAACACATGTGTAAACATGCAAACCACAGCAGATTCAAGCAAATTCTGAGAAAGCTGGGTAACTTGAAAGTGACTTCACAATTTAAACATGCTGGGAAATAAATCCTCACTCCACATTTTTGCAAATCATTGACCGAGATTCTATCCCGCGTGTGCTTCCCTTTTACCCCAAACTTATCATAAATCACGCCATCACAACAAAATCTCAAAGTTCATTTTCAATCACACGGGATCACTTTTCAAAAAAATTTTAACCTAGGGAGAATCATCAAATAAATCATGCACCAATCCAGAAAACCATCAAAACCAATCAAGCTACCACCAAAGACTCACACACTGACCAAAAGAGCTAAAAGAAAAACAAGACCACAAAACACAAAACAAAGCTACAGTTAGTTCCCCTCCCACACTTAAAACATACATTGTCCCCAATGAAACAACATAACTATAAAATCGTAGTGAGGGAAAAGAGTGTACTCCTATCAAGCAGTGATAGGTGGGAGCTTCCCAAGAGAGCCTCAACATTAGTAATGTTTGAACACCCAAAGAGGCCACACTCATGGAATGGCTTCAACCTCTGCCCGTTAACCTCATAAATCATACCTGCACTTTAATTCCCATCGCACCATAAGGAAAACGTTGGGTGAATAACAAAGCGGGCCATCCATTTAAACTGTTTCCCAAACGTATCAATTTCAAGTGAATTAAACAAAGAAGACTTGGCCGGGCCCACGTAAAATTCTTCCTAAAGAATCATCCCACGCGTAAACAAGTTTGCTTTCTTGATAAATCCTCAGTCAGCAGGCTTCAGCCCAAGCTCCTCAAGTCAGCCGTGAAACTGAGTTTCCTTCGCACCATCTTCTTCGCTCTGCCAAGCACTTGACTACCCAATACGACTGGGTACTAACTTCCACCCCAGCATATGCCTGCCTTCAAATACAAGTCTAAGCTGTGTGGACATCCTTATTGGCGCCTTGAAAATTCTTGGCCTGATAAGCCCCGGTTTATCTAGCTTAAGTGACTAGATGAACCGGGGTTTATGTGTCAATTTATTCGAGTTCACCAGTTTTCACCAAATTCGCCTGCTTCGCTCCAAAGTTAGTCTTTGACCAGTTTGTGTATTTCGTAGTTTTTAGGTTATTTTGTGAATTACGTCAGAAGGTTTTCGTTGTTTCAGCAAATAAATGCCTAGAACTTAAGAAGTCACAGAAGCAATGGAAAAGCACTTTGGAGGTCTCGCCCGCGAATGTGACTTCGCCTCACGGAAGCAAAGACTCTGGGCCTCGAGATCGCCCGCCTAGCCGTGATGTGTATCACCAGCCGTGACCAAAAATCCACCCAAGTCGTGAGACCATCACTACTTCTGCTGTGGATGAAAATAACACGTGACCTAAAATCCACACAAGTCAGACCATCACTACTTGAAGCACATTCACATCACGGCCGTGAGTGCATGTCATGCTGCGAGACACCCTTCGCGGCCGCGAGGGCTCAACCATGGCGCCGAACAGGCTGTCACTTACCGCCGATGACCATCACCCGCCGTGGAGTGGTGGGCCTCCCCATAAATAAGACACCGCAATGCACTGGAGAATTCTTTTGGCACGTAACTTTCAGAGATCTTTAGAATCTTCATTCGGCTCTGCCCCCTCTTTCTTCTCACCCCAGTCTTCGATGATTCTCTCATCAGACGCATGTTGCCAGCATGGACATGAGGAACCAACCTCCGTCTCCATGGATCGATGAAGCACCATGGCGGTACGGTGCCTACGTACTCGGGAGACCCCTTCTCCTTTAACCACCATGCTTCACCCCGCTCTACCAGGCTGGGATCACATGCTTCATGTGATTCACTGGGGCTAAACGGTTTCAGCCGAGAGGCGATCTGCTTAGAACTTGGAATTGGGATCATTCTATTTAGTAACAGCACGAGGTTGAACAGATCGACGCAACCTTGGGGGAACAAGACCATGGAATTCAGATTGGGTAAGGCACTCAAAAGATCAACTCAAATCATCGAATATGTCCCCAACAGCACGACAAAGGAATATGTGTGAGAATTTGGGGTCCCCATGATACAATAAAATTGAACCTAGGAGGAGATCATTATCACTGGGTACTTTGCATGATTTGGGGTAGGTGATTCAAAACTCAGATGCTTTTAATCGTATTTCATCACCATATCTTATTTGATTTGATTTGATTTTCGTTAATTTGAATCATGGGATCCTATTTCTCCAACCACTTTCTTACTTCACCAACTGACGCGATTTCTCGCGAAACAATGACTGGTAGCCCAATCCTTCTCGACCTGAGACTTTACCGTGAGCCATTACTTCAAGGAGAACCCAGACACTGCCGCGTAATGTCCGTATCTCCTCCTCCTCGTAGGCTCGCTCTTCATAAGCCCGCACGCTCCCACAGCAACTCATTTAAGTCCGGGCAGATCCTTCTGGGCACCGCACGAACTCTCCATTCCGTGATGGTCCTTTTGGGACTAACCTATCGTTGGCGATTGACCACCACTTGGCCGTAAGCACTCTTCAACCTTAATGCTTTACCCTTCTTTTCTTGCCCTGTCAGCTCGAGCTCTTCCTTTTTCTTGCACATTCTTCCCCCGGGAGACCTCTTGTAAGGCTTCATGTTCCAAATCCACTCGAGATAGACATCATCCCCCTGTAAAGTGGGTCTTTTCCCTCACCTGTCCTCATCATGGGATTTTACCGACACTTTCATGCTAGCAACCACGGCTTCCTTCTAGTTTCTACAGTCATGGGGCTGATCCACTCATATCTGCACCGATACACTTCCGCCCTCTCTGTAGGTGCTTCATTGTTTCAAAGAGACAAGACTACCTCCTCATCTTGCACCCCTGTGGGAGTTTCCCTTTGCCGACATCTATCAAGGCACCCCAACGAGATGGGCCTACCTAACATGAGGGTGATCTCGTGCCTCATCCATATCAAGTACTCAAAAGTCCACTTAAATATAAGCTTGTCCACTTCACTAACAAGTTCGACCCACCCCATAAGGATATCTTAGAGCTACGGCCATAGGGAGCGACATCCGTGT